>VZQC01006713.1:949287-967451 GCA_009823505.1 Rhizomys pruinosus
CCACTCTGTGGATTTTCTCTTCACTTCCTTGATTGTTTCTTTTGATATACAGAAGCTTTTGAGTTTAATGAGGTCCCATTTGTCAACTGTCGACCCCAATTCTTGCGCAGCTGCTGTCTGATTTAGGAAGTCTTTTCCTATGTCTATGTCTTGTAGTCTGCTGCCAACTTTTTCTTCTATCACCTTCAGAGTTTGGGGTTTCACGTTGAGGTCTTTGATCCATCTGGAGTTGACATTTGTACAGGGCGAGAGGTAGGGGTTTAATTTCATTCTTCTACAAGTGGTGATCCAGTTTTGCCAACACCACTTGCTGAAGATGCTGTCTTTCCTCCATTGTGTCTTCTTGGCCCCCTTGTCAAATATGAGGTGGCTGAAATTGTATGTGCTCAGGTTTGGATCTTACAGTTTTGTTCCATTGGTCAACACGTCTGTTTTGTGCCAGTACCAAGCTGTTTTTATGACTCTAGCCCTGTAGTATAGTTTGATGTCTGGTATAGAGATCCCCCTGTATTGCTGTTTTCACTCAGGGTTGCTTTGGCTATTTGGGGTCTTTTGTTTTTCCAAATTAAATTAAGGACTTTTTTTTCCAAGCATGTGAAGAAACTCTTGGGGATTTTAATTGGGATTGCATTAAATCTGTACAAGAATTTGGGTAGAATGGACATTTTTACTATATTAATTTTACCAATCCATGAGCATGGGAGGTTTTTCCATCCTCTGATGTCTTCTTCAATTTTCTTCTTCAGGAGTTTAAAATTTTTGTTGTAGAGATCTTTGGTGTCTTTGTTTAAGTTTTGTTCCTAGGTATTTTATTGTTTTTGAGGCTATTGTGAGTGGGAAAGTCTCCTTGTATTCCTTCTTAAGTTGCTTGTTGTTGGTGTAAAAAAAGGCTACTGATTTTTCTAGATTTATTTTGTATCCTGCCACTTTACTGAAGTATTTATTCGTTTCTAGGAGTTTTCTGGTGGAGTTCTTAGCATCCCTTAGGTAGACAATCATATCATCAGCAAAAAGGGATAGTTTGACTTCTTCTTTTCCAATTAGAACTCCTTTAATTTCCTTTTCTTGCCTTATTGCCCTAGCAGTGTTTCAAGCACTATATTGAAAAGGAGTGGTGATGGGCAGCCTTGCCGAGTTCCTACCTTTAAAGGGAATGCTTCTGTCCTTTCCCCATTTAGGATGATATTGGCTGTGGGTTTCCTGTATATGGCTTTGATTACATTGAAGAATGATCCCTCTAGGACTTTAAGCATGAAGGGATGCTGGATTTTGTCAAAGGCTTTTTCCACGTCAATTGAGATGATCGTGTGTTTTTTTCTTTCAGTCCATGTATATGCTTCATGATATTTATTGATTTTTGTATGTTGAACCATCCCTGCATTTCTGTATGAATCCAACTTGGTCACGACGGATAGTCTTCTTGATGTGGGTCTCTATGCGATTTGCAAGTATCTTGTTTAGAATTTTTGCATCTGTGTTCATTAATGAGATGGGTCTATAGTTCTAGATCTCGGTTGGGGTGGGGGTGGAGGGGAAGGGAAGGGGAGATATGCCTGAACTGAATTGGAAAATGATGTATGAAATGCACAAAGCATCAATAAAAAAAATGTTAAAAAAAAATATCTCCTAACCAGGCTTGTAATATCTCCTAACCACTAGAGGATGTAAGCTTGTGGTATCAGCCATGAATTATTCCTCCAAGGAGAGAGCTAATAGCCAATTGGATTTGGGATATACAGGCATATGGCTGCCACTGCTGCACAGTATTTCCAGGCAGGTGAAGTATAGCTGATGCTGACAGAGGAGTCTTGCTTGACTCAAGGAGACCATTATTTGCTTTATTGATTTAGTGGCCTTTGGTAACACTCTCTGGCATTCCAGAGACCAACTGTACACTTGCAAGTGTCGTCTTGATATATCTTTCCTATGCTTACACCAGGTCTTCGACAGCAGGGCCTTACCGCCTCTCTTCTAGCAGGTATCCCAGTTTACAGGCAAAAAGCCTTTACCTTTTTGGGGGGGCTTGGACCCCCTAGCCAACATCTCCTTGGCAGAATAATCCAGAATAATAATAATAATCAGAGCTCTCCTGTATTAATATATTTTGCTTAATTACACAGCTTTTAAAGACTTTAATATTATATTTGGCTCTGAATAGAGAATTATCCTTTCACAGTTCCTATGTCTATCAGTCAATTAAAAAAAGCAGTTACACCAGTTATATAAGAGATTACTTCTATAACAGTCTGCTTTAATTTACAGTTAGGGAATGACTCATTACCATCATATTTTTCTTTGTTCTATGAAAAGGAGGTAAGAAAGTCTCTCATATTAAAACTTTGCAGCACCTGGAAGGTAAAGTTCATTAAGACACATTATAAACAGTTGTTACAAATAGGATCCATAGAGATGTTTGATGCCTGTAGAAGTCTGAGGCTTTTCTTCCTTTTAATGTTTAGATGGGCCAACTTTTCTGCTGGTATTTCTTGGTACATCCTGCACAATGCAAAGCTGTGTTTTTTCTTTCTCAGCCATTAAGTTGGTGAAGTTTTGACCTGTGGGAACATGCAAATCTTTTCCCATAGTTAGTTTTAATATTTAAATTGAAAAATTTGACAAAAGGTTTAATATATAACTGTATACCCCCTTTTTTATTTTAGGTTTCTATTTTTTGACCCATGAATCTCAAAAAGGCAGTTGTATTACACATAGCTATAGGCTGGAATCAAGGTGTAAATTTTTCATTAAATTCACCCAAGCTGTTTATTATTGACTGTATGTTGTTAATTTGGGAAGCAAACTTAATTCCTTTAGCTAAATTGTCCTACAGGTAAAAGAAAATGTTACAAGATGATACTGTACAACACAAACATTGTAGAGAATATTTGTATCCATTAACCCCAAAGTTGTTCTACAAATTATAAGTGAAGCAGATGTGGACTACAATTTATATTTCCAACTAGCTTAAATGTATTACCTTTTTTGCTAAAACCTGTTAACCAATGTTGTTTACTATAGACACTTTTACATTTACTAAGTCCTAAAATACCATATACTATGTAGACAAAGTTTGGGCAAATTTGGATACCTGTTAAACTCACATCATTAAATACACATTAATCAAATATGGACCCGTGTCCTCCTCCCAACCCTCCGACCCCACCAGATTCACCGTTTCAGTCAGTTTTTTGATGCAATCTTTTCTGTTGCTGGTATTGTTGGTGTTCTTTCCAATATGGATCACTCTCCATGAGAAGTATTTACAACTGGGTTGTTGGCACTAGCATCCACAGATGAGGGATACCATTTGTCATTTGTTTTTCTGGGACTGTGTTACTTCACTTAACATAATATCTTCTAGTTCCATCCATTTACCTGCAAAGTTCATGATGTTTTCTTTTTTTACTGCTGCATAGAACTCCATTGTGTAGATGCACCATATTTTCTCTATCCACTCGTCAGTTGAGGGGCATTTGCGTTGGTTCCAGCTTTTTGCTATTGTGAACAGAGCTGCAATAAATATAGCTGTGCATGTATCTCTGCAGTAAGAAGAGTCTTGTGGGTATATACCCAGGAGTGGTATGACTGGGTCAGGTGATAAGCTCATTTTGAGTCTTCCAAGGGTTCTCCACACTGCTTTCCATAGTGGCTGTGCAAGTTTACATTCCCACCAGCAATGGATGAGTGTTCCCCTTTCCCCACAACCTCTCCAACACTTGTATCATGTTTTCTTGATCCTAGCCAGCTTATCAGAGTGAGATGATTATCTATAAAAGTGGTTTTCATTTGCATATCCCTAATTATTAGTGACATGATGAACATTTTAAAAGATGTTTTCAAGCCATCTCTAATTTCTCAATTGTGAAGTCTCATTTGCTTTGCTCCATCTAATTGAGTGGGTCATTTGTTTTCTTCTTTGTTTTTGAGTAGTTCATACACTCTGGAATGAAATGCTTTGTCTGATATATCAGTGGTGAAGGTTGAAGGTTTCCTCCCACTCTGTGAGATTTCTCTTCACTTCCTTGATTGTTTCTTTTTGATATACAGAAGCTTTTGAGTTTTAATGAAGTCCCATTTGTCAACTCTTGACCCCAAGTTCATTGGCAGCTGCTGTCTGATTTAGAGTCTTTCCTATTGTCTTGTCTTTGTAGGTTGCTGCCAATATTTCTTTCTATCACTTTCAGAGTTTGGGGGTTTTCACGTTGAGGTCTTTGATCCATCTGAGTGAATTTTGTTACAGGGCGAGAGGTAGGGGTTTTTAACTTTCATTCTTCTACAAGTGGGGATCCAGTTTTGCCAACAACCATTGCTGAAGATGCTGTCTTTCCTCCATTGTTTTCTTGGCCCCTTGTCAAATATGAGGTGGCTTGAAAATTGTATGTGGCTCAGGTTTGGATCTTACCATTTTCTGTTCCATGGTCAAGCACGTCTGTTGTTGTGCCAGTACCAAGCTGTTTTTTATGACTCTAGCCCGTAGTATAGTTTGATGTCTGTATAGAAATTCCCTGTATTGCTGTTTTCGCTCAGGGTTTGTTGCTTTGGCTATTTGGGTCTTTTGTTTTTCCAAATTAAATTAAGGGAATTTTTTTCCAAGCATGTGAGGAAACACTTGGGATTTTTAATTGGGATTGCATTACATCTGTGACAAGAATTTGGGTAGAATGGACATTTTTTACTATAATTAATTTTACCAATCCATAGCATGGGAGTTTTTCCATCCTCTGATGTCTTATTCAATTTTCTTCTTCAGGAGTTTAAAATTTTTGTTGAGAACTTTGGTTGTTTTTGTTTAATTTTGTTCCTAGGTATTTTATTGTTTTTGAGGCTATTGTGAGTGGGAAAGCTCCTTGAGTTCCTTCTTTAGTTGCTTTTGTATGGTGTAAAGAAAGTCTATTGATTTTTCTAGATTTTTTTGTATCCTGCCACTTATGGATAGTGAATTTATTCGTTTCTAGGGGTTCTGGTGGAGTTTTTAGCTTCTTTTAGGTAAACTATCATAATCATCAGCAAAAAGGATAGTTGCTTCTTCTTTTCCTATTAGAACTCCTTTAATTTCCTTTTCTGCCTTATTGCCCTAGCAGTGTTTCAAGCACATATTATTGAAAAGGAGTGGTGATGGCAGCCTGTGCCGAGTTCCTACTTTTAAGGAATGCTTTCATGTCGTTTCCCCCATTAGGATGATATTGGCTGTGGGTTCCTGTATTTATGGCTTTGAATACATTGAAGAATGATCCCTACAGACTTTAAGCATGAAGGGGAGCTGGATTTTGTCAAAGGCTTTTTCCGACGTCAATTGAGAATGATCGTGTGCTTTTTATTCTTTTCAGTCCAGTATATGCTTCATGACGAATTATTGATTTTTGTAATGTTGAACCATCCCTGCATTTCTGTATGAATCCAACTTGGGTCATGAAGGATGATCTTCTTTTGGGGTCTCTATCGTTGCAAGTATCTTGTTTAGAATTTTTGCAATCTGTGTTCATTAAGAGATGTGTCTATAGTTCTTCCTTTTTTTGTTTTTTTAATATTTTTATTTATTTATTTATTTTATTATGTGTATGAATGTATTGTCTGGGCATGCCAGGTCTGACACCCGTGTCGTGGATGCCGCGGGGTCAGAAGAAAGGTGCGCGGATTCCCCTGGAACTGGAGTTCTCCTGGAACCGGAGTCACAGACGGTGTCTCAGCGCCATGTGGGTGCGGGGATCGAACCCGGGTCCTCTGCAAGAGCGGTCGCGCTCTTAACACGCCTAGGCCTCCTCACCAACAACCAGCCCCTGATGTCTCCTTCTTGGTTGTATTTTGCCTTGTTTTGAGTATTAGAGTGATGCTGGCTTCATAGAAGTTATCTGGCGGAATTCCTCTGTTTGTATGCCTGTCTAAACCTTGAGTAAATAATGGTTGTAGCTTCTTTCTTGAATGTTTTATGTAGACTTTGCCCATCAACCCTCTGGACCGGGCTTGTTTTTTTTTTATTGGGTTCTTATCTTAGACGTTGTTATCGTATTACATGGTCTTTAATCTTATCCTGAATAGGGCTGAAATAGTTCCCTAAGATGTGGTTTGCTTGGGTCACCGTCAGGGGGATCCCACGTAGGAATCTTCCTATAGGGTGGTAGAGTTGGGGTGTGAACTATCATCCTGCCACCTTTCCCATGTTTCTTCCTTCATCATGTCCCGGGCGTGTGTGGTTGGGTTTCCCTTTTCTTGCCGTATGGCTGATGCAAATCACAAATGTTTTCACTGTGTTTGAAGTTGCTTTGGCTTGCCTCCTTCAGATGCCTTTTTCCGTTTTTTTCTCCTTGTTTATGGAGTGTTGACTTGTCTGAGTTTCAGGCTTTAATTTTGTTTATATGTTGGAAGTCCATATTCTTCCCTTTCTATTTTGAAGGTTCTCCAAAAAAATCTACTTGGACACTGTATTAGTCACTTTCTCTTGCTGTGATAAAGCACCAGGACAAGGAACTTATAAAAGGAAGAGTTATTTGAGCTTACAATGAAGTTCCAGAGAATTAGAGCCATTGTGGTGGGAGGATGTGCAGCTGGAGCTGGAGCAGCAAGCAGAGGTTACATCTCACAAATAGCACAGGAAGCAGAGAGAACAACTTAGAGAACGAGCCTTGTTAAAACTCACTAAGCCGCCCCAATACGTAGCACAGCCACACCATTCTTTTTTTATTTTTATTATTTATTTTATTTATTCATTCATCATTTTTGTTTTTTGAGCACGGTTCCTGTAGCCCCAGCTGGTCCTGGAACTCATCTGTAGACCAGGCTGGCTTGAACTCACAAAGATCCACCTGTCTTGCCTCCAAGTGCGGGATTAAAGCGTGCGCCACCACCCCGGCTAACACAGCCACACCTTCTAAGACCTCCAAAAACAGTGCCACCAACTGGAGACAAATGTCGGAATACTTACGCCTATGGGGACACTCATTCAAACCACCACATCTACTCCCTGGCCCCCATAGGCGCCTGACCAATAAAATGCAAAATGCATTTAGTCCAACCTTAAAAGTCCCCATAGTCTTTACCAGTTTCAATGCCATTCAAAAGTCTACAGTCCAAGTCTCTTCTGAGACTCAGAGCAATCTCCTAACTGTAAGCTCCTGTAGAAATCAAAAGAACGAATTACATACTCCCAATGTACAGTGGAACCGAATACACATTCCCATTCCAAAAGGGGGAATAGAGGCATAGTGAGAAAATACTGGACCAAAACAAGACCGAAACCAGCAGGGCAAACCCAAGTCCAGTAGCTCCATGTGCGACTCGGGACTTGACTTTCAAGGGGCTTAGATGGCTCAGTTCTTCCAGCTTTGCTTGCAACATACATCTCTTTCTTAGGCTGGTACTACTCCCTGTATGCAGCTCTCCTTGCAAATATCTCACAGGTCTGGCATCTCGAAGGTTTCTTGGCTCCATGCCAACCAGACTTCACATTCATAGCTTCATGCAATGGCCTATCAGGCCTATTTTATGCAGGGACACCCCTGCTGTGCTCTTCCTGACCTGGGCACGTTTCTGAAACCGTGGAGGAAGAAAACTGATGACCCCTTCACTCTTGCAAACTTCATGCCTCTAAAGCCAGCACCACGTGAATGAAATTGCCGAATTGCTGCAAGTTTGGGATGGAGATCTCTCCTACTTTAACCACATTTGCAGTTTTTCTCTGCCAGGACTTGTTAGAGTAGAAAACCGCTTTCTATATTTTCCTTTCAAAAGCTGGAGGATTACTGGGT
The DNA here is from genome assembly GCA_009823505.1 of Rhizomys pruinosus. Lineage (NCBI taxonomy): Eukaryota > Metazoa > Chordata > Mammalia > Rodentia > Spalacidae > Rhizomys > Rhizomys pruinosus. Next base: position 957,030 of record VZQC01006713.1, read on the forward strand.
GTGTCTTGCCTGAAGGACTGATTCTTTGTTAACTTTAATCTCTATGCCTCTTTTTAATCACCTTTAGTCTCCTTTATGAAAGGGAGCCTCTCTACTTCAAAGCCTTGGCCACACTTTAATCTTCCTAGTGTACTTTTCAGATCCAAACTGTACATTCTGCATGTCCTTCTGCCCCATTTGCTCTTTTCACTGTAGATCTACTAATATATCACCATTTTAAAAGCCCGCCACCATTTTCTACTTAGGCTGTCTTGAAATATCTTCCACAAATACATAAGTCCATTGCTTTTCAACTTAGCATCAGGCAAGCATCTGGGCTGTGGGCAAACTGCTGCCAGACTCTTTATCAAAATATCCCGGTTGCTGCCTAAGTCTTTATTTTCCTCTGGAACTACATTTTTTGCAGCCATGCTTTCTTCTAGGCTTCTACTAAAATGGCCCCTTAAGCTCTGCTTACAGTAGTCAACAGCTTTTCTAGCCTAAAGTTCCAAAGTCTTCCACATTTCTCCAAACACCCACATGGTCAGGTTCTTCACAGCCAACAGCCCACTCTCTGGTACCAAATTACTATATTAGTCACTTTTCTGTTGCTGTGATAAAGCACCAGGACCAAGGAATTTATAAAAGGAAGAGTTTATTTGAGCTTATGATTGACGGTTCCAGAGAATTAGAGTCCACTGTGGCAGGAGGCATGGCGGCTGGAGCTGGAGCAGCATGCAGAGGGTCACATCTTGCAATGAGCACAGGAAGCAGAGAGAGCAACTGTAGACCATGAGGCTTGTTAAACTCACTAAGCCTGCCCCCAATAACATACTTCCTCTAGCATGGCCACACCTTCTAAGACCCCCCAAAACAGTGCCACCAACTGGAGACAAATGTCTGAATACTTACAGCCTATGGGGGACACTCATTCAAACCACCACAGACACTCTCTTAACAATTCCAGTTGGGGGGGGGAGGATATGCCTGACTTAGCCCATGCCCCAGTACTCTGTGCTTCAGATAGTTCTGGCAAGTCCCTGACCTGACCACTCTGCATTCAAGTCTCATAGTGGTGACAGGCCCAGTTTTAATACCAGCACAAAGCGACTCCACCTGGTCAGCCACTCCCAACAAGGATTTAACAGGCCCACGTTTGATCCCAGCTAGCAGGGTGCCTCCACCCCACCAGCCTTGCAAGACAAAGATTTAGCTATCCAACAAACCAATGAATCAATTATCCAGCAACCCAAGAGTAGATCTATCCTAAAATCTGCTTGGCTGAAGCACCCGGCTCTTACCTGTGCTTCAGGTGGTCCTGCAAGTCCCTGACCTAACCACTGCACACTCCAAGACACAGCTTTTCAACCTTCCAATATGGACTGAAGTCTCATGTGTCTCCAATAATCCTCCAAACCTTCAGTGCCAGATGTGGACTGCTGAGACACCCAGCTTATGGACTGAGCTACTGCTGGGGTTTCAGCCTCTTCAAAGTATAGACTGCCATTGTTGGACTACCCAGGCTGTATCACAGAGACAAGTACAGAAAGATCAAGAAAAGATGCAGTGCTTACTGGACCTCATTTGGTGACCATGGGAAGGGAAAACCCCAGTGTGCAGCACAGGGCAGAACTGATGGTTGTTTGGATTTGCCAAGGAGGAGCCTTCAAACATGACATCTTTCAGCCTAATAAAGAAAAAAAAATCATAAGCTGAAGGTGCTAAAACCTATGATATATGTGGCATGCATATGTGCATATTTTGGAGTGGTGCAAATTGGAAGGAATAACTACAGCAACAACAACAACAAAAAGACTGGGTCAAAGAACAGAGTGAAATGGTGAACTTCAGCTCAAAACAGTAAAATTCTGCATTGAAAATACTAAAAGAGACTGAGAGAAAGATCATAAACATGTTTGACAGAATGCATGAGCTCTGGTGGGGAGGGAAGGAAGGGGGCACAGGTCTAGATCTGATTGGAAATTTTGTATGAAATGCACAGGTTCAATAAAAATTGGCTTTGAAAAAATGAAACCTTAGATTAATGAACCATGAAAGAAAGAAAGAGAAAGAAAGAGAGAGAGAGAGAGAAAAGAAAGAAAGAAAGAAAGAAAGAAAGAAAGAAAGAAAGAAAGAAGGCATCATGAACTTTGCAGGTAAATGGATGGAACTAGAAGCTATTATGCTAAGTGAAGTAACACAATTCCAGAAAAAAACAAATGATGTATGGTGTCGCTCATTTGTGAATCCTGGCACCAATTCTCTATTTGTAAGGTAAACTGAATAATTCTTTTTTTCTTTCTTTTTTAGTAAATGTAATACCTGATGTTACTCATCAACTTGCTATGTACTATAGGAATGTAAAATAGTATTTTGTCTTTACCTGCATGCAACTCTACTGTCAAAATGTGAATCTCTAAACATGTTTTGGAATTAACCTATAATTTCTTTTCAGACATCATAATTTTGGTATATATGTGGCATGTATATATTCATATTTTGGAGTGATACAAGTTGGAAGGAACAACAATAAAAAGACTGGCTCAAAGAACTGACTGAAACAGTAAACTTCTACATCAAAATTTTTTTAAATAAAAGACTGAGAAAAAGATGAAAGACGTGTATGGCAGAATGCATGAACTCTGGTGGGGTGGCGGGGGGCAAGGAAGGGAGAATGGGCATAAATTTGATTAAGGAATGTTGTATGAAATGCACAAAACCTTAATAAAAAATTAAAAAATATTTTAGTGTTGTTCAGTTAAATACTCAGTATTAAATTATATACTCAATGTGTGATTGGATATTATATATATGTATATATATATATATAATTAGATAGCACATATTTTAAAGTCTATGCCATGTGTTAAAGAACTGCTTTAAACTTTTCAAAAATCTCAAGAAATTTATATTTCACAGCAGCCCTATGCATTAGGTTCCAATATTTTCTCGACATTGCAAATGTGGAAAAGGGGGACTAAATAACTTGTATATGGTCATATTCTCTTTATATGCTGATTCTTTTTATTGGTAGAAGCACAAGTCATATGCCATAAAAATCACCCTCCTCAAAGATGCATGATTCTCAATGTGTGGTTCCAGCACACCTAGCTAATTCCAGAACCTTTTTTATCATTCCCCAAAGCAGCACTGGTTTCAATAATAGTAATTCTCTACCTCCCAGTCCTGCTCTGACTTTCAATAAACACCAGTCTGCCTTCCTTGTTTAGAGATATGCCTATTCTGGATGTTTCACGTAATGACCACTTGTGGTCTCTTGTGTCTGACTTCTCCCAACTAACATAGTTCATCCATGTGTGACATGCACCAATACTGCATTCTTTTTCAGGTCTAACATTCTTCCACGTGGATAGGTCATAGTCGATTTACCAATTTGTCACTGATGAGCATCTACATGTTTCCACTCGTTGGCTGTTAAAGATAATGCTGCTCAGATCTGTAGCCAAGATCTGAACAAAGAGTTCTCAAAAGAAGAAGCTAAAATAGCTAAGAAATAGAGGCATCCACTATGGAAATTAGTGTGCAGAACTCTTAAAAACTAAAAATCTACCATATGATCCAGCTATACCACCCTCTGGCATATATCCAAAGGATATCCTACTACAGAGATACCTGCTCAGTCATGTTATTGCTGCTCTTTTCACAACAGCTAGGAAATGGAAACTACCTAAATGTCCCTCAACCAATGAAAGGATGATGAAAATGTGGTACTTTCATAAAATGTAGTTCTTCTATTTGGCAGTAGAGAAAAATAACATCATGAAATTTTCAAGGAAATGGATGGAACTAGAAACTGTTATAATAAGTGAAATAATCTGTACTAGGGAAAAACAACACATTCTCATTTTGTGGATCATAGTTCAAAATCCTTAGATGTGAGTATATATTATGACATAACCACAGGAGTCAGGAAAATAGAACTGTGGAGGAAGAGGGGAAGAAAGAGCTTGAGAGAGAGGGATAGCAGGACACAGGGGAACTGAGGGGCACTTTAACTAGGGAGAAAGGAGAGAGGGCTACATAAGGAGAGAGAGAAGAAAGGGAGATAAGTAATGCAGAAGTGGTATGAAAGGCCAGCCAAAGGGAAATGTAGTATTTAATAAGCCTACTGAAAAGTATACCTAGAATATAAATGCCAGTGCATGTGTATGTAGAGCCAAAGGCTATATAACAACAATCACAGGAAAGCTTCCCTTCAAGTTATTAGTCAGGGTAGTCCAAGAGACTCCTGAAATAGTACAGCCTATTCCAACTACCCTTGATTGCCTCTAAGAATGTGAAGGTAAAACCTTATTGCTAGAGAAACAAGACTTGGAACAATTAAGCTGGAAATGACCTAGAAGTCTCCTCCCTGAAGGCTAACTTGTACAGTTCTCAAAGATACTATGCAAGCTGCCCAGGGATAAAACCAATCAATGGTCCTATCCAGATGTAAAGCCAATAGATAACTTGTCCAGACAAGAACTAAGCAGAGAAACATTGGGGTTAAATGACCATAGACCTAACACCATGGACCTAACATCTATAAAACATTCTATCTAAACACTAAAGAATATACATTTTTAGCAGCACATGGCACTTTCTCCCAAATAGGTTACATATTAAGATATAAAATGAGTCTTAACTAATGTACAAAAATTGAAATATATTGTATTCTTTCTAACCACAGTGCAATTAAGCCAGATATCAACAGCAAGAGAAACTACAGAAAATATGTAAACTCCTAGAGACCAGACAACACACTATTGTGTGATGAATGACTCTCTAAAGAAATCAAGAAAGAGCCGGGCGTGGTGGCGCACACCTTTAATCCTAGCACTTGGGAGGCAGAGGCAGGTGGATCTTTGTGAGTTCAAGGCCAGCCTGGTCTACAGAGTGAGTTCCAGGACAGCTGGGGCTACAGGGAGACCCTGTCTCGAAAAGACAAAAAAAAAAAAAAAAAAAAAAAAAAAGAAATCAAGAAAGCAATACTACAAGGTGATACTGTATAACAGAGAAAATTAAGAGAACATTTGTATGTGCCAATCCCAAAGTTATTGTCTACAGATTTTATGTATAACAAATGTGGACAACAGCACTTTATATCTCCGTTTAACTCACATGCATTACCTTTTTTATCAGTCTTTAAACCAATGTTTTTTTATATGCACATATTTACTTTTTACTAAGTCCTAAAACACATGTATCCTGTAGACAGTGTCGAGGCAAAACTGGGTACTTTTTGAAACTCACGCAATTAAATATGCATATCGAATATACACCCGCGTCCCTCTCCCACCCCTCCCCCCTTCCCAAATTTCACCATTTCAGTCCGTTTTTCTGATGCCGTCTTTCTCTTGTTGTTCTTTTACTATGCATCCCTTCTTCACGAGAAAAATTTATATCTGGGTTATTGGTACTAGCAATCCACATATGAGAGACCCATTTGTCATTTTGTTTTTCTGGGACTTGTTACTTCACTTACACATAATGTCTTCTCGCTCCATGCATTTACCTGCAAAGTCCACTGGATGTTATCCTCTTTACTTGCTGCTTAGAACTCCTTTGTGTAGATTTACCACATTTCCTCTATCCACTCGTCAGTTGCGGGGCACCGGGCTGGTTCCAGCTTTTTGCTATTGTGAACAGAGCTGCAATAAACATAGCTGGCATTGTATCTTGCAGTAAGAGGTCTTGTGGGTTATCACCCAGAGTGGTATGATGGGTCAACTGAAGGCTCATTTTGAAGTCTTCCAACGGTTCTCACACTGCTTTCCATAGTGGCTGTACAAGTTTACATTCCCACCAGCCATGGAGAGGGTTCCCTTTCCCCACAACCTCTCCAACACTTGGTATCTTTTGTTCCCCCGCTATGCACTTAAGCAAAATCTATTCAATACAGGAGCTCTGACATCAGCAATGGATTATTCTACCAGGGAGATGTTGGCCAGGGGATCCAAAGGGCCCACAAAAGGTAAAGGCTCCTTGCCTCCAACTGGGATACCTGCAAGAAGAGGAGGCGGTAAGACCCTGCTGCCAAAGATCTGACGTTTTAAGCATGGGAAGATGTATTGAGACCACACATGCAAGGTACAGATGGCCTCTGGACACCAGAGGAGTGTTACCAAAGGCCACCAAAAAAGCAAATATGGGTCTCCTTGAGTCAAACAAGGCTCCACCGTCAGCACCAGCTAAACCTAACCTGCCTGGAAACTACTGTCCAGCAGAGGCAGCCATATGCCTGTATATCAAAATCTAATTGGCTATGGGCTCTCTCCACGGAGGAATAACCCATGGCTGATGCCCACAGCTTACTCCTCTACAGGTTAAGAATGTTATAAGCCACAGAAAGACCCTGTCATATTTAAACAGGGAAAAAATGTAATTCAGGATTAACCATACCATCCAAACATATCTGTTTCTATACCCAAGTAACCTATCATTAACTATTTAGCTGTTTAAAATACCTATCTATCTAACTGCTTGTGCTTCCTTCGTAGGATCGAAAGGTTATTCTGGACAAACTGTTCCGTCCATGAAAGGAAAAACAGCCAGAATTGACCATAGTCCAAGACCACAGCTCCAGAGAGATTGGGACTGCTTTTGCTTCTCATCCCCCTGTGCCCTTTTCTACGCCTAGGAACAATCTGCGGAAGAGGGGGTGTGGTAGAATGTAAGGCTGCGATTGGGTGAATGGATGGAACTACAGCAATGTAGTCTGGACATCATTTGATCAACTTGATTAACAGCCACCCTCACCCCCCACTGGAGGGTGGGGTTGTGGGGGTTTGTGCACAACAACCTGCAAATTGGTTTTACATGACGGATGCTTATACTCATAAATAAAAAAAAAAAAAAAAAAAAGGGGAAAAATAAAGGGGACTGGAGAGATAGCCCTCGCGGTTAAGAGCACCGGACGCTCTTGCAGCGACCCGGGTTCGATCCCCAAAACCAACATGGCGGCTAAACACCCGTCTGTAACTCAGTTTTCCAGGGGGAATAGGACACCCTCTTTTGACCTCGCGGCATTGCACGACACGGGTTGGCGGCATAGATCTGCCTGCAGACATTACATTCATACACATACAAAGATAAATAATAATCAAAATATTATATATATTTAAAAATGGGGAAAAAAACTGAGCGAAAGATGCAGGGCATGTATGGCAAGTACATGAACTGGGATGGGGTGGAGGTGGGGGGGAAGGGAAAGGGAAATATGCCTGAACTGAATCAGAAAATGATGTATGAAATGCACAAAGCATCAATAAAAAAAAATGTTAAAAAAAAAAAAAAGAAATCAAGAAAGAAACAAATTTTTTTAGAATGGAATGAAAATAAAAACGCAACATCCCAAAACCTATGGGATAAAATGGAGTCCCAAGAGGAAATTCGTAGCTCTTAGCTGATTAAATGAAAAAGGCAGAGAGGGTCAGTGAGACAGCTCATCCACTGAGTGCCTGCCCGGACCAGAAGTGTGACACCCGAGCATCACCTCTGAACTCTGGGTAAAGGTGGAAGAAGAGAACCAACTCCATATTTTTTTCTTTCTGGACTTCACTTAAAACTTAAAAGCATGGTTTATTAAGTGCTGTAAACAAATATCATGTTTCTTACATGGAACCAATGGGAATATCTTTTGACAGAAAATCATCAATCCCCCAAACATCTTTTCATTATAAATACAGGTATCAAAACCATCCTGAACCTATTTCTGATACTACTAGTAGTCAGCACCCACACTCTGCAAAAATTAACACAATTTGTAACAGTAGTCATTGGACCTGCTACTTTCCACCATTTCCACTGCAGCTCTCTAAGTAAGATGTGCAAAGCCTGTCATTTCTGTTCTTCCTCCTTGAGATTTTAGTTTTCAGAAACAAGAAAGTTTCCACTGCTATCTGACATTCCTGGTCATGCTTTTGGCTTGTAATCTGAATTCAATTTTGAGTACTCCAGGTTCGTGTTTAAATGGTAACAATGCAACAAGAGAAAAAAAATTATGCTGCACATTTCCTCCTGTTACCTGAACACATAATAGGTATACACATATTAATCTAATCTTACAAATGTCCAGGTCATGTTTACCATCTGGAATTCTTTCATTTAACGTGTGGGTATTTTGCATTGTGATATTTAATCAAGACATTAACATGAGTAGAAGTTTATTGATATAAGACAAGTTTGAAGTCCACTAAAATTAATTCCTGTGTCTGTCCTCCTGGTGGCTGTGGAAGATTCATATTTTCTTTGGCCATCATTAGACATCTTAGCTCTTGAAGCACAACTTTAATGCTCTTGGAATTTTGCCATTTTGTTAACAGTGGTATGCTGCACGCATCCACCATTCCACTGGAATCAGCCTAGATTAATAAATAATATGTACATACACAATAAATAATATGTACATAAATACACAATAAAATGAAATTTTATTCATTCGTTCACTTACTGAATTTTACTCAGTAAATAAAAATGAACTTGAGAAATTTTCAGGAAAACAGATGGAACTGGAAGATATACTGAATGAGGTCTCCCAGGCTCAGAAAGCCAAGTGCCACGTATTCTCTCTCATATATGGATCATAGCTTCAGAATTTTAGATTTGCTTATTTAACTTGGAATGCCTATAAAGACCTGGAAATAACAAAAGGGCCACATGGGAGGAGGTTGAGGAAAGAGGACTTAAGCTGGGGAGGGATCGTAGAACAACACATGTGCTATGAAAATACAACATTAGGATAGTGAGGTTTAAGCAGGGATGGTGGTTAGAAATGAGGGGGAAATGAGGTGCAAGGGAAGTTTAACCAAAAGATGCATGAGGAAGTCGCACAGAAACCCACTACTTTAAAAGCTAATTCAGGGGTTGGGGATTTAGCTCAGTGGCAGAGGGCTTGCCTAGCAAGCCACAAGGCCCTGGATTCGGTCCTCAGCTCCAAAAAGAGAGAGAGAGAGAGAGAGAGAGAGAGAGAGAGAGAGAGAAAGAGAGAGAGACCCAGTACTTTAAAAGCTAATTTAAAAATGTAATTTTAGAGACTTTAAATGGAGGTACCCTGCATGGGTGGATATTGCTGATCCCAGAAGCTGTAGACTATTAAACAAAAATCCCAGTGTCAAGGTGCTGGAGAGATGGTTCAGTGGTTATGAGCACTGGCTGCTCTTGCAGAGGACCCAGGTTCAGTTCCCAGCACTCACATGACAACTAACAACTGTCCACAACTCCAGTTCCAGGTAATCTGACACCCTCTTCTGGTCTTATTGGGCATTGCACAAGTGTACTTACATACATGCAGGCAGTATACTCATACACATAAAATACCTTTTTAAATCCCAGTATCAATTTTGGGGTTGTTGGCCAGAATGGCCCCAGAGGCTTCCAAAACTATACAGACTGTGGTCTTTGCCTTGATTACCAACCAGAACTGGATGGTCAGACCCTATTGCTGAAGACACCATACTTTTGTTGCAGAACACAGAGAAACTGCTGGAACTGAGCTGGAAGCTTCCTCCAGGCTACTTAGGCTTCAAAGTGCTGGAAGTTGCTGTGCAAGGAGCTGGGGAATAACATTCTTCTCCAGCTTTGGACACTGGACCTTGCATGCTGCAATGCGAACTTACCAGGCAAGAGGTGCATACTGGCATAAGAGTGTTATGAGAGGGAGGAGGTAATACCTGGTTTCTGATGGGCTCTGAAGTCTTCTCCATAGGTGGCAGTTCATGCCTCCTACTGTGTACCTGGTCAAAGGCCCATGCCTGGGGAGGTCAAAGGTGCTTAGGTGAACCTTCTACTTTTGCTAAATAGACACGATGTCAACTGCCTCCTGAATATTGGTGTTTATGCCCATAGACTAGCGCTCTCTTTACTCGGTCTAAGAAACTTCGTGACAGATGGTGTTTAATGCAGAGACTCAGTCGAGGTGCTGAGAACAAGTGACTGTTGCATAGCAAATGATGCAGAAAAGGGGTTGGAAGGAATGTAGGAGCAGGAAAAGGAAGAAGAGTGCTGCGAAACGCTGACTCATGGACACGCGTGGCATCAGGGCACTCATGAAGTCACAGCAGCTGCAGCTGCCCACATAGGATCTGCACAAAACTGAGGGCCCATAAACATTCAGTCATAGATGGGGAGGGGGTCATGCGACTCTGCCCCACCCAGGGGAGCTAATGGCAGTGGCGGGCTGCTGGAGAACAGGAAGGCACTGGATTCAGTGATATAACCACTTGTGAGTTCATGCTCCAGTGCGTAGCTTCAAACGCGTCTCCAAGTGCTTAAACCTAGTGTGTCACAAAGAAAAGACAAAGAGTTCCAGGGGAATCCGAGACCCTCTTCTGACCTCCGCGGCATTGCACGACACGGGTGCACAAACCAGCATGCAGACAGTACATTGATACACATACAGAAATAAATAAAAATTTAAAAAAAAAAAAAAAGACAAAGAGACAT
>VZQC01006713.1:968923-1076457 GCA_009823505.1 Rhizomys pruinosus
AGAGAGAGAGACCCAGTACTTTAAAAGCTAATTTAAAAATGTAATTTTAGAGACTTTAAATGGAGGTACCCTGCATGGGTGGATATTGCTGATCCCAGAAGCTGTAGACTATTAAACAAAAATCCCAGTGTCAAGGTGCTGGAGAGATGGTTCAGTGGTTATGAGCACTGGCTGCTCTTGCAGAGGACCCAGGTTCAGTTCCCAGCACTCACATGACAACTAACAACTGTCCACAACTCCAGTTCCAGGTAATCTGACACCCTCTTCTGGTCTTATTGGGCATTGCACAAGTGTACTTACATACATGCAGGCAGTATACTCATACACATAAAATACCTTTTTAAATCCCAGTATCAATTTTGGGGTTGTTGGCCAGAATGGCCCCAGAGGCTTCCAAAACTATACAGACTGTGGTCTTTGCCTTGATTACCAACCAGAACTGGATGGTCAGACCCTATTGCTGAAGACACCATACTTTTGTTGCAGAACACAGAGAAACTGCTGGAACTGAGCTGGAAGCTTCCTCCAGGCTACTTAGGCTTCAAAGTGCTGGAAGTTGCTGTGCAAGGAGCTGGGGAATAACATTCTTCTCCAGCTTTGGACACTGGACCTTGCATGCTGCAATGCGAACTTACCAGGCAAGAGGTGCATACTGGCATAAGAGTGTTATGAGAGGGAGGAGGTAATACCTGGTTTCTGATGGGCTCTGAAGTCTTCTCCATAGGTGGCAGTTCATGCCTCCTACTGTGTACCTGGTCAAAGGCCCATGCCTGGGGAGGTCAAAGGTGCTTAGGTGAACCTTCTACTTTTGCTAAATAGACACGATGTCAACTGCCTCCTGAATATTGGTGTTTATGCCCATAGACTAGCGCTCTCTTTACTCGGTCTAAGAAACTTCGTGACAGATGGTGTTTAATGCAGAGACTCAGTCGAGGTGCTGAGAACAAGTGACTGTTGCATAGCAAATGATGCAGAAAAGGGGTTGGAAGGAATGTAGGAGCAGGAAAAGGAAGAAGAGTGCTGCGAAACGCTGACTCATGGACACGCGTGGCATCAGTGCACTCATGAAGTCACAGCAGCTGCAGCTGCCCACATAGGATCTGCACAAAACTGAGGGCCCGTAAACATTCAGTCATAGATGGGGAGGGGGTCATGCGACTCTGCCCCACCCAGGGGAGCTAATGGCAGTGGCGGGCTGCTGGAGAACAGGAAGGCACTGGATTCAGTGATATAACCACTTGTGAGTTCATGCTCCAGTGCGTAGCTTCAAACGCGTCTCCAAGTGCTTAAACCTAGTGTGTCACAAAGAAAAGACAAAGAGACATTCAAGTAGGATGAGGACTTGGGGGGCGGGGGGGGACTGGTAGGGATGGGAGGGGAATAATACAGGATGGGGGATAAGTGTGACCAGAATATAATACATATATGTGTGAAACTGACAAAGAATGAACAAATGAATGAATTAATTAAAAATAAATCAGACAGAGGAAAAATAGGAACTCATACTGTCTTCCATAGGACACCTGACCTGCTCTACTGTCTAGAATGTTAGAGATGCTCAAGGTCTATACTCACAAGTGGGTTATCCCTTGAAGCATCCACCAGATGGTGCTACTGCACAGAGAACCTGAACCTCTGTCTACACAAAGACTTCTTGCACTCAACCAAATGCCCCAGGGTCTGGTGGAGGCCAGTACTGTAAGGTGGCTGCCCATTCAATTTAATGTTCTGTCTGAGGGGTGACAGGCGTTTCATCATTGTGACAAATACCTGAGAAAATCAACTTAAGGGAGAAAGGGGTTTGGGGGCTGTTTCACAGGTTTGAGTATACGGTGGACAGGCTGTTTCCAGGCCTTTGGAGAGGCAGAGCATAATGCCAGAGGAGTATGAGGGCGCAGAGCTGCCCACCTATGACAGCCAAATGCAAAGAGAGAAACAGAATGGTGCAGGGACAGACAAGATGTCCTTTAAAGACATGCCCTTCATGACCTAGTTCCTCCAGCAAGGACCTGTCTCCTAAAGTTTCCAGAACCTCTGGAAATAGTGCTTCCCGCTGGTAACTAAGTCTTCAAACCCAAGAATCTTTGGGGGACAGTTCATATTCAAACCACAACAAAGATAAACTAGTGTTGCCACACCCTCCTGTGGAAGGAGCTGCTTCCCATCACAAGATCAGGTGCTCCTTGTGATGAATGTGAGACCAGGTGCCACAGCTAGACAGCAGGAAGGCAGGAGGCCTGCACTGCACTGAACACAGCAGCAGGAAGGCGGGAGGCCTGCACTGCACTAACACAGCAGCAGGAAGGTGGGAGGCCTGCACTGCACTAACACAGCAGCAGCAGGAAGGTGGGAGGCCTGCACCGCACTTAACACAGCAGCAGGAAAGTGGGAGGCCTGCACTGCACGTAACACAGCAGCAGGAAGGTGGGAGGCCTGCACTGCACTTAACACAGGAGCAGGAAGGTGGGAGGCCTGCACTGCACTTAACACAGCAGCAGGAAGGTGGGAGGCCTGCACTGCACTTAACACAGCAGCAGCAGGAAGGCGGGAGGCCTGCACTGCACTAACACAGCAGCAGGAAGGCGGGAGGCCTGCACTGCACTAACACAGCAGCAGGAAGGTGGGAGGCCTGCACTGCACTTAACACAGCAGCAGCAGGAAGGTGGGAGGCCTGCACTGCACTTAACACAGCAGCAGCAGGAAGGTGGGAGGCCTGCACTGCACTTAACACAGCAGCAGCAGGAGAGGGCTGCACTGCACTTAACACAGCAGCAGGAAGGCAGGAGGGCTGCACTGCACTAACACAGCAGCAGGAAGGCAGGAGGGCTGCACTGCACTAACACAGCAGCAGGAAGGTGGGAGGCCTGCACTGCACTTAACACAGCAGCAGGAAGGCAGGAGGCCTGCACTGCACTAACACAGCAGCAGGAAGGTGGGAAGGCTGCACTGCACTTAACACAGCAGCTGTTTTCCATCCTCCCACTGCTCTGTTCTCTTTCCTTCCTGGAAATATTTTTATGTAATAAAAAAATAAAACACCGAGATATGTGTGTCTACATGGCTCTGTACATTCCAAACACCTCTGTCTTAGAAGAGGCCCTCAGCCCACACACAGGATGGTGCAGGAAGGTGGCCTCAGCCCCCCCCCACAGGATGGAGCAGGAGGGTGACCTCGGCCCACACACAGGACGGAGCAGGAGGGTGGCCTCGGCCCACACACAGGATGGAGCAGGAGGGTGGCCTCGGCCCACACACAGGATGGAGCAGGAGGGTGGCCTCGGCCCACACACAGGATGGAGCAGGAGGGTGGCCTCGGCCCACACACAGGATGGAGCAGGAGGGTGGCCTCAGCCCCACACACAGGATGGAGCAGGAGGGTGGCCTCGGCCCCACACACAGGATGGAGCAGGAGGGTGGCCTCAGCCCACACACAGGATGGAGCAGGAAGGTGGCCTCGGCCCACACACAGGATGGAGCAGGAGGGTGGCCTCGGCCCTGCACACAGGACGGAGCAGGAGGGTGGCCTCGACCCCACACAGGATGGAGCAGGAGGGTGGCCTCGGCCCTGCACACAGGATGAAGCAGGAGGGTGGCCTCAGCCCCCCACACAGGATGGAGCAGGAGGGTGGCCTCAGCATCCTCAAGTCCTTGTTCAATGATACCATCTTTCCAGAAGCTTTGTCATTTCCTCTTAGAAATGACTTAAGGAAAATAAATAACTGTTTCTTTGCATGAATAGATCAATCACAGAGAAAGGGTTAAATCAGTTACCTAGGTCCATGTGCTAGAGCCAGGAGGCATGGCCCAAGTGAGTGCCTCTTTGGGAAGAGTAAGCTCTGGGAGAAGTTAGTATGGTTTACATCCCCGTGGCACGGGGAGTCTGTGGGTTGGCCAAGGACCCTATCCGTCCGTTGTCTTGTTCACCTGGTGAGGTTTGGCTTCCAAAGGGGCGCACCTGATGGGGTGGAGGTTGCCGGGGTCCTGTTCGCTTGCATGCATCAGTGGTCTGATAGACTCCTAGGAGGCAGCCTCCAGAGGGACTCAGGCCAGGAGAAAGACCAGGCATTCACAAGGAACCACAGCACTAAGGGAAGGGGTAGAAGGGTAACCAGGTTGTAGACCAGGGTTCCACAGACTAGGGGGTCACTGAGCCAAGTGCAGGGTCTGTAAAAAAAAAAAAACAGAAGGAAGGTGTTGTAGCTCTTGTGATCCAAGAAATGCTCAGGAAAAGTGCTAGCCCGTGTGCAGGTGACAGGCATGTCACAAGGCATTAATGGTGCCAACACTGAGCTGGCCAAGTGGAAAGAGTGGCCATGCAGGACAGATTGTTTCTATAAGTTGTTTGTTTCTTTAATGAAAACCAATACAAGTTCATGGTCAATCTAGAGCCTGGAGAAGGACAGGCAGCAGGAGTGAGCGCCTTCCTTTTGTGGGTGACAGCAGTTTCTGAGGTGCCTTTCCCACTCTCCTCCTATTCATATACAAGAATCTGCATGCAATGATTGGATACAAGAAGGCTGCCCCAGCCAGGCCTTGCATTCTCAGACTCTGCATGCACAGGTTCAACCAACCCCAGATCACCAATATTGCCTGTGTATGAGGGAGCACCTGCACTTTCACATTATTACTCCCTAAGCTATACAATGTAATAATAGCTTACATAGCATTTACTTTGTATTCTCACTAGACATGGTTTAAAGCATGCAGGAGAACCTACACAGCTCACATGCAAATATCATGCCATTGTATAAAAGACTTGTGCACCTGTAGATTTGGTTTCCATGTGTTTTTTAATATTTTGTTTTTATTTTATGTGTATGGGTGTTTTACCTGCATGTATCTAAGTGAACCACATGTGTGCATGCCCACAGAAGCCAGAAGATGGTGTCAAATCCCCTGGAATTGGAGTTGTGGATGGAGTTAGCCATCATGTGAGTGCTGGGAACCAAATCCAGATCCTCTTGAAGAACAGAAGTTACTCCTAACTGCTGAGCCATCTCTCCAGCCCCCTCCATGTGAATTTTTTTAAATTTTTTTAAATTTTATTTATTTTTGTATGTGTATGAGTGTACTGTCTGCATGTAGGTTTGTGCACCCATGTCATGCAATGCCACGGAGGTCAGAAGAGGGTCTCGATTCCCCGGAACTGGAGTTCTCCTGGAATTGGGAGTTACAGACGTTTTCATCCGCCATGTGGGTGCTGGGGATTCAACCCAGGTCCTCTGCAAGAGCAGTCCAGCGCTCTTAACCACTAGGCTATCTCTCCAGCCCCCATGTGAATTCTTAAACTGGTAAAACTGAGGGATAATTGTATTGCCTATTATTTCTTGTAACCTCCATTAGGGCTTAACATGTCAGCATATCTCTAATCACATTATATTTTCTTCCCATAGAAGGGAAGACTTATTAAAGAATTTTTGTTTTATTTTGATCTATTCATTTTATTTTCAACAAGGATTAAGTTAAAATACCCTTAAAATGCTTCACACAGCAGTTGTTTTGAGAGTTACACAGAATTCTACAGCCATGTTTGAAGGAAGTACTTAAAGAAAGACATACATCCAATTTTCCTGTGCTGTCTACAAGCTACTGGTGTGTCAGGAGCCACCTCCTGATTAATAGTTTTCCCAGGTCAACTACAGCATATAGATTCACCAACTGTATTAAAAAACAGTCCTGAAAGCAACATTCTGTAAACCTGAGCTGGCCTTTGGAAGAAGGATAGCGAACATTATTCTAAGACACGAATCAATCCACCTTCCATTGCTGTAAGCAAATACTTTAGGTGTGGTGGTTTGAATGTGTGGTCCCCCATAGGCTCTAGGTATTCAGACGTTTGTCTCCAGTTGGTGGCGCTGTTTTTGGAGGTCTTGGGGTGTGTGGCCGGGCTGGAGGAAGTGTGTCACTGGGGGCAGGGCTTAGAGAGTTTAACAAGCCTTGTGGTCTACAGTTGCCCTCTCTTGGCTTCCAGTGCTTTTTGCGAGATGTGACCCTTGGTTTGCTGCTCCAGATCCAGCCGCCACGCCTCCCGCCACAATGGACTCTAATTCCCTGGAACCGCCAATCGTAAGCTCAAATAAACTCTTCCTTTTATAAGTTCCTTGGTCATGGTGCTTTATCACAGCAACAGAAAAGTGACTAATACACTAGGTAATTTATTTTTTTAAAAAAAAAGGTTTTATTTAGTTCACAATTCTGAAGACTGAAAGTCCAAATAGCCTGGTGATACCTCCGATGAGGGCCTTATGGCAGATGACATCATGGTGGAAGACTGTGAAGAAAGAAAAGATCACTTGATAAGAAAGAAAGCCAGAGAGGACCAGGAAGAGGCAGGGTGAGCTCTTTTGTAACCATTCAGTCTGGCGACAACTAACTGCATCCTTTGAGAACCACTTAATCCCTTCCAAGGGCCTTGCTATCAATGGCCTTCCACTAAGTTCCACTCCTTCAAGGCTCTCCCACCTCTCCCACCCCTACACCGAGGACAAGGCTTCCATCACATCAACCTTTGTGGGGACACACTCAGACTGTAAGTAGTTAACAGAATTCCAGCAGTGCTCATAGCTAGAGAAGAGAATTTTATCCTTAGAAAATAGACATTAATAAGGGAAGAGTGGTTCAGGAAAAAAATGTGTAAATATGAAAACAAATAAACAGAGCATATGACAGAGCAGATGTGGTGAAATACTGACAGTTCCTATGGAATCTCTCACTCTGTTCTTCTAACTTCCCTGTAAGCTTGACATCATTCACATTTTAATATATATGCAAATTTTGCTGACTAGTTATGTGGGAACTGTTCCATATAGTTACTGTGTATGTTTTAACAATCTGCAGATAAGAAAATGGCTTCCTTCTGTACATTAATGGCCTACAGGTACCTGAAACTATGTATTACTTTCTAGTCAATTTCTAGGACTATTGACCATTTTTTCACCTCCTCTCCGACAAAAGTTTGTCTTACAAGTTGGCCAGTGTTTCTCCCTCCACTCTGAGTGTGTATTCTTCCCGCTGCCCTGCTGGCCTGTTACTCTCTCCAGTAGGCTTAGTTCCCCCTACCTGTCCTTTCATCTTTCCAGTCTACTCTTCAGTCTTCCCTTTGAGAGCAAAGATTGAAAATACACCAGGGCTAGCTATACATTTGTGCAGGTTTGTAACTGAACAAAGACACTGACCAAAGTAGTAGCGGGAACTGAGAACCAGATGTCTCCACTTCTCACAGTGTGCCTACCCCAGAGATACATTATCTCAGAGGAAAGCATTGACGGAAAATAATAAATTATCTCAAAGAGTTTGGTGAAGAGTTATTTATAAAAGTGTAAAGAAGGCGCACAAAATGACTGGAGGGGTGCTCCCAGGGGCACAGAAGGAGCTCCTCCATGTCACATTTATCAGGCATGGCACTGAGAAATTACCCTGACTTCCGTCCCCATCTTTAGTCCTTCTGCAAACCAAGGAGCTGGGCCAGGAATGAACCTCCTACCTTTCTGGTGAGAGGAGGGGCCATGAGGGCTCCAGACCCTGCTCCAGCTCAGCACTGCAGAGCTGCCTACAAGTCCTAGTGGTTCAAACATCCCATGCCGCCCCTCTGGGTGCTGAGCAGTTCCAGCCATACTGCCAGGTCGTTGCTGAAACCTGAGCAGAGTCACATGAGATGCCCGCCTGTCCCTCTTAAAACCCTGATAGGAAGAAGGAAGAGAGGGAGGAAGGAAAGAAGGGAGGGAGGGAGGGAAGGAAGGAAGGAAGGAAGGAAGGAAGGAAGGAAGGAAGGAAGGAAGGAAGGAAGGAAGGAAGGAAGGAAGGAAGGAAGGAAGGAAGGAAGGAAAGAGGGAAGGAAGGAAGGAAAGAGGGAAGGAAGGAAGGACAGACAGTCCTGAAACCACAAATTTATGTTGTCACCCCAGAAAGATTTCTCTCTTCCACACGGCCAAGCTTGTGATTGCGAGCAAGTCTTAACTTCCTGCCCTTCCCACCGGACAAAGAGAGACGCATGCCCAGGCACACACATGCACACAGAGGAGGGCACAGGCCTGTGTGGGCCTAGCCATGAGCACGGCTGTGCCTGTCTTGCAAATCATGAGTTCACGCCAGCTCGTAGGTTCAGGTCCATCCCTGTGGAGTCTGTTCTGGCTCCTCCTGCCAATCACAAGGCAGCACACTTCTGCATCTGCCCATCTACCTCACATTTGCTTTTGGATTTGTCCGGAATGAGAGACTTCCTCTTGAGAATCAATCTTTGTCTATAGTTTACTTTTCTTCTTTTATTTTCTTTATTTTTCTAGCACCAGGGATTGAACCCTGGGCTTCATACAAACAAGCCTTCTGCCTCTGAACCACACCCCTAGCCCTATTTCAAGTTTAAGTTCTTGAAAAACATACAAAGCATCAAGTGGCTCCCACTCAATAACAAACAGGAGCCAACTCTACAACACAGAGATGAGCGTTACGCTCTCCCACCATTGATGTTGGTCAGTCGCCCTGCAAGTTTTAGGATCCCAGGTTTTTCTGAGAAAGGTACACAGTTGACACCTGGTATAAAATGAATTATGTTCGGTTTAATTTCATATAACATTTAGTATTCTATCCTGAAGAATATAGTGGCTTTAAACTCCATAACTAAACTAAATTCTAAAAGAAACCAGTTACTAAGGCAACTAGGCAGAGAGATGATTAATTCAGCCATCATTATATGCAGATTAATCTACCTAATGAGTGGGAAGGAAGGTAGGCTTGTTCAGTGTTTCATTTTAAAACAGTGGAAAATAAAATGGTGTGATTTCCTGCAGTCTGTAAGGGGCCAGGTTTCAGTTCCTTCTGGAAGTGAGGCTCTCTTTCTTGTCCAGACAAAACTATGGGTGATAATGTGTAACTTGTGAGGACCAAATAGCATGATATAAATAAGGCCCTTTAACTGTCTTTTAAAATCAAGAACAATGACTTAAACAGATTGGCACATGTTCCCCTAGAAAAGAAAGGATTGCACAACATGGGCACACGTACATGCATGCAGGAAATACAGTCATAGGCATAAAATGAAAACAATATATGAAAAATATTTTTTAAATCTGTAGTGTTCTCCTGTCCCGTGTCATAACTAAACTCTGTGTGCCAGTTAATATATTCTACCAGGCACATTTCACTCCTGAGTTTTGGGCACGAAGAGGAGTCAGAGACATTTAATATACCTCTCCTCCTGACGTGCTGCTATTTTGCTGTTTGAAGCTGTCAGTTCTTAATCCTTTGTGGCACTTTTGAAAGCTACTTCATGCTACTTTGGTTGTAGGAGTAAGAAAAAAAAAAAGGAGACACAGTATTCTAAAGTATCTGATCTCAGAGTATGTACAGAAAAGGAAACATGAAGCTATTCCTCTGCTTTTCTATAAAAAAGGTAAAAATGTACCATAATATTTTCCAAATGTAGTATAATTAGGTCGTACAGTGATCTTTGCTGCTAAAATTGAATGACAAATCTATTTCCACCAAGACACTAAGGAAGAACAAAAGAGTAAAACCACAGCCAGTTGTCCCTCCTGTCGTGAAGGGACCGGTGCACGCTGACCCCCAGTGCCAGAGCCTGGCCCCGTTTGTGTGCTAGCTGTGAGCTTCCCCAGGCACCATCAATTTGTGCATCAGTGACCCCCTCGACTTTTGAAATTATTTTGTTCTTCTTGAACAACTCCGATAAAGATATATTTTATTATTTATGTATATGTGTATCTGTGTGTATGCGCATATGTGTATGGGAACCCAAGGAGCCAGAAGAGGATGTCAGAGCACGTGGAACTAGAGTTATAGGCAGTTGGAAGCTGTCCAACGTGCTCCGTGAGGAGAATCAAACGAGGGTTCTCTACGAGAGCAGTAAACACTCTTTTTTTTTTCTTTTTTCTTTTGGTCTTTTTGAGACAGGGTCTCCCTGTAGCCTCAGCTGTCCTGGAACTCATTCTGTAGACCAGGCTGGCCTTGAACTCACAGAGATCTGCCTGCCTCTGCCTCCCAAGTGCTAGGATTAAAGATGTGCGCCACCACGCCCTGCTGAAAGCAGTAAACACTCTTAACCACTGAGCTGTATCTCCAGCCCCATTCTTTTAGAACTTCTGATGAACCCATACCAACAAAAATCTTTGTCTGAAGTATAAATACAACAGACAAATTATTGATTTTTTTCACTAGAATGTGACAATTGCCATCTCATGTAATACACCATTCTAGCCATTTATCAGATCTGTTCCTATGTCCTGAATCTGGGCTGCCATTAACTGAAACAGGTGTCCTGAATTTTTTCACCTACTTGTTAATTAAATTTCCTGCCCCATAGTGGCGGCACATTTTCTCCTTCTTGCCCTCCTGGGCTTCGCTTCCAGCTGGCCAGAGAAGGGATGGCATTTTCTTCAGTGTTTGCCATCTTCAGTCAGGGGGACTGAAGCAAACAAAAAGAACAAATTTAAGTCATATAAAATTCACCAAACTCAAATATTTAAATAATCAAGGCTTTAAGTGCATTAAGAGTTTTGAAACACCCGATGTGCCTTTATCATCAAGAGTGTGGAAAACACTGCTTCGTCCTTGCCCTTTGGCCTCAAGTGGCCTTCCCATTCCAGAGACCTCCTCACTAGCTCTTCTTGTCCCAGATCCTGTCTGCTCGAGCACTCAGCTGCGCCCTCTGCTGCTCGTAGACCCAGCGGATGGATGAGCACTGCCTGAGGAGCCTGCTGCTGCCTTGCTGCAGGTTTCCCGAGTTATCCAACAGCTCTGCCCTACAGCTCCAGAGAAGCCAGCGAAAATTCAGGATTCTGATTCAATGATTCAAAATATGAGCAGGGATCGTTTTCCCAGACTAGAAACAAGAAGCCAAATTATTGGATTTAAAGTTTGAATTTTTGAAGGCCAAGGATGTAACTCAACAGTAAAGTACTTCCCTAGCATGCACGAGGCCCTGGCCTTCTAGCACCAGAAAAAAAGGAAGGAAGGAAGGAAGGAAGGAAGGAAGGAAGGAAGGAAGGAAGGAAGGAAGGAAGGAAGGAAGGAAGGAAGGAAGGAAGGAAGGAAGGAGGGAGAAAGAAAGAAAGAAAGAAAAAAAAAGAAAGAAAGAAAAAACTGAATATACTTTAAACTCCTAGCCAATAAGCAGCTGGGATTGGCTTTGAACTTTTCACAAGAAATGTCTCGTCGGTGAATGAAGCTACCACCTTCATAACTTAGAATATGGTGCCGGTGTGGATGCACACACAGTGACGGAGTACAGTAGAGATGCTGAGCCGGGCAGCCGCTGTTCTAATTCACCACTCTGAGACCTTGAAATGATGGGGGCAATAATTCCTATGTTTTAGGATTATTGCAAATACAAAAAAATAAAAATTCCAGAGACAGGACTTAAGCATTCTTCAATAATCAGAAGCTGTTTTCCACTATATTTATTATCATTATATTAATTATCTACTAGCTTTCTGGTTACAGTATGGTTTGGTTTTTCATTATACCTCTATACCAAATCATTTTTAAATTCCAAATATGAATTACCTTTAAACATAATTTCCAAATCTGAGCAAATCATAGTCTTCTGGTATATTTTTAGAGTAACAGCATCACACTACCTTAAATATGTGGTTTTGGGGTACTAATCTAATTCTCCCTTTATAAGTTTACATGAGATCCATTTTGTAACCTTTTGTAATAATTTATAGACATCATAGCATTTAAAATTGACATATCCTTATAAACCTACCCACACTACACTATGATTTTGTGCTCCTCTCCTTGCTTTCTGCCTGCCCCATTGGCCAAAGTGCCCGCTGAGTTGATGACGCCCCCTCTGGGTATGTGTCACCACACTCACAAATCTGTCAGCTCTGTTAAATCATTTTCTAGAAAACAGGAACTTTTAATCTACCTCAAAATGGAATGTGTCGGCCCTCTGTGTCGAGAACAGTTACTGCTTTGTTTTTTAGGGAAAGTATTCTAGTTGGTTTTTGTATTTATTTATTTATTTATTTATTTATTTTGCTTTTTTGTCTTTTTGAGACAGGGTTTCCCTGTATCTCCAGCTGTCCTGGAGCTCACTATGTAGACCAAGCTGGCCTTGAACTCACAGAGATCTGCCTGCCTCTGCCTCACAAGTACTGGGACTAAAGGTGTGTGCCACCATGCCCGGCAAGTATTCTAGCTTTTGAAATAGTGCTATACTGGAGAAATATCTATGAATTTAAATTTTAATCATGATATTCCTCTCAGGACTACCCCATACTTTGACTAAGAGCTGTCTCTGGCTTTTGTGAATTCTTCATGTACTCAATATTCACAGAGCATCTCTGGCTCAGACATGCTGTAAGTGCAGCAAAGGTACTGAGCCCATCCCTCCAGGCACCCACAGTCTGCTGGAGCTAAGACACAGCAGGGAGCAAGCCACTCCATGCAACGTGATGGATGAAGAGTTGGAGAGACGTGGGCCCTGCAGGAATACGGAAAGGGGTTTCTACTCACTTGTGACGGCTAATCTTGGTTGTCAACTTGATCAGGTCTGGAATCAACTAAAACACAAGGCATCAGGAATCCTATGAGGGATTTTCTTAATCAGATTATCTGAGTTGGGAAGACCCACCATAAATGTGGGTAGGCCCTTCTCAGGAAGCCCAGGTAGAAGGGTATGAAAGATGGAAAGGTTTGTCTTTAGCCTGCTTGCCTTCACTCTTGCTATCCAGTTCATCTATTCTGTTGCTGTGGCTTTCCTTCACTCATATTAGAATAAGCTTCAGTGTAGGCTGAAGACAGGTAGCTCTTTGGGAATCCGCCAGCCTTCAGCACCAGGTTGGGACTACTGAGACATGCAGCCTCCCCAATGGGAGCCATTGTTGGACTACCTGGACCATATGATTTAAGTCAAATCTAGTAAATCCCCTTTCAGTATATAGTCATTCTATTGATTCTGTTCCCCTAGAGAACCCACAATGTGGCTACAAGGGAGGTGAGGAAGGGCAGGAGTGTAACTAGGTGTAGGCTGAGTAAATGAGAGGCTACAGGTACTCCCAAGAGAAGAGCAACAATGCATCTGAACTAACCTGGTTGTGGAAGGAGGGATGGGGAGGGTGGAGAAGTAACAGCTGGACCTGAAAGGACCGGGCCAGGGGTTTGCAGGTGGGAAGAGCAGCTTAGCCAAATTTACAATCTGATGGCAGCGTTGTGCAGGATACATTCGAATGAGACTCGTGACAGTGGAAATACTATTGTACTGCTGAAATTGAGCTTAGTGATCGAAGACATATAATTAGGAAACATCCAACAGGATACAGCAACACTTTCTACTTCCAAGAGAAAATGGGGGAGGGAGACTCTTACATGGTCTAAGAAATCTAGAAACAGAGAAAGGAGAAGGTAGAAGGTGTGGGTGGGGCCAGGACAAGCTCAGTCCTTGGCAAAGGGCCCTTGCTTGAGGCATGCCATGTTTAGGACGGTGGTGGTGGAATGGGAGAGAGAACTGAGCTGGAGGTCTCAGCCCTGGGTGCAGAGCCCACCAGGAGTTTGTGTCTGCAGAGAAAGAGCCGAGGTCCACCAGCCAGCAGAGGTGAACAAAACTCAAAGGGTGGTTGGGCAGGTAAAAGCCAAGATTCAAGAAGGGATCAAGAATGGCTCCACCTAAAGGCTAAAGACCAGCAATCCCAGAATCCTCTGCTGATCTTGATGAAGATAGGCCACCCTCAGGCTACTAGGGGTTGGAGTGAGGCTGGAAAGGCTAACAGAGCTGGAGCCCGCCAGAAGATTGATCTGGGGGTCCCTAACGAAAGGAAAGACTGAGGTCTTGGTTTGTAATGGGTGTGCGTCATGGTTGAGGGCAAGAGGCCTATAGGAACAGAGAGGCTGAGGAAAGCGGAGAAAACCAGAGGAGAGAAGACAAATGGCAGGAAAGGGACCAAGACAAGAGAGCGTGGACTGATGCTGGTTAGAGAAGCCCACTCCCGTCTGCTCTCAGGGACACAGGCCAGGTCATATGGGTTTGCAAGAAAGGGCGGGGCCTGGAGACAATTGGACAAAGGTTTGTAGAACTTGATGTTTCTTGAGCCCATGGGGACTCACTTGTCATGGTCTCTGGAAAACCCTTGTCACCATGTCACAGTGCTGGGGTCCAAGACTTGGGCCCAAGTCAAGTCTTTTTTTCCTCGTCCCCGGCTCCTGCACTATGAACACAAAGCAAAGCCCGGAGCTTAGCAACACAGAGTGCTCATCCTCAGTCACAGTAAAAGACCAGCAGCTGCCAGTCTCCCTTTCTTACCAATCCTCTGCCCTAAGGCCAAATTCAAAAACATAGTGTCTTCCAGAAAAAGCAGTGGGGCTGTTTGACAGAACTGCAAAGAAGAAATGGGGGCTGGAGATAAAGACAAGCTGGAGGGGTGGCGGCGGGGGCGAGCTGGAATAGTCTAGAAGCTTAAGGGAGCAAAAGCGATGTGACTGGTGAGCCTCCCAGCGATCCTCCTCCCTGATAGAATATGCATGATCCCCAGCGAGTCCTCACTGTCAGGGAGCTGGGAAGCGTCGGCGGGGACTGGGGAGCGCGCGCCTAGACGCACTCTGGCACCGAGTGCGAAGAAGCCACGAGGGCCGCGGCCGGTGGAGTGGGCGGTCGGCTCGGGAGCCACGCGGGCCAGTGTAAGCGTCCCCTGTCCTGTCGTCCGTCCTGCGACACGCGCTGGGTTAGGGAACAGCTCCTGGGAGCCCCCCAAGCTACCCCCCATCTCTGTCCCCAGCTCCTTCCCTTGGAGCGAGCCCGTAGGGGGCGCGCGTCCTACGCGGAAGCGGCTGGGCGCCTCGCAGGTGGACGGGTCCTGCGGGACCCGGTGGCGCGCTCCAGCCCCTCCAGGCAGTGCTTGGCCACCACGCGGGCGAGAATCCCGCCCCAGGCGAAGCACCGCACTCCTAGCGTCTCCACTGGCGGGAGGCACTGCCGGTGTCTGCAAGGGAGCCAGGCCTTGCTCCGCGCTGCCTGGTTACCCCACTTTCTAAGGGCACTTTCCCTTCCACAGCGTTTCCCCGGGCGCGTCTGCCTTCCGTCCCCTTAGTTGGGAGCGCAGAGGGCAGAGGGAGGGACAGGCCCTAGGTGATCCCACATCCCCCAAGGACCGGGCCGTCTCTTTCTGCAGCAGGCAGCAGAGAGGCAGTCGTGGGAGCGCACATCTCAGGCTCACTCTGGCTTTTGTGCGCCTTCCTACTGGCCTGAAGCGCATCGGAGCAGACAGGCATGGGGTGTTTGGGCAACAGCAGCAAGACCACGGAAGACCAGGGCGTCGATGAAAAAGAACGCTGTGAGGCCAACAAAAAGATTGAGAAGCAGTTACAGAAAGAGCGCCTGGCTTACAAAGCAACTCACCGCCTGCTGCTACTGGGTAAGGCCCTAGAAAGCATGGCCACCCCAACCCAGCGCACTCCGACGCCCCAAAGCAGAGCGCAGGATCCAGGGATGGACAGCTGTTGGGTGCCAGGACGTGCTGGACCCCGAGGCCAGGGCCAACTCCCCCACATAGGAGGAAGAACACTTTGGATATCTGAGAGACATGGCACGCTAGGACAGGGATGACCGCTTTCTTTCTGTTTGTACACAGGGGCTGGAGAGTCTGGAAAAAGCACAATCGTCAAACAGATGAGGATCCTGCACGTCAATGGATTCAATCCCGAGTAAGAATGATCATTTTTTATTTGGTTTCCCAACTGCATGCAAACTATGCCATTTCTTAGAAGCGTTTTCTCCAAAGAGTTTTTGATAGCCGAGTAGATTCCCCAAGGATGTAGGGAGAGGAGAGAGAAATCTGCCTTTAAATTTGGTACATTTAAGAAAATCTTATTTAAGGAAGTATCTAGTTTTAAAAGTAAATTGTGTACCAAATTATGATTTGTTAGGAATCTTGAGAAATTGGTGTGCAATTTTGATATTGATCTGAGCCCTCAGTCAATACACTGATCCCTTATCCTTTGGTTTCTGAGGGGAGGCCAGAATCTCTTAGTCAGATGGCATAGCAGTTGCATATTACCGAGGAACATTCTCCAGTGTACCTCGGATCGCCCCTGGATGATCCCTACCGACACAACATATTAATAAGTGCTGTGACAATATGTGTTATGCTGAATGGCTTAGAAAATAATGACAACGGGGAAAAGTCTGCACATTGTTCAATGCAGAGACAAATTTTTCTGAATGTTTTTGATCTTCAGTTGGTTGAACATAGAACCGCCTATAGGAAGCCCTAACCGTACCTCAATATACATTTCTCTATAGTAAACAGCTTACATCTACTTCAACTTATAACTACCAACATACCGATAGGTTTAAGTATAACAGTAGAATTATCGTTATATGCAGTATCCACAATAATTTTCCCAGTTCTGTGACTCTCACGTTTGTTTACAGCTGTAGAATATAAAGTAGGTGCCTTCTTTCATTTCCCAGATAACAAAGTGTAGGTGTCTTTAAGGGTTGATATTGACTTTTCATGAAGGCATTCTACCTAATCCTGAACTGAAAATTTAAAATCTTACTCAGTTGATTTATGTCAATGAAACATAAATTAAATTAGTAACAACCTTCTTTTAACACAGGGAAAAGAAGCAGAAAATTCTGGACATCAGGAAAAATGTCAAAGATGCTATCGTGGTAAGGACTCTCTTTAATGTTTGTCCACCAGAAATGTTAGATACTCTAGACTCAAGCTGTGTAAGCAGAAAGTCTACATTTCCGATTGTCATCCATGGGACCCTTACATGTTATATTTCTGTGCTTTTTTTTTTCTTCGTCCCATTTTAGACCATTGTCTCAGCAATGAGTACTATAATACCCCCAGTTCCACTGGCCAACCCTGAGAACCAGTTTCGATCCGATTATATCAAGAGCATAGCCCCTATCACTGACTTTGAATATTCCCAGGTAAGCAATTTCTTACTGAAATATTTCTAAATAATGAAAGATGGAACCATTTTAGTGGTGTCGCTTATTCAAAAATGGGCATTACTCTTCAAAATCTAGCCCTATAAATGCTTCCTTTGTGCGTGCTAGAAATATTTTAAAGATGATAAGACTGAAAGAAATGTCTTTATGAATGTCTGCCTAGATGAGAGTCGGGAAGGCAGCATACCTGTCAGAAATGTTGGTAGTGCTTTTTCTCATGTGCGTTTAAAGCAGTGCCTCATACAACAAAAACAGAAGTGACCTGAGTAGAGAGAAAACCTTCCACTCAATTGCTTCCATGGAAGTGACAGACAAAAAACAAGTCACTTTATTCCTAAGCTCCATATCTGATCACAAGAGAGGAGAGTGAGTACTGTAAGAAGCACGGATCACTCTGAGTATTTGCTGTATTGTAACAAGGTACATCTACCCATCAATAACCCTACTTCAGAGTTTTCATTGCCTGGCAGGGTAGCTTTGCAGACACTTTTCATTATCAAATCCAAGGGCAGCTTTTACAGAAACCACTGTGTGAACAGAGGCCTTGCCCTGCTCTGGCAGAAGGGCCTGCCGTGCCTGCTAGCCCCACCCTTTCTCACAGTGCGCCATCCTGTGGCGTGTACCAGAATGGTAGACAAAATTTTATTTTATTTTATTTTATTTTTTGGTCTTTTCAAGACAGGGTCTCCCTGTAGCCCCAGCTAGCCTGGAACTCTCTCTGTGAACCAGGCTGGCCTTGAACTCACAAAGATCCGCCTGCCTCTGCCTCTCAAGTGCTAGGATTAAAGGCGTGCGCCACCACGCCCGGCAAAATTTTATTTTTAAAAGCCAGACGAAGTGGCGCACGCCTTTAATCCTAGCACTCAGGAGGCAGAGGCAGGCGGATCTTTGTGAGTTCAAGGCCAGCCTGGTCTACAGAGCGAGTTCCAGGACAGCTAGGGCTATAGGGAGACCCTATCTCGAAAAGACCAAAAAATAAAAGCTTTTGGTGGGCTGGAGAGATGGGTCAACAGTTAGGAGCACTGTCTGCTCTTTAGAGAGGACTGGGGCCCAAGTCCCAGCACCCACATGGCAACTAACAACCATCTGTAACTCCAGTTCCAGGGGATCCAACACCCTCTTCTGGCTTCTGTGGACTTTGAATGACATGGGTGCACTTACAGACGTGCAGGCAAAACACTCATACACATAAAAAATAAATAAAAATAGTAAAAAAGAATTAAAGCTCTTATTTTCCCCCTTTAATGTAATTTTTATTCTAAGGATCCCAATGTAGCCAGTGCCACCTCTACAACTTCTGAAAAGGAGTAAAGAGTGACACCTTGGATCAAAGAAAAGACTTAGCATCTGGCATAGGATACATTGGTTCTAAACTGTGTCTTTACTTATTGTTGGCTAGAAAAGGGACAAGGAGATGGTGAGGCAGGTGATAGCTAGGTACTTCTGCCTGCTGAACAGCTTCCTGATACTAATGGGATCTGCAGGGTGTCAGCTCTGTTTACCATACCATTTTGCATTGGGAAAAACTCAAGTTGCACAGTCTTGGCTGAAATCAAGAGTAGCATTCTCATTCAGCCTCAGATATAGACATTTATAGACATGTTTGAGTTCTCAAACATGACTGTTTTCCCAAAGTCACCACAAAATACCTCAAATATTCCTAAATATTTTCCTCTAAAATTTTTCTTAGCATATGAGAAATTAATATTTATTACTCAGTTTTACATCATTTTTCTTTCGTTCATGAACATTCACAGACAGTTTATTCAGTTTAGAACTCAGAAGCTATCTGTGCCTCTTGTGTGTTCCAAAGCATCCTCCTAATTTGTGACAATGCCTTTTGAGTTAAATCATGTATATTTTTTATAAAAAAATAAATTTTGAAGAACCATTTCATTCTATAAATGTGTGTATTTTCAAACTCATTAAGTTCATTTTTAAATGATTATCAGGAACCATAATTAGTTATCCATCCAAGAGAATCTGGTACCAGCATATCCAGATGAAATTAAAATGCAGTTTTGGAGGCTAAGTGTTTTTAGAGAATTGTTTTGCTGGTTTTTTTATATTTCATGTTCTATCATTCTATTGTTTTACATGTCTGTGTTCATGTAAAATGAGGGTGTTTATATATAATATTCCCAGGCTTATATAAATACAGAATTTAATAGTAAATATATATACCATTGCTTCAGGAAACACTAGCTGTTATTTTTTATGTTTTTTTGGGGGGGTCTTTTCAAGACAGGGTCTCTCAGTAGCCCCAGCTGTCTTGGAACTCTCTCTCTGTAGACCAGGATGGCCTTGAACTCACAAAGCTCCACCTGCCTCTGCCTCCCAAGTGCTAGGATTAAAGGCGTGTGCCACCACACCCGGCTTATTTTTTTTTTTATTTATTTATTTTCTATGTGTATGAATGTACTGTCTGCATGTAGGTTTGTGCACCCCTGTCCCGCAATGCTGCGGAGGTCAGAAGAGGGTGTCGGATTCCCCTGGAACTGGAGTTCTCCTGGAATTGGAGTTACAGACGGTTTTCAGCCGCCATGTGGGTGCTGGAGATCTAACCCGGGTGCTCTGCAAGAGCGTCGGTGCTCTTAACTGCTAGGCTATCTCTCCAGCTCCTTATTATTTTATTTTTAACATGCACTCAGTCTTCATAAACTTTCATTCCATTGTGCTTGGAAATAGTCATGCTAGTTATTTTATGAAATTATATAGTGCTTAGAGCTCATTATTATCATCCTTGCTAAGAAAGTATCAAGATAAATCTTTGTCTTATACCCTAAAAATGTTTGGCAAATTTGGGGTAACCTTTACTTAAAGGAATGTAATTTACATAAATGTTATAAAAGTAGAGTGTTATAAAAGTCAAGTGTTTTAATACTACACGTGGTATCACTGGGTCTAGTACATTTTTGAGATTGAATCTTTGACAAAATCTGCCACTGTTATAGCCAGTGACTTGAGAGTCCTGTTTATTTTCCTGTAGGTATCAAGCAATTTTTTTTTCTTAAAGTGCTCGATATGGAACCCAGAGTCTCGGAAACAACTGAGCTACACTCTTGGTCGGAGTATAGTAACTTGTAAACCAAATCACTAAAAAATAATTTTTAATGGTTTGGGGGTATTTGGCATGCACAAGCTCTTGGATGGGTCTCCACCAAAATAAGAAATTATAATCTCGAAATTTTTCAAATTAATTAAGGGAAGGTTGGGAAAATAACTTATTTAGTCATGTCTTAAGAATGTCCTCTAGGAATACCACTGGGGAGATTGTGGGTGGGTTCCCTTTTGTTCTTTTGCTCTTGGTTTTGCCTTTCACTGGAACTTGTTTGAATTCATGAAATTAAGTTCTAACATAAAGAAGGCAAGTGCTGCTGGCACCTTGGAGATAAGGGTCGCTGTGTGGGAGATAACACAGAGACCAGATCCGTGACCTGTGGGCCAGGTGTGCAGTATGTAAGAACTTTCCAGAGTGCTGTGGGTAGAGTTATAGCATGAGATTGTTTTATCCAGACACAAGCTGTGAATCAAGAAGGGGATTGTAGGAAGCTAGAGTTGATGTCAGACAGGCATTTTGGAGTTGACTCAAATCATCCAGATGCAAGATGATGGAGTGATTTGCCAGTGTGGGGCCAACGAGTACAGAGAAATGGATTTATTTTGGAAATGGAGCCATTTCTTCTGTCTGATGTTTGAATGTGGATTTGGGGCCCGAATTTCTGCATTGATAGAAATGGGTGGGGAGGAAAGAGTATGAGAAGTGTTATTTTCCTGAGAAACTGGAGACCACCATTAAGATATCCAGGTGCAGACATGTAGTGAGGCAATTGGGTGAGTGGGTTTGGAGAAGAGTGAAAGCTTTGTCTTTGGCGCAGGGATTGCCTAGTAGGGTGGGCCAGTTAAGAAGACTCGGCAGAAGCTGAGAAGATGGCCAGGCGTCAGGAGCTGAGTGGCTATCTGGGAGGCCATGGAGAGACACATGAAACCAGGGAAGATGGCAGGATTGAGGAGGCCCCAGGAGGAGCCAGTCAAGATTGAAAGAGACCTTAGCCAAGGGCAGTGCAGGGCACGGGTGAGACTAAGTGCCCATTCAAGGAACATAGCTTTATAGCTCATAGGTGACCAGTGAGCATGATAAAGATGAGCTGGTGTGTGTCAAGGACAGGATGTGACAAGAGCACATGGGGGCAGCAGTGGCATCCTGGGGTTGCATGGACTCTGCTGGGAAGGAAAGTCAAGAATTGAAGACAAAGAAGGGTAGGCAAAGCCCAAGAGCATACTGGGCTTGCTGTCACCAAGAAACACCAGGAAGCAAGGACCCAGAAGATCAGGAAAGGGCCAGAGAGGTTACTTTTTTTTTTTTTTTTTGGTCTTTTTAAGACAGGGTCTCTCTGTAGCCCCAGCTAACCTGGAACTCACTCTGTAGACCAGGCTGGCCTTGAACTCACAGAGATCTGCCTGCCTCTGCCTCTGCCTCCCAAGTGTTAGGATTAAAGGCATGCGCCACCACACCCAGCAAGAGGTTACTTTTTAATTTTCATTTTATTTACATGTGTGAGAGAGAAAGAGGGTTGCAAAAGGGTATGTGCCATGACATGCTGTGAAGGTCAGAGGACAGCTTTGTAGAGTCAGTTTATAGAGAAGTTGCTTCTATGATGAAAGACCCAGAAGCATGTCTGAATGTACATGGCCTGAAGTCTTTGGCAAAGCAGGAAAAAATGACAGTACAGGAAAAAGAGGCCCTTGTCAGAGCCTAGTCCTTCAGAAAGTATAAGGAGATAGAAGGTGAATATAGGGCCTGGAGAGATGGCCCAGCAGTTAAGAGCACCGACCACTCTTACAGAGGACCTGGGTTCGATCCCCAGCACCCACATGGTGGTCCAGAACCATCTGAAACTCCAATTCCAGGAGAACTCCAGTTCCAGTGGAATCCAACACCCTCTTCTGACCTCTGCGGCATTGCACAACACAAGTGCACAAACCTGCATGCAGACAGTACATTCTTACACATACAGAAAATAAATTAAAAAAGAATTAAAAAAAAAGAAGGCAAATATAGAGGGACCAGATGTCCTCTGCACAGTTGAGCGCAAGGGACAGCAAAGGACAGGTACAGACACGGGTAAAGTGGCAGATTGTGGCAGAAAAATGAAGGACAGCTAGCTCACAAATCCTTTTAAACAAATTGTTAGAGCAAATTGGCCATTTCTGTGAAAATGTCTGTCTGGTTTGGGAATGTCCATCAGCTGCCCCACCTGCTGCCTGTGGTATTACTTGTGGTTATAATGAACAAATGAGAATAAGGTTCTTGTGCCCTTGAACCCAAGTAACACAGTTATCACTGGAGTACCAAAGGGGATTTCATACCAGATGTCAGAAGCAAAAGCTCCAGTGCCTCAGAGCTAGCTCACTGATGAACTATTTGCTGCTGACGGTACAAAATTTTTGGAGACACAGCAAGCATAATATGTTAGGATTTCACTTCAAAGAAAATAAAGAAAAATACTTTGTTGAAATATAAGTCACAATAGAAAGTAAACATGCCAGCCTCATGGACAAAGACTTAATTGACAGTTGCCTGTTAATAATTTCTTCTCATGAATGTATCCAAACTCTAAATCATCTTGTCCTGAGACTTGATTTATCCAGAATCCTTTCACTAGTTGGTACCATATGTTTGCAATCAAATTTTATATAGTATCCACATATCCACAAAGGAAGAGATGGAAAATAATTTAACAGAGAGTAAAAATTTAAAAAGTAAGTTGGTCATTCACTTAATTGGAAAAATGTTATGATTACCTCTGACCCCCAAAAAACCTTAAGCAGAATCACTGTTGAGGTGAATTATCTATTTGTTTACTTTTTCTTCAAATATGAATATTGTATTTTCTCTTTTAAAATTGTATTTTACCACTTTTTTTAAAGGGGAAGAGGACAAATAAGATTTAACAAGAAACACAGAGGAAAGCCTGTATGGTGTGGTATAAACTAAATGTCCTGACACCAAGATGCAGATACTTCTAAAATGAGTGCCCTCGCTCTGTGGGAGAGAGAGGCAGGTAGAGTCCGATATGTAGTGTTGTGTGATCTCAGCTTCAGCTGTGACCTTCATCTTCTCTCCATGTTATCCAGCCCTGAGATCCTAGTCGTCTCAATGGACCCCAATTCACTGTCCATTCCTCTTCAGATTATAGGGAGCTAACCCACCCCTACCTCAAGCTGCATGTACAGGCACTCTGTCCCATGCCAAGAGCCAATGTCCCCTATACCTCATACCATGCCTAAGAGAACTCACTCCTAAGTATCACCAGGGAGACAGGCTCAGGAAACCTGACCTCTGACCTCTGTGACATCTCAGAAGACATATATCATGGGGAGAATGTTCCAGGTACCCCAAATAATTACCTTTGTCTCTGGTCTCTATCACCAGTGGCCCTCAAGTCTCACGCCTACTGCATTATTTTCACTTTTTTTTTTTTTAACATAGAGACTCATATAGCCCAGGCTGGCCTCAAACTCACTATTGTAGCCAAGGATGACCTTAAACTTCTGATTCTCCTGTCTTTATCTCCAGAGTACAGGGGATTATACTCAAGGCCCCAGGCATGCTTAGCAGGCACTACACCAACTGAGCTCCATACCCAGCCCCTTTACTTGGATTTTCACAAACCAACCTTAGTAGTTCCACTGCCCCATTTCTGCCCACCTTCACCCTGTTGTCCGAGCCTGTGGCTTCCTGAAGCTGCGTAGAACTAACCAGGCCTTGCTGGATCTATTGAGTTTTTCACCTTGCTGCCTGGGGTAAAAATTCCTTTCCATGTTTGCCCATAAGATCCTGTAAGTACTGGCTAATTCAACCCAGTACTCAGCCTAGGGCACTCCACGTGTCTAGTGAAAGGTGAGGATTCTCCTGAACTGCAGCCCTCAGAAGAAATTAACCCCAAATAATTCACATTTTGAGTGACAGGTACTTTGTTAGGAATGTTGTCAGTATTTGGTATCTTAATAAATAAAATATTTTGGGGACTGGAGACATGACTTAGCGATTAGGGAGCACCAACTGCTCTTGCAGAGGACCTGGGTTCGATTCCCAGCACCCACATGGCGGCTAAGAACCGTCTTTAACTCCAGTTCCAGGGGAATCCGACACCCTCTTCTGACCTCCACAGCATAGCACAACACAGGTGCACCAACCTACATGCAGACAGTACATTTATACACAAAAATAAATAAATAAATAAAATTATAAATAAAATATTTTGAAAGTCCTAGGGTGTATTCTTTCATTAAAAAAAAAACCTAGAAAATTCCTTCTAAAAGCAAGCAGCACCACTTTGGAGGCAGAGGCAGGAGGATCTTGAGTTGGAGGCCAATCTGGGCTCTACTTTGATCAAACAAAAAATGCACATGCTTTCTCTAATTTGCACCTCTGATTTTTTTTTCCCTTATTTCTGAGGTTTGATGAAAGTAGGACTCTCAGCCTGGCGTGGTGGCGCACACCTTTAATCCCAGCACTCGGGAGGTAGAGGCAGGTGGATCTTTGAGAGTTCAAGGCCAGCCTGGTCTACAGAGTAAGTTCTAGGACAGCTGAGGCTACAGGGAGACCCTGTCTCAAAAAGATCAAAAAAAAAAAAAAAAAGAAAGTAGGACTCTTATGTCTTAGATTTAGGATAGCCATGTTGATTCCATAGAGAATAATGGAAGTCACTTTAAAATAAAAGCAGAGGTGTGTGTTGAAGCAGATAGCAAGCAACACCTTAGTGCCCTGGCCCTTCTAGCTGAAGAAGGGAAGGTAGGGGATAAGAATGGAGGGGTTGAAGGGAGACCATGGCACATGAGTTAGGGTTCCCTGGCCATCTATAGAGCAAGCAGTTAGCCGGAATGGAGGAAGGCTGTTTGGCCAGCTGTCTTTCAAGTGACTGGCTTCTGTATCAGAAGTCTGAAATCAGGGGATAGAGTTCAGCCACCACAGCTCACTTATGGGACACTTAATGGAAAAGTGGTGCTGTGTGACAGGTCATGCGAGCTGCGTTTGCTTCTTCATTGGTGCTCCAGCAAAATCAGCAAGTGTCTGGAGATGCAGAGATGAATAGGTGCATGTTCTCAGTCTCAGGGTCCAGATATGATAAGCAAGGGTGGTGCACTGATGTTCATGAGCGCCCAGACTGCATAATGGACACCTTCCTCCCACAGTGAAGAGGAATCCCCTCCCACAGGGGATCTCCAAACTGATGTGGGCAGAGCAATACAGAGGCCCCCGAGACAGGAAGTGGCTCCCGTGACTGAGGATGAGGGCAGTCAGGATTAACCCCGTACCTGGGGGAGCAGGGAAGGGAAAGGCCATACATGCCAGTTGAGGAACTGGGCTTCCTCCTTGGGTTATGGAGACTCGTTCATTGGTTTTTGTCAGCGAAATGTCAATTCTTTTTGGAAAGATGACTCTTGAATTCAGACTTCAGACATGCTTTCATACCTGCCATGGAAATGTTCCAGGGATTTAGCATAGGGCAAAGGACATTTCTTTTATCAGAAAACTCCTCCAAGGCTCCACAGGTCTTCTGTCAAATACTGAGGGATGAACTGTATTCCCTTGGAAATTCATAAGGAAGCTTTTGGAATATCCACTAGGTCTCTCTCTCTCTCTTTCTCTCTCTCTCTCTCTCGCTCTCTTGCCTTATCAAACTATTCACAGCTAATTTTTAAAGAATTTGTTAAAGCATGTTATTTTACTTTTTTTTTTTTTTTTTTTTTTGAGACCGGTCCCTCCCTGGATCCCTAGCTGGCTTGGAACGCACTCTGTAGAGCAGGCTGCCTTGAATTCACAGAGATCTGCCTGCCATCTGCAGGCGCAATGCGAGGAGTAACGGTGTGTGCCATCGTGCCCGGCACTAATTTTTTTATGTGTATGAGTGTACTGTCTGCATGTAGGTAGATGCACTCATGTCGTTCAATGCTGCAGAAGTCAGAAGAGGGTGACAGATTCCTCTGGAATGGTTCTTAGCCGCCATGTGGGTGCTGGGAATCAAACCCGGGTCCTCTGCAAGAGCAGTCAGTGCTCTTAACCACTGAGCTGTCTCTCCAGCACCACATGCTAATTTTAACATTCTAGTATACTTGAACCACAATAAGTCCTTAGAGAGAAAACTGTTGCTAGAATCTTTTTATTCTTTGTAAATATTCTAATGAGCTGGAGGTGTATGACCCAGTAGCAGAATCCCTGCGTAGCATGAATAAGGCTCAGGTTTGAACACAAACACCTTGCATAAAATAAATACTGTAATGAAAAATGGCGGAATGGAGATAATCGTGTTTTTCACAAGATAAGTCACATATTGTTGTATGCTCCTAAAATTAAAAGCTGGTATTTATTGGGATTCAAATGTACTGGTGAGCTGAACTAAGTGTAGGAGCATTTTTATAAGACTAAGATATTTATACCATCCCCAAAGAACCCTGAGCACACATTGCTAAGGGAATGAGGAAACTTCCCGAAACAGACTCCATCCATCTTTCCTAAGTGACCTGCCAGAATAGTGACCTTAACACTTCACACACAGACACAAAAACTAGGAATCTGCCTGAAGAGATGACTTAGTGATTAAGAGCACTGGCTGCTCTTGCAGAGGACCCAGGTTCAAGTCTCAGTAACCACATGCAGCTATCATCTGTAATTCTAGCTCCAGGGGATCCGACACAGGCACTACAGTACAGGGGTGCACTTACACAAATGCAGGCATGACACTCATACACGTAAAACAAAAATAAAGTCAAATAAACCCTTAGAATTGAGCCACATAACTTTATCTGAAGAATTTGTGCTTAGAAAAAGTGAACTTTGAGTTCTGGAGTAACTAAAGCAGTTACTTTTTTTAAAATTCCTGGGATGTCATTGAAACCTCGAGCTATATGAAAATACAGTGTTGTCCTGTGTTTCCAGGTTCACCTCTGCGTCCCATGTCCTGGAAGCTTGTTGCCAGGCTTATCAGGGGATTGGGGGGAGGGGGTACCAGCTGGTAAAGCACCTCAGCTTTCCCTTCTCTTGTCCTTGTCATTACTAGCTTTATGTAACCCAGAGAAAATACTCTGAACTTCTCAGCTGTCTCAGGGAACGGCAGAGGAGCAGTAAGTAGGCTATTCTTGTGCCAAATTAAGCCTCATTGAGTTGACACATGTGGCTCGTGAGACATGCACACTGAGGTTCTAAGAGGCAGAATGCTGCCAATGCTCCTGGGAGGGTTCAAACACTTAAAACTGTTTTTGGTTTTGCATGGGAATGCCATCTGTGAAGGGGGGGGGCAGTTCTTTACCTAGTAAAATAATTTTGTATTTCTTTTTCTTCCGATATTTATTACATGTGCATTGAACTAAAGCAACTTTCGGTGTGACATTATCACTACACAACGTAGTTTTTGTTTTTTAAATTGTGTTCACTTGTTCGAGCAATAATTGTATATGGCATAAAATCCAAAGCATATGAAAGAGTCTGGAATCAAGAGCCTCTCATGCGGCCTCTTCACACAACCCCCCATCCAGATGAGGACCTGATGTGACAGTCAGCCTAGTGGTTAGTACAGCACTTAGAGTGCCTAAGGAGAAGAGCTTTTTTTAATTGAGTTTTTATAATTTTCATACAATATAGTTGGATGGTATTTAGATCTCCTCCTCTATTTGCGCCTCTCCTCACTGTCCCCACCTGAGTTCTTATATTCTGTCATATATGTGTATATGTGTATATATAATGTAGCCTATAGAGTCTGATGTATGTCTCCAAATGTCCTTTAGTGTTGGTCCATCCACTGTGCCCAGCAAGAGTCTCATCCCTGTAAGACACTGTCGTCCCCCCCTCCTAGAATCCCCCAATTACCAAAAGTTCCTTAGGTTGTGTTGGGATTCCTTACCGACTTCCCCATATCTATGTTGGGGATTTTGTCTGGTTTGAGCTTGCACAGGACTTGTGCATGCTGTCACCATTGCTGTGAGTTCATTTGTGTGACTGACCAGCTGTCTCGAAAACTCTTATTTCCTTGTGATCATCGACCACCTCTGGCTCTTACAATCTTCTTCTTCCACAATGATCCCTGAGCCTTGGGAGGCAGAGGTTTGAAATCAATGTCTTATTCGAGGATAAGCACTCTGCAACCTCTTGTTCTCTACACATTGGACAATTGGGTGTTTCTGTGTTAATCACCATCTGCTGTGTAAGGAAACTTCTCTGCTGAGATGTGAGTGATACCTTCATCCTATGTGTAAAGGTTGTGTTGAAGATGCACCACTCAGTGTTAAGTGTTTTACAGGCACTTATTCTCTGTGACTAGCTCTGTTGCAAAAAGAAGCTTCTTTGATGAGGGGTAAAAGGTACACTTGTCTGTATCTATAAGGATGCATCTTTAGACTAAAGTAAGAAATGTTGCTCTAGGAATGTGGCAAAAGTAGGTCTCTATGATCTCTCCAGCTGTGTGTATTTGAATGTTTACTGTACCTCAGCTCTTAACAGACCTTGTCTCCTAAGCTAGATCTAAACCAGAGCTTCAAGTACACTGAACAGTGTTCTACCACTGAGCCACACCCTAAACCCTTAACATAATTTTGTCTCATAAGAGAACCTGCTAAAAATGTCAATTACAGCCAGGAATGGTGGCACATGCTTTTAAATCCCAGCAATCAGAAGATAAAGGCAGGTGGGTCTCTGTGAGTTCAAAACCAGACCATCCTGATCTACATAGTGACTTCCTGACTATACAGAGCTATGTAACAAGAAAGCCCCACACACACACACTTCCCTCCCTCTCTCCCTCTCTGAGAGGGAAGGGGCTATAAATTGTAATTAATTTTCTTCGTATAAAAATTATCTAGCCTGAATTGCCAAGTAAATATTTTCCAAATAAAATTTAATACTGAAATGAACTGTGTAGAAACTTTTTGGCAGCTGAGATGAATTTCAGAGTACTTGGTTATGAAAATACGGAATGACCTTATCATCTACCCAATCCCATATTGGTGGTTTAAAGTGGAATGGCTGTAGGCATTATTCACTCTGAGGGAAATCACAGATCAGACAGTTACAGGCAAGGGGACACTAGACCATGAAGTTCCATGGCGGCTGCTCCCCTAGGCCAGCACCCAGTGCCATTTGGCCCGTCTCTCATCTCTCACCAGTTTCGGCTCATGAGAGCACCCCATTAGATCTGTACCTGTCTCCAGTCCACCTTTGGGGCTTTAAGGCATCCCATCCTCTTATGCCTATTTCTATTTCACATCCTAATCTGACCTTTCTGCCCAAAAATGTGCCCCCAGCCCCCTGTGCCACGCTGCTATGGCCTCCTTCAAAATTTGGCCTTGCCTACAAATTTTTCTTTCTGAAGAGCTAAGACTTCCAACACTGCACAATTGCCCTTACACACCAATTTGCCAAAAGTCAGTCTTGACAGTCAATTCTGAGTGATCAAAATGACTAAGGAAGCTGCCCCCCCCCTTTTTTAAGTCCCTCTAACCAGCAAGGCTGGTCTTATTTAGAAGGCAGAATTATTTGATGTCACTTAACATATTTCATTTGTATACTGCATTTTTATTTTCAGCTCAGTCATAATTCTGCTGTTTGCCACTATGTCTGCATGGTGGCGGGGCCTGGTAACTGGCTCCTCTGTGATTGGTGTATGGCATTTGGCATATGGTTCTACCCAATAACTGTGCTAAAGCAGATGTTTATCTCACAGTGTGTGTTTGTAGCCATGAGTTACACAAGAAAATATAAGCTCTAACTTTTGGAAGCATTTGGCTCAGTGAAGAAGCAGGTTGTACAAAACATGTAATATATAATCTAAAATAGTAAGCAGTAAGGATCATGTGATTTAATGGTAACTGCCGTGGTAAAGACTCAAACTCTGTAGACAATCAGAGAATGTTAATGAGGGATGCAGCCTCAGACAAAGCCTTCATGATAGGACCTGTTGGAAGGAGTTTCCTAGGTGAGCCAGTTCCACCAACAGAGCATCGAAGATCTCTGGGCCATGAAAGAAAATTCCACTTCTGCTAGAATCGGGGGTGAGTGATAAGAAAGAAAGAATCAGAATGATGGGA
Source organism: Rhizomys pruinosus (assembly GCA_009823505.1). Lineage (NCBI taxonomy): Eukaryota > Metazoa > Chordata > Mammalia > Rodentia > Spalacidae > Rhizomys > Rhizomys pruinosus. The sequence continues at coordinate 998,928 of VZQC01006713.1, forward strand.
CATGAACCACCAAGCCAATTGAATCCTTTTTTATTATTATTTGTATGTGCATGAATGTTTGCCTGCAGGTATGTAAGTGAACCCATGCATGCAATGCCTGCAGGTGCCAGAAGAAGGCTTCAGATCCCTTCAAACTGGAGTTACAGCTAATCACCATGTGGGTGCTGGGAACTGAACCTGGGTCCTCTGGAAAAGCAGCCAGTAATCTGAACCACTGAGCCATCTCACCAGACCTAAATGCTTTTTATTAAAAAAAAAAAAAAGTTACATGGGAAAAAAGTAGGTTTTAGGGTATAGTCATGGAGAACAGAAAAGCAAAATAGTGAGAAGGAAGCCAGTAGATATCTGAACTCATCTAACCAGGACACCATTCCCATCACAAATCAAGACTTTACCTAACATGGTCACTTTAATCCCTTGTAGTCTGTGAGAGCCGTAAACCTTGATGGGAGCTCAGGCTAAGCCTGGAGTCTAAACCCTCCTTCCACAGGACCTTCACACTTGTAACCCTTAGTGTATCATAGAACCACATGGTTACTTAGTATTTAAGAAAATGTTAATAGTGAAAAAAATACATTCAGGCATGCTATATCAGAGATTATTTTATGAAGCACGTTAATCCAGACAAAGAGACAAATGAATATTGGCTTCCTTGTTTATTTATTGCCACTTAAATGTTCTCATCTCAAGCTGAAATTTTTAAATTTTAAAAACTTTACCAAAGGGCCTGGAGAGATTGGGCTTTGTGATTAAGATCCTGGCTGCTTTGGAAACAACCGACAACAAACAGAAAGGACTGCATCAACGAACTGACCGAACCAGTGAAACTTCTGCTCAAAACAGTCAAATTCCACATGGAGAATATTGCTAAGACTGAGAAAGAGATGCACAACATGTTTGGCCGTAATGCATGGCTTTCTGGTGGGTTGGGGAGATGGGGGGGGGGACACGGGTCCAGATTTGATAAAAAAAAAAAAAAAAAAAAAAAAAAAAAAAAAAAAAAAAAAAAAAAAAAAAGAAAACCAGAAAAATAAATAAAAATTGATATTTAAAAACGCAAAAAAATTTTTTTTAATTTTTTTTAAAAAGAATACTGGCTGCTCTTGCAGAGCACCCGGGTTTGGTTCCCAGCACCTACATGGTTAACAACCAATTATAATTCCAATTCCAGAGGAAGCCAACACCCTCTTCTGATGACTATGGGTATTACACAACATGGGTGCACTTACACAACATGGGTGCACTACACACATGTAGGCAGTGCGCTCATACACATAAAAAAAAAATAAACTATTTTTTTATTTTACTGCAATCTTGTTTATTCTTCCCCTTGTTCAACATCCCAAGGCATATCTGTAACATGTGTGCACACATGCATTACAGAGGCTGAATCATGTACAAAATATTATTGAAATTTTCAACATTGTTTTAAAAATATTCTCAATATGCCTTAGTTCCATGACTATTCTTCAAAAACTACTGAAAAGAAATGATCTTTTCATAGCAAAAAGGTTTAGCATCATCTCTAAAAAGGTGGAAACATCCATCGGAGCCTGGCCAACTCATCCACTGACTCTCTCTCTCTCCCAGCTGCCACCAGTGACCAATATAGTTCCTCAGCTAGGGTTGGGACCTCCTACCCACTTCGCCATTTCCATACTGGAATTCAGTCTGACTTCAGCTTACATGGGTCTTGTGCGTGCTGACACCATTGCTATAAGTTCAAATGACCAACTGCCCAGCTACCTGGAAAAACTGTTTCCCTGTGGTCATCTATCACCTTGGCTCTTAGAATCTTTATGCTCCCTTCTTCAATGATCTCCGAGCCTAGGGAGACAGAGATTTGATATAGGTGTCCTACTCAGTAATAATCACTCTCTCATACTCTGTATGTTGGCCAGATGTGGGTCTTTGTGTTAGTCAACCTCTACAGGTTTGACTCCATAGGGGTGTGTGTGTGTGTGTGTGTGTGTGTGTGTGTGTGTGTAGTCAGCCAGGGGGTATTCAGGTGAGTGCAGATAGGGAAGTGTGCTGGATAGCTTTAGTGTCAACTTGACACACCTGGGTTGAGGGAGCCTCAATTGGGGAGTTGGCTCCATTGGATTGGCCTGTGGCCACATCTGTGGAGTAATGTTTTGATTGTTCAGCAATGTGGGAGGGCCCGGCCCAAAATGAGTGGTGCCACCCTGGGCAGGTTGTTGTGTACTGTATAAGAAGGCAGACTGGGCCGGGCGTGGTGGCGCATGCCTTTAGTCCTAGCACTTGGGAGGCAGAGGCAGGCGGATCTTTGTGAGTTCAAGTCCAGCCTGGTCTACAGAGTGAGTTCCAGGACAGCTGGGGCTACAGGGAGACCCTGTCTCAAAAAGACAAAAAAAAAAAAAAAAAAAAAAAAAAAAGAAGGGCAGGACCTGGGCCTGGGGTCCAGGGGCCTGCAAGCCAATGAACATGGCACTTCCTCTTGTTTTGCTTCAAGCTCCTGCCTCCAGGTTCTTGACTCCTGAGTTCTACCTTGGCCCCTAGAACGGTGGATTTGTGAACGTGGCCCGAGGGAATGTAAGCTGAAAAAAACCCTTTCCTCCCCACGTGGTGTCGAGTGTTTTTGTCACCAGCAGTGTGAAGACCAAATCTAGACACAGGAAAATTGGTACCCAGGAGGGGGTTATTGTGTGACAGACCTGACACTGTGTTTGGGAGATTTGTGGAAGCATTTGGAAACTTTTGGGCTAGAAAAATCATTTAATGCCTAAAGGTATCATGTTGGCTGTGGAGTTGGAACAGTTTTGCTGAAGAGTGTAGAAGATGGAGGCCTGGCTTCTGACGTTTCTACGTTTCAAAGGGAAGCAGAGATCATCATGACTATTTAATCTGTGGGTTTATGGTCAGCTGGGGCTGAAGAAGCAGCTGTAATGTAACAAGAGCTGACCAGAACCTTTGAAGTGACAACTTTTGTCGGTACTGGGACAATTGATGTCTAGTTAGCTGGGGCTAGAAGAATCAGCTGTAATTAACAAGAGACCGCACTCCTGTGGTGAAATCTTTCTGGGAAGAATTTCTTCAGAAGTCAGTAACACAGAAGCTGATGACCCAGAAGGAGGGCCGACCTCCATTCGAGCACAGAAGCCGGACTTGGTAATGTGTAATGAGTTCTCCTATATGTGTTCTGGTGTGCAAAATTTGCGGAGGGGTTCACAGAGAGCAGCCAGAGGCTTAGCACTGTGAGAGGGCAGGAAAGACCCATTGGTGGAAGGCACCTCTGGTTGCAGTGAAGTGAAACCCAGGATTGCCGGGGTCATGGAGAGAGAAGCTGAGGCTTTGCACAGGGAGGGTCAGAAGAGGCCATTGGTGACGGGCTGCGCCTCAGTTTCGTGGCAGGCTTTTTGGAGATGCCGGACTCTTGGGATGACCACCACAGCAGCATGTGTGGAATGGAGTCGGCCTGGGCCTGCGAGATGAGCTGTGTGTGCCACGGACAGCAGAATTGGAGAGGGGCCGCTGCTGAAACCCTTTGGAGCCCAGAAGATCGTGAGTGAATCCCAGGTGTCCAGCCTTGAGCTACTTGCTGAACTTAGGTTTTGTTTTAGTGTGCCTGATTCTTCTCTTTGAAATGAGACAGTACTTGTTTTAGATTTTACAGCAGCCCACAGTTAAGAGACTTTTAACAGACTGTGAACTTTTAAGTGTTTGAACATTTTAAGGACTGTGGGGCTTTTCAGGTTGTACTTTCTTAGGTTGTGATTAATGTTAACATCATACTTTGGGGATAAGAACTGGGAAGGTGGTGGTTTAATAGCGATGTGTTTTGTGTGTCAAGTTGACAAGGGGTCAATTGTGCTGGATGGCTTTAGTGTCAACTTGACACACCTGGGTTGAGGGAGCCTCAAATGGAGGGTTGGCTCCATTGGATTGGCCTGTGGCCATGTCTGTGGAGTATTGTCTTGATTGTTCAGCAGTGTGGGAGTGCCTGGCCCATAATGAGTGGTGCCACCCTGGGCAGGTTGTTGTGTACTGTATAAGAAGGCAGACTGGGCATGGGCCAGGGGAGCAAGCCAGTGAACAGCATTCCTCCATGGCCTGTGCTCAGCTCCTGCCTCCAGGTTCTCGCCCTGAGTTCCTGCCTTGGGCTCCCTAAGTGATGAACTGTGACCCAGGAGATGTAAGCTGAATAAATCCTTTCATCCCCAAGTTGGTGTCAGTCAGAGTGTTTCGTCACAGCAATGGAAGACAAACTAGAACAGGAAGGGTGTCTAAATATGATAGAAATATATCAGACTGGACTGGACTGGCCCAGGACTGAGAACTACAGGAGACTGATTACTGCTAGGTGAGGAAGAGTATGTCTTGTCTAAGACCTCTAGATGTGTTGACTGGACACCAGTGAATGAATTTACACAGAAGGGCATCTGTGTTCCAAAGCTAGACTGGATAGTGCTTAGGTTGGATGATGTAATGCATGAGTTCTGTTTGAGGATTGGGGAATGGGGGTGCTAAATTTGATTAGGAACCATTGTAATGAAATGTTGCTGAGAGAGAGTCAGTGGAGGAGTTGACCAGGCTCAATAAAAAAGTTTAAAAATGCCAAAATTTGAGCTGGAGAGATGGCCTAGCGGTTAAGAGCACCGACTGCTCTTACAGAGGACCCAGGTTCGATCCCCAGCACCCACATCGTGGCTGAGAACCGTCTGTAACTCCAATTCCAGGAGAACTCCAGTTCCAGGGGATTCTGACTCCCTCTTCTGACCTCCGTTGCATTGCACGACATGGGTGCACATACCTTCATGCAGATATTACATTCATACATATATATAAATAAATAAATTTATAAATAAATAAATAAATAAATAATAAATAATAAAAAAATAAAATAAAAAACAATGCCAAGGGGCTGGAGAGATGGCCTAGCGGTTAAGAGCGCCGACTGCTCTTACAGAGGACCCGGGTTCGGTCCCCAGCACCCACATGGCGGCTGAGAACTGTCTGAAACTCCAATTCCAGGAGGACTCCAGTTCCAGGGGAGTCCGACGCCCTCTTCTGACCTCCGCAGCATTGCACGACACGGGTGCACAGACCTGCATGCAGACAGTACATTCATACACATACAAAAATAAATAAAATTAAAAAAAATATATTTAAAAAATGCCAAAATTTAATAAAAATATAAATATAAATAAATAACCACAAAAGGGAAAATACATTTCTGTTGCTTTTCTTCCCTTCTGCCACTGCTCTTTGGGAAACATTGAGAATCTTACTACCTGTATTATGATTGTCTCTAGAACCAGCTATGCCATATCCATCAAGTGAGAAAATTTTGGCCAACCTATTTGTGGAAATAAATAACAATAAAAATGAGTGTGTCACCATCCTACAAAATACTTTTTATGACACTAGAACAAGTCTCTTCTTTTGAGAACCTTCTCGAAGCCTCCTCAGTTCTCCTTCCCAAGCCTCTACTCCTTATCCAGTCTCCTAAACTTTATCTAAATATCCAGTTCCTTTGCACATGATGCTGGAGAAGGATCTTGGGGTCTTGAGTGTGCTACATGAACACTTTACCACTGAGCTTTTTTATGTGTATGAGTGTTTGGACTGCATCTGTGTACGTGTTCCATGTGTATGCAGTGCCTGTGAAGGCCAGAAGACAGCACCGGGTCTCCAGGAACTGGAGTTATAAATGGTTGTTAGCCACCATGTGAGTTCTGGGAACTGAATCCAGGTTTGCCTCAAGAGCAACCAGTGTTTTTAACCACTGAGTCATATCACCAGCCCCCTAAACTTATTTTTTAGTACTCCTAAACTGTTGTTTATTCATCATTTCTTGTTAAGCTGTGTAATTAACAACCAAAGAAACTAAACTGGTACTAGCTGGTATCAATAAATGCTTGGGAGAACTGAGTCAGTAAAATTTATCATCAATGTTTCTTAGTTCTTATGTTAAACACTATACTTGCTAGATATAGAGTATTAGAAAAGAATTTACCTAGAGTGTGATGTCCTGGTAAAAGCCTTAACATCCTGGGGGTGAGGTGGTGTTAGCCTTAATAAGCTAACTATGCTTCGAATGCAAATTTCTGTGATTAGAAAGAAGTTGGTGTATTTCAAATGAACACTACCACTGTTATCCAGTGGTCATTCAGTTCAGTTTTATTTTTTTCCAAAATTATGATGGAATCTGTCAAAAGCTCTCTGGATTCTGAGCCCTTAGGGACCCCTAGTGGCACACACAGTGAAATGCAGCACATTGTTGCACGGTGAGAGTGAACTAAGCTTCTGTGGCGCAGCCCCTGGAGCTGTCCCAGGGAAAGGGGAGACTGGCTCTTTGAAGAATGAAAAAGCTCAGCAGTAAAATCAGAGCCCACAGAAGGGATGTACAACCAGCACAGTGGTGTGGAACACTTCCAAGGGTTGCCTTCTTAGACACAACGTCACAAAAGGAATCCCAAAGAGTCCAGCCAAGCAGGAAGGTCTAAGAATGCAGGATTCTTTGAGTTGATAGCTCTTCTGAAGCGAGTTTTCTAAATATTCAACAGGAAACTTTGATACTGCAGTGTGAATTCTCACTGTATGAATGCAGTAAGAATTTAAACCCTAGCACAGAGATAGAAAAGAAATACAAGAAATTCAGGAGATGTATGTTGTCACATTAAAATATTTCTTCAAATTCACCTATTGTTGATCTTGAGAGTATATTTGAAGTTTAGTCATCCTTTAACCAGTGACTAGTCACACATGTATGTCCTTCTACCTGACATCTAGGAGGCGGGGTCTTTGTGGGGTTTCTGTGTTCGCAATTCCCCAGCGTTGGCCACATCCAGTAGGTTGTAGGTGTCTTCTCCACTGCATTTGACCCTGGTTCTCCATCTATTCTCCTATCAAGGCTTAGCCCCAAATCTTGGCTCTTCATGGGACCATAGAGTTGACTGATTGATTCCATGATGTACTTTACAGGTGAGCAGGAAGTGACAGCAGGACTGCGGGTGACGTGAGTGTGTTCACCCAGTTGTGTTGACCTATAGGTATAATCAAGTCTGGGGACAGAATTCAGCGAGTTCTCTTATTCCAGCCATTCTTCATACATTATCCAGATCTCACTTGGAATCTCTTAGATTAGCCCTTAACAAATTGCCAACATTAACTATTTTTAAGCTATATTGTGACAGTTTCATGTGGTTCAGTCTTATAGACTACAGGTCACCTGACAGACTCTTGTCACCATCCTTTATGTGACCTTGCCATGGATGAGAGGTGAGGGAACTATTGACAGCCTTGCCACTGTGAACAAGCTCCTCTCTTTCTTGTGACATGTCCCTGTTTCTATTCTGCCTTTCTGCTTCAGTGGCATCTGTCAGTCACCTTTATCCTTTTTTAAAATTTTTTTTATTTATTTTTGTATGTGTATGAATGTACTGTCTGCATGTAGGTTTGTGCACCAATCCTGTCCCTGCTGGGACTGATTCTCTACCTATGAGATGAAACATGACACATCTTCCAAAGCCATAATTTCTCTACATGGAGTCACCCTGGGTGGCCAGCCAAGGTGTCCCCTCACCAGATACTATATGCCATGTGTCCGGTCCCCATCCTCTGGCCTCCATTTTAGTGGCTAAGTCCATACTCATTTAGCCACAATGGTAACAGCTAGAAGCTCACCATCTGCTCATGGACTTTGTATAAAATCATCCTGCATGATCCCTAATATGTGTTGGGGCTGTCAGTAAACAAGATGGCACCCTGGGTATCCAGGCTCTGAAATTGTCTCCATAGTCCCCTTGCACTTTTTTGAAAAGAAAGTAAATGCAATAGTACCAGAAAAACTAGTAACATTTGAACACATATAATTTTAGTAAAACTTATGTCTGGATGATTTTAGTAGCTGGAGTAGCAGTCCCCGAATATCGGTGCAGACTTCATAGTTCATCTGGCCTCTGCCTCATCCCACCTATGTAAACCTGATCACTAGCATCTCTGTACTCCATATTCTCATTGCTGAAATAGACATGCTGATGGTACAGCCTCTCACATGAAGTTGTTTTGGGTAATAGAGTAATGTGAGTGAAGTACCTAGCCCTTGGCTGGCACAGTACAATCAGCGTGTCAGGTTCTGTCCATTCATCCCTTAGCACGATATTGATGATGTATATTGCCTTTCAAGATGCTGCCAAGCACTAAGCTTTGGATACTTCCTGTAGGGGCTTTTCTGTCACTTATAACAAGAACATGCAGAGAGAGGATCGGGATAGCTCTTCACATCCTCGTTAGATTGCCAAGAGCAGGAGTGGCCTGGGCTGCCATGAAGACAGCAGTTGTAACTCCTCCATCAGACATCTCCACCAACAGGCTGCTAGAAGCCACACACAGGCTCCAGTGCGATGCCTGAATAAAACAGCCATCTATGGTGTTTTTAGGAGACTCTGTACCCTCTATGGATTTTCAAGGTTTGATGTTACATAGAAAGAGTAAAAAAAACAAAAAAGCTCTACTCAGGGCTAGAGAGATGGCTCAGTGGTTAAAAAAAGTTGTTGCTCTTGTAGAGGACCTAGGTTTAATTCCCAGCACCCACATGGTGGCTAACAATCATCCATAACTCCAGTTCCAGGGGATACCTTCTTTTGACCTCTGTGGGCATTGCACGACTCAGGTGCACTTATATGCATGCAGGCAATACACTCATACACATAATAAATACATTCATAAAAATAATAAATAAAATAGTTTTTAAATGTTCTATTCTGCAGAAAACATTTTAGCCTGATAAAAATATAAAGAAAAAAAATTCTCCCTTTTTTTGCATCTGTGCTTTGGTGATGTTGGTAAGGTGGCCTGTTATTGGCAATAATGGCAAATGCTCACTTGGCACTTGATGCAGAGAACTGAGCCAAGTTGTATACTCACAGCAATCTTCTTGTCTCAGTTCGAACATGAGGAAGCTGTTGGCCTCCCTTGGTCATAGAGCTGGGTAGGAGGTGGTCCAGAATTTGAGCCCAAGCAATCTGATCCCAGAGCCTGCCCAACTGTGCATTGTCATGTGGCCTCCTGAGGTCTGTTTGGTGACTTAGTCAACTGGAAGCTTGTCCAGCTCACTTCATTGTCTCTTATTTTGATTTTCTTTGCAGAGTTCAGGTTGATGGGGACTGCTAATGTATTATGATCACATAGTCTATGAATGCAATCCTTCATCTCTATTGAATAGTGAGGTCTGTCAGGGCTTACCCAGCCTGACTGCCAGGCAGAGCTCCCTGCAGTTAACAGGCCACCAGGCCCTGCCTCTGTGGAGTCCAGTGTATGGCAGAGTCCTGTTGAGTTTTACTTAACAATAACTTCTGATTCCTGATTCAATCAGATAAGCAGACCTTGAAAGAATCACTGTGTGGCATTTTCCAACTTTAAATTAGCCATTCTAGGGGGATCTCATTAGAGCCCTTTATTCTGAAAACCAATAACTCCCTGCAGAAACTCACCTTGCAGGAGGGAGAGAAGGAGAAAAAGTGACGATGGCTCAGCTGCTTGGATGTGCCTTGCCCATGCATGTACCAGCTTTCATTTGTGAGAATACTTTTACTACAGGATTAAGAAGTCATTGAGGGTGCTGGAGAGATGGCTCAGAGGTTAAGAGCACTGACTGCTTTTGCAGAGGACCTGGGTTGCATTCCCAGCATCCACATGGCAGCTAAGAACCATCAGGCCTGGCATGGTGGTACGTGCTTTTGATCCCAGCACTCAGGAGGCAGAGGCAAGTGGATCTCTGTGAGTTCAAAGCCAGCCTGGTCTATATAGTGAACTCTAGGCCAGCTGGAACTAAAGGGAGACCCTGTCTCAAAAAAAGGTCATTGAATGCATAGTACTTAGCTGTGCAGTGCTTACTACTCTGAAATCTTTTATTTTATTTTATTTTATTTTATTTATTTCTGTATGTGTATGAATGTACTGTCTGCATGCAGGTTTGTGCACCCGTATCATGCAATGCCGCGGAGGTCAGAAGAGGGTGTCGGATTCCCCTGGAACTGGAGTTCTCCTGGAATTGGAGTTTCAGACGGTTCTCAGCTGCCATGTGGGTGCTGGGATCGAACCCGGGTCCTCTGTAAGAGTGGTCGGCGCTCTTAACCGCTAGGCCATCTCTCCAGCCCACTACTCTGAAATCTTACATGGGTCATCTCATGCCATACACATATGTACGTATATGTACATATACACAACCCCGCAAAGCAGCCCATGACAGTCCCTACAAAATGGATGAGGAAGCTAAGGTAGAGTGACTGCCCTCATATCAGAGTTCATGTCAGGGACACTAGCACCAAAGCCCACCTCTAAGCCATGATACCAAAGGCTGTATCCACACTCTAGGCCTGTGTCATAGTAGAAATAAAGAAGAACAAAGGGAAACATGGCCGCGCATCACTCAATGACAAAGATCCATTTGGAGACATGCATTGCTAAGCTGTTCTCTGGGTGTTCAAGGATCACAGCATCTACTTACAAAAAATGAAAAGGTGGCCTCCAGGTATAAATACATGAGCCAGCAGCACTGTAGTTTATTGTCATTATCAGGTATTGTAGCTGTTCATAACTGCTGTTTTGCTGGGCAGTGCAGTTGCCTTGTTTATATCAGCAGCCCTATGAGCACAAGCAGCCCCGGGTGGTTATTCAGGTCCATCTGAATTGTTTGTCTGGAGGAGGCTGAGATAAGATCTCCAGTAGTCCAGGAAGGCCTCAAACTCAGTAGGTAGCCAAAGACAACCTTGAATTTTTTATCTTCCCGCCTTCATGTCTGAGGTACTAGGATTACAGGTGTGCTAGCACACCCAATTTATGCACTGATGAGGATCAAAGCGTGCTAGGCAAGCACTCTACCCCTGAGCTGCACCCCCGCCCTCCATTTTAATCTTATGGGGTCACCATCATACACACAGTCATTGTTGACCAAATTATCCTATGCTGCACATGACTTTACCATAAACAAGGAATTCACATCAAAACTCCAAAAACAAATCCTTGGAAACATTCGTCCTAAGTACACATCTCTTGAGATGTCTCTGGTTCTACAGCACAAATACAGTAACTGAAGCGTATATAGATCTTGAGTCTTCAAGAAGGGAGAAGCTTGATTCCAGGATTTTTTTTTTTCAAGGAAGGAAGGATATATGGAATGCTTTAGGAAGATTTCCACTCAAGGTCTGATGGGAGGGGTTTTGCTGTAAGAGTTAAATCCATAATTGTGTGGAAATCTCTGCTGTGGGTTCATCAGCTCACTAGTCTCTCATCCTCTGAAATGCTTGTTGATCTGGAAAAGATCATACAGAGGTCCCTTACAATCTGTTCATCCATTGCCTGTGCCCAGCATTGCCTTCTTGATATCTAGAGTCAACAGCTTCAGTTCCTGGGTGCTCTTCTCTCACTGGGCTGCATCTGAAAGAGAATCTACCCCTTCTTCCCACCAGCTTGTCTTGTGCTGAGGTTCCGTCATCCCAGCCAACTCTCTTCCCACAGCCACTTTCCCTTGCCCGTACCTGTTGAACTGTGCCTGGAGTGGGGGCTTCTTGATCCTCTGCTTGGGAGAAGATGGCTCCATGGGCCACCTTCCCCTCCACAGTCATCAGCCTGGGTCACTTTGTGGTTTCTCCAGCCTCTCTCATGTGGATTCTACAAAACCTTTTTATAGGTAACAACTAAATTTCCTTTTGATGATTAGAAAAAAGGATTCTATAGGCTTCATAAATTTTTTTTATAAAAAGCATGTTAATAAAAAAAAAAAAAAGCATGTTGGGGCTGGAGAGATGGCCTAGTGGTTAAGAGCGCTGACTGCTCTTGCAGAGGACCCGGGTTCAATCCCCAGCACCCACATGGTGGCTGAGAACCATCTTTAACTCCAGTTCCAAGGGAATCCAACACCCTCTTCTGACCCTCGCGGCATTGTATGACATGGGTGCACAAACCTACATGCAGACAGTACATTCATACACATACAAAAATAAAATAAAATTTAAAAAAATTAAAAACAAACAAAAAAAGCATGTTAATAGAAGATTCAGGCATTTTAGAGCACAACACTATCTGGCATGTACAATAAGATATAATCCCCATACTAAAGATTTAAAATTGAGACTACAATGTTCTCTTCTTTGGGCTTAGGCAAAACCTGACTATTGCTTTGTTGGAAATTTGCTTCTGTTCATATGAAGATGCGTTACAGATCGTGGGCAACAGATCCCTCTCCTACTGTCAGGTCTCTCTGCGCTTCCCGCTATTAGACATTTTGCATCCTCCTCACATCTTCATTCCAACAGGAGAATGTTGGAGTATGTTGATACCAAAAGGCCCAAGTCTTAGGGAATACAAACTAAGAAAATAGCAGCCCCTTGTGGCCTCTCATAAAATTAGCACTCTTAAAATGTCTTCCTACTGTGTGCCCTGGCTTGCGCTTGTAGTCCCTGCTACTCAGGAGCTAAGACACAGAGTCATGAGATTGGAGCCTAGGAATTTGATTGAGACCAGCCAAGGCAACATAGTAAGAGCCCAACCGCTAGGAAATGTTTTCCTTGATACCATTCTTCATGTTTTTCTTGCAGACTGTATTGAGGTAAAACAGATAGGCAGCTCCATGTATCTTGAAGATTATAGAATATGCCCAAGACAGATCTGCTAGCACATAGCACTCATCATTTTCCAAGGGCTTTGGCCATGAGCTTACATGGCCTTCACTGGAGGATGGAAACTTCAGTGCGAGGTGAAAGTTGTCAGCTAGCTGGCTGTGGGTTTGGGTTGGGAATCCCAGAGTCTGATTCTGGGGTCTATGCTCTTTTCCCCTCACTGGAACCAGAATCTACAACCTTCCTACCCGCTTGTCTTGTGCCTAAGGTTCCATTTTAAGACTGTCTCTCTTCCACAGCTTCTCTGTTGCCTGGAAGCAATTGTTATTTGGACAGGGAGCTTCCCCCCCCTTTCCTGACATCTCCTTTATATGTACAGTGAACCATGCCTGCAGTGGCAGCTGCTTGGTTACCTGCCTTTAGAGTTGAAAAGATTTTCTTTTGACTCCTAATAGCATTCACCTTTGGAACAGATAACCATAGTTGAAGATCAAAGGTGATTTCAACTTGGGATATCTGAACCACAGCCTATTCATGGATCTATAGTGACTTGTATGCCTGTGTTATGTACCTTTTACATCTCCTCTCTTTAGTTATTCCTCCAAAAATAATGTCAGGTGCCAACTGAGCATCCCCTAGATCCTCATTTGGATCTGGAGAACCATCTGCAGATGTCATGTGATATTACAGAGAAGCACTATGGGAAGAGTTTTCATTTCTTTGTCTCTCTCCATGTGTTAGCTGGAGGAGCTATCATTTGGTACCAGGGGCTTCAGTTGCATGCTCTATAGAAATGACTTCCGGGCCAAGCATGGTAGCATTGAGAAGGCTGAGGCAGGAGGATTGCCACAGGTTTGAGGCAAGCCTGGTCTACATAATTATGAATGTTGGCAAAATGATCCTTGGATACCTGCCTCCTGAGAAGAATTAGAACAGAATTCCCTACGTTGGTTACTCACAGTGCATGTATATGGATGAGCACTTCAATAGGAATAAAACCTGGGTTGTTGGTTTTTTTTGCCATTTCCACCATGGATTTTGAGATACCTCCTAAAAGAAGAGTTGGAAAATAGTGGAAGAATAAAGGCAGAATGCCAGGTGTGGTGGTACATACCTTTAATCCTAGCCCTGGGAGGAAGAGGCAGGCAGATCTCTGTGAGATCAAGGCCACTCTGGTCCACATAGTGATTTCCAGGCAGGCTGGGGCTAGGGAGACCCTGTCCAAAAAAGAAGAGAGACAGAAATGTTTAAGGGCCTGGAGAGATGTCTCAGCAGTTAAGAGCACTGACAGCTCTTGCAGAGGACCCTAGTTTAATTCCCAACACCCACATGGCACCTAACAACTATCTGGTAACTCCAGCTCTGGGGGATCAGATACCCACTTCTGACCTCTGCGGGCATTGTACAACATGGGTACACTTACATATATGCAGGCAATACACTCATACACATAAAATATAAATAAAATATTAAAAAATAAATTGGATTTTTTAAAAATAATATTCTTTTAATAAAGAATAAAGAGAGCAAAGGTATGGAAAGACCCGATCCCTTCTATTCCAGTCACAATGGCATTAGTGAGGTGAAGGAAAATACATTGCTATTTGAAAGATCTATTGCAAATTGGAAAACAGGAGATCACAAGCAATCCTTACAACAGAAGCAGCTGCTTCATGTGTCGGATCTATATCCTGTGAACAATATATCATTGCACCTAAAATTTCTGTCCTTAAATTTCTTCCCATAGGTTACAAAGTGCATTATCTGCGTTATAACTCAGAACTCTACATCCCGTGTATCTGGTTGCATCGATTGGTTAATGCAGGATAGAGTAGTTCATTTGATGACCTGCTGTGAGGTTGAAGAATAGACTTTCTTACAAACAAGAAGGGTTTGCTGACAAGTACCTGTGGGGAAGGGATCAGATTTCATGGAAGAGCCTGAGAGGGAGCAATCCTCTGGGATAAGAGTACTGTCTTCCTGGGTTTGGCATTTTCAGATCTAGAAAATCCTGGACTGTTCTGCTAATAGTCAGATCTAGGAGTCACCTACTATCAGAGAACAAGATTACAAATAGATGGGAACTGAATTGTAGGAGGTACTAGGTCATTGGCATGTGCAAGGTGGAATTCTTGAATGCCTCCAGCATGCTGGTGGTTGTCTTGAAACTGAACTGTCACAGAAACCAAGACACAGCCCCTTCTCTAAAGGATACACGTTTTTAACCCTGCTGAAATTTGGCCATTGTCCCTTGAGTACTCTTGCAGCTTGCATCCATTTCCTTGCATCATGTTGTAAAAATGCACTGGCCTGTCGTTAACAAATATTAGGATGGAAAATAACAACCTGGGTTGTTTTTTTCCACTCATCTGAGAAAAGCCTTTCATGGCATTGTTTCCATAGATATCGATCACAATTTCATTTAGCACCCTGCCACACAGCTTTGGGTTTTATGCACTTAGTCTGCCATTGATTGGTTCTGTTATGGTTTATGTTATGTTTCTCAGATGTAACACAAAAATATCTGTCAGATGTCTTTCTAATTTTTAGTTTCTTTTTATGTGCTGTGACCTAAAATTATTCTGTAAGGACTTGAAGCCAGTCCCTGAAGTAGAAGCCCTTTTGCACGGTCTCATCCATGCTTCTTGCACAGGATTGCCTCCTGCATGTTGTCCTTATGGACTTCATTCCTGATGCAGAGCCTTCCTTCACAGCAAAGATCTGGTATTTTGAGTGTCCCTCTTATGTTTAAAAAGAGAGATTTTTGTTAAATTTAAAACATGCCAATTCCGGGGCTGGAGAGATGGCTTAGTAGTTAAGAGCGCCGACCGCTCTTACAGAGGACCCGGGTTCGATCCCCAGCACCCACATGGCAGACGAGAACTATCTGAAATTCCAATTCCAGGAGAACTCCAGTTCCAGGGGAATCTGAGACCCTCTTCTGACCTCCACGGCACTGCACGACACGGGTGCACAAACTTGCATGCAGACAGTACATTCATACACATACAGAAATTTTTAAAAAATTAAAAAAAAACATGCCAATTCCGAGTCTTCGTTTAAGGTCTTAAAAAAATAAATGTTTATAATTTACACTCTTTAAGTTAAAAAATATTTGAGTCATAAATTGGAACAATTTCTTTTAAAATTACTCTAGTCAGCTCTAGTGGAGGTTGGCGTAGTGGGAGGGCCCAGGCTAAAGAAAATTGAATCAGTTCTTGGTAAGGCCCAGCCTCTTCCCAGCCAGCCTTTGAGGCTGGCTCTGTACGTGGGAATGCGAATGCCAACCCCAAGGAGTTACTTTGAGGAATGAATTGGGCCACGTGCATGAAAAGGCTTGATAAGGCCCAAGAAAATTAAACATGAATTATTGTTGCTATTATTGTTGGCCAAGTTCAAATACTAGAACTAGAAATGGCCTTGAATTATGTAGGAAGTTATCCACAAACAGGGACAGCTTTGATGTACACATTACTGACAGTTCAATTCCTAGAAATCAATTCTAAGGTGCAGCTTAAGTCACACAGGTTTAAAATGACTGATAAAATACCACCACACTGCCAGGCATGGTGGTGCATGCCTGTAATCCCAGCACTCAGGAAGCAGAGGCACGTGGATCTCTGTAAGTTCAAGGCAAGCCTGGTCTACATAATGAGTTCCAAGGCAGCTGGGGCTACAGGGAGATTCAAAAGGACTAAAAAAAAAAAAAAAATACCCCCACACTCTTACCCTACCTGATTTCTTCACTTTTTAATAAGAGCATTTCAGTACAAGATATTCTCTACAAGGTAAATTTTAAATTTTTCAACCAATGAATGAGGATAGTTATGACTAAAACTTACTGTTTTTTATGAAAAATTTTGAATTAAGGCTTTAAGGGTAAGGTAAGTATGCTATTCAGGTTTGCGTTTGTTGTCATGATAAAACACTGGCCAAAACCAACTCGGGGGGAAAGAGTTTGTTTAGCTTTCATTTCTACATCACAGTTCATCACTAAGAGAAACCAAGGCAGGAATCAAGCAGAGAAAAGTTCTTGGAGACGGGGCTGAAGCAGAGACCACTGAGGAATTCCACTTACTGAATTCATTCCCCCCCCACACACACACACATACACACACTCAGCTACCTTTCTTGTTATACCTGCCTAAAGATGGCACTGCCCACAGTGGGCTGGGCCTGCCTCTGCCAATTAGCAATTAAGAAATCTGCCCTCTTAATGAGTTTTTGTGTATTTTACGCAATATATCTTAAAATTTAGACCCTCTCCCCATCTGCACCCCCATAGCCCACCCACTGGATTTCATGCATTCTGTCATATATGTCAGGGTCTATCCAGTGAAGTTTGTGTCCCCAGGTGTCGGTTGCTGTGAGTTCATCCACTAGAACCTGGTCAGCCTAGCTGCTGTCACTCCCTTAAGAAAGACCAACTTTCTTGTACCCAGGGATAAGTTGCCAATAGTTCCTCAGCTAACATTGGCACTTCTTACCCATTTCCCTACTTTTATGCTTGGTTTTGTCTGGTTTGAGTCTGCATGGGTCTTGTGCATGCTGTCATCATAACCAATAAATTCCTATGAGCAAGTTCCCAGCCACCTGAAAAACTCTCATTTCCTGTGGTGACCCACTACCCCTGGCTCTTTCTGCCCCCACTTCAAAATGGTCCCTGGGCCCTGGGTGTCAGAGGTTTAATTTAGAAGTCCTATCCAGGACACACACATTCTGCAGTCTCTTATTCTCTACATTTTGGCCAGTCGTGGCATTCTGTGTTAATTGCCATCTCTTGCATAAAGAAGCTTCACTGGTAAGAGGTGAGAGATGCATTGATATTCTCTCTGTTCCTTGTTCTATGTTCCTGAGGTTTAGGCACATTATAGATGTGTCACTTAGGGCTGGGCATTTCACAGACACTTATTCTCTGCATTCGACCAGTTGTAGAACTCTGTAATAAGCTCCATCTGTTGCAAAAAGAATTTCTTTGTCAAGTGGTAAGAGGTATAATTATCTGTAAATATAAGGATACATATTTAGCATATGGTAAGAAATTATGTTTGCCTAGGGATGTGGCAGACATACGTCTTTCTCTAAGATCTGTGACCTCTCTAGCCATGTGTATTTACCTATGTTTACAGTACCACACATGAGTTCCCTCCCATTGAGCAGGCTTTAAGTCCAATAGAAAGCTGTTGATTACCTCAAGATAAAATTGCCATTACTGCAACAACAAATAGAGCTAGTTGGCTGTCCCAGTCATTGTTGTGGTTATTAGGCTCCATAGCTGGATTAGACCATGATTGATTTTCCTCCTCAGCAGTTTGCATGGTATCCTCTAACACTATGAGAACTTGTCTTTAGGGAGGAGGCTTCCAGGTCAGTTCCAGCTCCATTGCTACAAGTCCTTTGTCCTGTATTTTAAAAAACTAAGATGGCTTGAAATTTTTAGTATTTCAAAAGCTAGAATATTTCCTTTGAGTTTTGCCCATACTCTAAAGTACCAATTTCTAAGTTAATAAAGTTTAATAATTTAACAAAAAAAGGAAAGAAAAATGCCTCCAGGACATGACCCAGGGCCAAGTCAATGGAGGAACTTCCTCAGCTGAGGTTCCCTCTTCCCAGGTGATTACTCTTGTTTGGGTCAAGTTGACAAAAATTAACCAGTACATGTGCTTTATTCTTCTTATTTACTTATATAAGATATAATACTTACATACTCGTCCATGCATCTTTCAGCATGTAGTATATGTGGTAACTGCAAATGAAGTATTCCCCAGAGTATAAATAAAAATTACTCTTAGAGATGTCTAGTTATTAGCTTATAAATCTGAAGGACTCTGAAAGGTCCCTTTGGGTTTCCCAAACCCATAAGGCAAAACTTAGAGTGAAAAAGCCTCAATGTATACATTCAAAAATGTAGGATTTCTGCATCTTATAATAGACATGTGGATTTAATTGTGATAGCATTTCCCCTCCCATACACCCTCACACCCTCAAAATCTATTATTAAAACAGTGCTCATCAAGAATAGAGAAATGCAACATTTTGTAGAAAGTTAAACTATATCACTTTATAAAAAAGAAAAAAGCAGTTGTAGACATTTTCTTGGCTGTGTAACTCATTTTATATAAGGAACAAATTAGCAAAGATAATAAAGCTTGTCTCATGTGAGGAGAATAAGCTGTTCTGGGCATCTGATTGCTCATTACCTAAGGATCCCAGAAAGAAGCTTGGCGTGCATAGGGGAATCCTCACACTCACCACTTTTCAGGAAAACTTAGAACATGGGGCTTCCAGACAGGCAAGGGTTACAATGGATTTCAAGATCATATTTGTCTAAATAAAGATTGTGATGAAGAATTTATCACAGGAAACCTGTTCTAGAATTTTCGCAGCAGAAGTGTTCATAAGAAACTAAGAAACAAAAATAGTAGAGATGTTTGTCAACGGGACAGTGGCCACGTGATATGTGGCAGTTTCAGTCATCCCAAGTAAGAGCAGATGAGCTACATTCATGATGGTCTAAGAAGTAGCCATGTCTTCCTTTCTTTTCTTTTCTTTTTCTTTCCTTCCTTCCTTCCTTTCTTTCTTCCTTCCTTCCTTCGATCTGTATAGTAAGTTCTAGGCCAGCTGGAGCTACAAGGAGACCCTGTCTCAAAAGGAAGGAAGGAAGGAAAGAAAGGAAGGAAGGAAGGAAGGAAGGAAGGAAGGAAGGAAGGAAGGAAGGAGAGAGAGAGAGAGAGAGAGAGAGAGAGAGAGAGAGAGAGAAAGAAAGAAAGAAAGAAAGAAAGAAAGAAAGAAAGAAAGAAAGAAAGAAAGAAAGAAAGAAAGAAAGGAGAGAGAGAAAGAAAGAAGAAAGAAAAGAAAGAGAGAGAAAGAAAGAAAGAAAGAGAAAGAGAGAGAAAGAAGAGAGAGAGAGAAAGAGAGAGAGAGGAAGGAAGGAAGGAAGGAAGGAGAAAGAAAATACATCAGACATCACACACACAAATACATACATGGCATATATACATAAGAGTTGTGTGGCCAGGTGTGGTGGTGCACACCTGTAATCCCAGTACTTGGGAAGTAGAGGCAGGTAGATCTCTGAGTTTAAGGCCAGCCTGGTCTACATAGTGAGCTCCAGGCCAGCTGGGGCTACAGAGAGACCATGTCTCAAAAAGACCAAAAAAAAAGAGTTGTATTTGTGGCTAATATTTATTATGATAGGTGGCAGTGCTTTAAGAATTAGTGCCACCAAGTTAATAAGATTATTACCTCCATAAGACAGATTCTGATCTGCAAAAGATTTGCTAGAAGATCACCCAAACCAGGTGTGGTGGTGCACACATGTGATCCCAGCACTCCTGAGTTGGAGACAAGAGGATTATAAGTGATTATGAGTTGGAGGCTCATGGTGGAGACCCTGGGGTGGGGGAGGTAAACCAACATTTTCAAAAGTCACTTGCTGTCATTTTTCCATTGAACCAACTCTTACTCCAGAGCTGCTACATCTCCCACTCTTTTATTCTAGCTGTAATCCAAGATGTGTTAGTGATCCCTGCTGACCACCTCACAGCCCACAGAAGCAGGACATGAGAGGCCCAATGCCTGACATGGGCCGCTGAGCTCAGAGCCTAGCTGCTGCTCCTCCAAGCACAGTACCTCATGGACTCCATTCGCCCCTCTGAGATGGCACAGGGACAGCACTTGCCTCATAGAACTGCTGGTTGGGGCTAAATAGTGAAGCTCAGAGTTTGCCTACAAGTGCTCTGTATTAGCTATGCCAATGAAGTCGTGTTTATGTCACACACTGATGTCATGTGTTTGCAAAGCTGAAATAGTCACTGATGTCAGTCACTGTGGTCAGCCCTGATCCTATGAACACATTCTCTTGACCGGTCCTAACCAAATAAACACAGAAAACAGAAACCTACTGGGAGACACAAATGCAAACTGCATTTTCAATTTTATATTCTTGAAATAAAAATAATGCATACAAATATCTTAAAACATACCTACTTAACATATGTCCAAACAACTATTATTTTAACATATGCTATTTAGAAATTACTAAGCTGTTTTATACTCTTTTTTGCCAGCCATCTAGTGTCTATTTTGTAGACCTAAAGCATCTCAGTTGGAATAATTTACATTTCAAGGGCTCAGAAGCCCACTTGTTGCTAGAGGCTACAAAATCAGACACAGCAGGTCCAGGCCAGACAGTATGGAGGAAGGAGATAGCCTGTCCTTTGTCTCCTGGGACTCCACATCCTTATGTCCAACTAACTCTACACAGAAAATTTTTGCAGAAAAAAAATGGCTTCTATATTGAATGTGTGCACTTTTTCTTGTCTTAGCAATGCCGTGCTATGACTCTTTACACAGCATTTGCATTGTGTCAGGTGTTCTAAGTAACCCAAAGACACTTTTTTTATTTTTATTTATTTTTGTATGTATATGAATGTACTGTCTGCATGTAGGTTTGTGCCGTGGAAGTCAGAAGAGGGTGTCGGATTCCCCTGGAACTGGAGTTAAAGATGGTTCTCAGCCACCATGTGGGTGCTGGGGATTGAACCCAGGTCCTCTGCAAGAGCAGTTGGCACTCTTAACCACTAGGCCATCTCTCCAGCCCCCAAAAGCACTTTTAAAGTATCCTGGAGAGGGTTCGATCCCCAGCACCCACATGGCGGCCGAGAACCGTCTGAAACTCCAATTCCAGGAGAGCTCCAGTTCCAGGGGAATCCGAGACCCTCTTCTGACCTCCGCGGCACTGCACGACACAGGTGCACAAACCTGCATGCAGACTGTACATCGATACACATACAGAAATAAATAAAATTTAAAAAAAAAATTTTTTTTTTAAAAATAAAGTATCCTGGAGAATATATTCTTCTGTGCTAATACAATGCCGCTGCTCCTAAAGGACTTGAGCATCTTCAAGTTTTGATGCTTGTAAGGGGTCCTAGAATTGGTCCCAATACCAAGGCAAACCTGGTGATTTCTTCTTTATCAATGTCAGTTTTCATGGTGTGGAGAAGTGCAGGCCAGCTGGAGAGCTCCATCCGTGGTGCTCAGTCCTTTCAGGTGGGAGGATGGCTGCCTTCTTCAGCCCCCACTTGCCCCTGCTGCTTAGAAAAACATATCCACAAAAAAAATAAAATAAAATAAAGGAATGATAGTCATAGTTTAAAAAAGAAAAACATATCCATATCCGCAGGGCCCAGTAAGTCTGTGGCAAGTTGAGGAGAGTGTTGGCTGAGGACTGGCCACTGCCTGGTACTTGGCAGCTCTGCTTTCTCTGGCTAGGGACCAGGCAGGTTTGTCTTTGGTTTCCCTATGTACAGGAATCTCTTGTTCTTAGAGACTTTTTCTTTTTCAGACAGAGTCTCATGATGTAGTCCAGGCTGGCTTGGAACTCCCTACATAGATCAGGCTAGCCTCAAATTTGGAGAGATCCATCCGCCTCTGCCTCTCAAGTGGTGGGATTAAAGATGTGAACCGGGCGTGGTGGTGCACGCCTTTAATCCTAGCACTCAGGAGGCAGAGGCAGGCGGATCTTTGTGAGTTCAAGGCCAACCTGGTCTATAGAGTGAGTTCCAGGATAGCTGGGGTTACAGGGAGACCCTGTCTCAAAAAGACCAAAAAAAAAAAAAAGATGTGAACCACATCTGGCTACTCTTAGAGACTTGTATGTAACACCTTCTTGTATCCAGGTTAGTGAGGAAAGTGTACCCCTGACTAGGCAGGACCCCTTATCCTACTGGGTAATACAAAGTCACCTGTGTCAGCCACCAGGGCTTCAGCATGGAAGCCAAATCTAACCCTTTTCCATACCAACAGAGGGACTGTGGGACTCACTCTCATCTCTTTGCTTGTGAGCAACAGTTACAGCCTAACTGTGGTGGTTAATATTGTTAACCTGGTAGGCCCTTGGGATCACCTAGGAGATAAGCCTCAGGCCGATGAGAGATTATCTAGGTTAGTTAACTGAGATACCCTCAATGTAGGTAGCACCATTCCCTGCCTGGAGTCCTAGACTGTATAAAAAGGAGAGGGCATTCATCACTGTCCTGACTATGGACACAATATGGGCAGCAGCCTTGTGCTCCTGCAGCCATCGCCTCTCTGCCATAACGGACTTCCCTTCAAACCGTGAGCCAAAACAGACTATTTATTTTGTCACAGCAATAAGGAAAGTAACAGATACACTGTTCCTACATTGTTGCCCTTTCGTGACATCCCTGTACTTTCCAAAGCCGAATACTGAAGTTTTTCATCTTCTTTTCAATAGTGGAGATCAAACTCTGGGCTCTAAAGACCTTTACCCCTGAGCTACAGATATTCCTGATTCCTATCCTGAAAGAACCATGCTGTTATGCTTTGCTCAGGCAGAAGCAGATTGTGTGATTTTTGTTCTTTTATTTTATGCATGCACTTTTTAGGGTACTTAGTAATTCTCTCAGAATACAAATTCACATTTTTATTTCTGAGCCAAGAAAGCAGCCATGGTCTGTCTGTGTGT
Organism: Rhizomys pruinosus; assembly: GCA_009823505.1. Lineage (NCBI taxonomy): Eukaryota > Metazoa > Chordata > Mammalia > Rodentia > Spalacidae > Rhizomys > Rhizomys pruinosus. Next base: position 1,022,001 of record VZQC01006713.1, read on the forward strand.
GTTAAAAAGCACTGTGTTGTGAATCTGAGCAGGATACATGAAGATTGAATCTTTGACGCTTCAATAGAACTGGGCAAGGGGCTGGGGACAAAATAAAAAGTCATACTAACTTCTGTGTCTTACAGGAACTTGCTTTGCATAGCCTGTTGAATTCTGGGAAAACTGTACAGATCTGGTTATACTGTACATAGAGCGGTGGGAGGAAATCTATGATTCAACTGTGCAAAGAATTAGAATTTAGAAGAGGAGAATAAACACAAGGAGTTACTTAGTCACTAGTATTTAAAACTGAGAAGACAGTTAGCACATGAATATTCAAAGAAAGTTCCAGATAATGTCGTGTTTTCAGTTTCTTCAAGGTCTGGAATTACTGATTCATACTTCACAGGCCCATACTGTGTTTGTTCCCTACATCCATTGGAAATGAAGCCTTCCCCTGCCTCAGTCTCCCAAACAGTTTTACATAAGGGTTCACCCCCAGTGGATTTTGGCTATGAGTCTAGGAAGCTCAAGACCAAGAGGGTATGGGGAAGTTGAGGTAGGTAGGCCTCAAGGTTATATTTATTCCCATGAAGTCATCCTTGAGGAACACCTATGAATGTTGAGGGCAAAGGGGTGAAGAATTCTGGGTAATAAGCCTGCACACCCAGAAGCTTCTGATGAGCGACACGATGGAAGGACGTTGTCCCTTAGTACCCACAGGATGTTGGTTCGAGGAACCTCCCCAAAATACCAAAGTCCAAAGATTTTCAAGTACTTTATGTAAAATTGCATAATATTACATAAAATCTTTGCAATATTGTGTATATGCATCTTCTGTGTATTGTAATAATATTCATGGATCAGGGATGGTATTATCTAAATGTCAGAGACCTGTCACCAAGTTGCCGGGCAGTGGATGGATTTACTAACACTGTTATCCAGAGACAGCTGACCTCCCAGCCCATGTGTGGTACCTACTAGGCAGGAACAGCCCTCTCCTTATACTATCTCCAACATATCCAGGCTTTTCAATGGTTTTTGATTTTTCCTTCTCTATCATTTGGCTAAATGCCCTTTTTTTTTTTTTTTTTTTTTTTTTTTTGGTCTGTTGAGCAGGCGTTTCTGTAGTCCAGAACTGGCCTGGAACTCACTATGTAAACCAGGCTGGCCTTGAACTCACAAAGATCCCCTGCCTTGCCTCCCAAGTGCTAGGATTAAAGGCCTGGTGCCACCATGCCCGGCTAACCTTTATTTTTTTTTTAGGACAGGGTCTTCCTTATGTCCCAGCCAGCCTGGAAAATCACTATGTAGACCGGGCTGGCCTTGATCTCACAGGGATTCACCGGCCTCTGCCTCTTCGGTGGTGCTGGGATTAAAGACATGGTCCACCATGCCAGGCCAGCTAAATGTCTTAATCTAAAGGAATCTGTGGGGGGAGAGGGAGAGGAAGAAGAGAGAGAGAGAGGGAGGGCAGGAGAATGGGACAGGTGCCTTTTGTAAAGCGGGTCCAGGTGGTTTGCAGAAGGGCAGAAGGACCATTTTGATCTGGCATCTACTTTTACTCTCCATCTCTTGCAAAATCCCTAGCTCAGTGTGGTTCTGAAGGGGTTAAGCACCAGATCCCAACTCAGCTGGTGTCAAGCTGTTATTGAAGGTCTTTAAAGACTTCCACCCACTGCCTCCCACTCTCCTGGCAAGTAAAAGACATTTGAATTCCTCTCACAAGAGAGGAAATTATTAAAATGAAAGAAAATGACTGTTCCCTGTTCTAAAAAGGAGAGAGAGGGAGAGCAGGCTGGCCCTCCTTTCTTCTTCCTTACCTGGAAAGGGTATTTTTTTATCAGAGGCAGGGAGAGGAAATCTGACTCACAGAACCAGACATAAGGGACCTTATCCCCTTGCTGCTGGGATATCTTTTGGTTATCCAGCTTGCCTCATAGCTCCTGTCTGACATGGGACCATCTGCCCCACAGCACACAGCCATGATTAGATCCTCACAGAGCAGCTCTCCTCAAAGATCCTTAGTTCTGGAATATAGCAAGAATGGGAGGGGATGAGAGAATCATTTTGCTTCTCCTTGGAGCAGGGCTGGGGCCAAAAATGAATCTTGTCCAGGGGGTCTGAATTGAATGAGATACAATGTACGCACTTCGGAATGGTTCCTTGCCATATATCTGCGACAGTGTCATGGGATGGAGTTCACAAATTTCCATTTAATTATTTTCTATTTTAGGAGCATCATTTGAATATCTGTTAATTTTTTTTCCTTTTTTAATTTAGTTTTTACAATATATTTGTGCAAGATTACGTTACAAATGAATCTAGACCTGTGTCCCCCTCCCAACCCCACCCCCACACCACCGGATTCACCCCTTTAGTCAGTTCTTTGATGCAGTCTTTTCTGTGTTGGTGTTGTTGGTGTTTTTTCCAATATGCATCATCCCAACAGAAATGCTTACCACTAGGTTATTGCGCTAGCAATCCACAAATAGGGATACCATTCGTCATTTGTTTTCTGGGACTATGTTACTTCACTTAACATAATATCTTCCAGTTCCGTCCATTTACCTGCAAAGTTCATGATGTTGTCTTTTTTACTGCTGCATAGAACTCCATTGTGTAGATGTACCACATTTCTCTATCCACTCTCATTGAGGGCATTTGGGTTGGTTCAGCTTTTTGCTATTGTGAACAGAGCTGCAACAAACATAGCTGTGCATGTATCCTGCAGTAAGAAGAGTCTTGGTGGGTATATACCCAGGATGGTATGACTGTGTCAGGTGATAAGCTCATTTGAGTCTTCCAAGGGTTTCTTCACACTGCTTTCCATAGTGGCTATACAAGTTTACATTCCACCAGCAATGATGAGTGTTCCCCTTTCCCCACAACTCTCCAGCGCACTTGGTATCCATTTTTTCTTCTTGATCCTAGCCAGTCTTATCAGAGTGAGATGATATCTTAAAGTGTGTTTTAATTTGCATTTCCTTAATTATTAGCGTTGTTGAAAACACTTTTAAGATGTTCTCAGCCATCTCTAATTCCTCCACTTGTGAAGCTCTGTTCAGCTCTTTGCTCCATCTTTTGAATGATTCATTTGTTTTCTTTCTTTGTTTTTTTAAGTAGTTTATATCCTCTGGAAATCAATGCTTGTCGATGTCTCTGCGGTGAAGGTTTCTCTCCCACTCTGTGGGTTTTCTCTTCACTCCTTTATGTTTCTTTTGGTGTACGGAAAGCTTTTGAGTTTATGAGGTCCCATTTGTCAATTGTCGACCTTAATTCTTGCACAACTGTGTCTGATTTAGGAAGTCTTTCCTACACCTATGTCTTGTAGTCTGCTGCACAACTTTTTCTTCTATCTCCTTCAGAGTTTGGGGTTTCATGTGGGGGGTGTTTGATCCATCTGGAGTTGACTTTTGTACAGGGCAAGAGGTAGTTTAATTTCATTCTTCTACAAGCAGTGATCCGTTTTGCCAACACCATGCTGAAGATGCTGTCTTTCCTCCTTGTGTCTTTCTGGCTCCCTTGTCAAATATGAGGTGGCTGAAATTCTATGTGCTCAGTTTGGATCTTCAGTTTTGCTCCATTGTCAACAGGTCTGTTTTGTGCCAGTACCAAGCTGTTTTTATGACTATAGCCCGTAGTATAGTATGAAGTCTGGTATAGAGATCCCCCCTGTATGCTCTTTTCGCTCCGGGTTTGCTTTTGGCTATGTGGGGTCTTTTGTTTTTCATATGAAATTAAGGACTTTTTTTTCCAAGTCTGTGAAGAAACACCTTGGGGATTTTAATTGGGATTGATTAAATCTGTACAAGAGTTTGGGTAGAATGGACATTTTTACTATATTAATTTTATACCAATCCATGAGCATGGGAGGTTTTTCCATCTTCTAATGTCTTCTTCAATTTCCTTCTTCAGGGTTTTAAAATTTTTGTTGTAGAGATCTTTGGTGTCTTTGGTTAGGTTTGTTCCTAGGTATTTTATTGTTTTTGAGGCTATTGTGAGTGGGAAGGTCTCCTTGTATTCCTTCTTCAGTTGCTTGCTGTTGGTGTAAAGAAAGGCTACTGATTTTTCTAGGTTAATTTTGTATCCTGAACACTTTATTGAAGCTCTTAATCGTTTCTAGAAGCTTTCTGGTGTTTTTAGCATCCCTTAAGTAAACAATCATATCATCAGCAAAAAAATATGGAATGCTTCATGAATTTGCATGTCATTCTTGTGCAGGGGCCATGCTAATCTTCTCTGTATCGTTCCAATTTTAGTATATATGCTGCCGAAGCAAGCACAATGTCTGTTAATTTAGAGCAGATCACCATGACATATTCCAGGTTACTGAAACTGTTGAATCAATGTTTATTCTAGTCACAAAACACTGCCCCAGGCATTGGGGAGGGACAGAGGTAGACTTGGTCTAAAGAACGAATCGACATTTTTTTTAATGTGTATGAGTGTATTGCCTGAATATATGTAAGTGCACCTGTGTCAAGCAATATCCAAGGATGTCAGAAGAAGGTGCCGGATCCCCTGGAACTGGAGTTATAGACAGTTGTTAGCTGCCTTGTGGGCTCTGGAAATCAAACCCTGGTCCTCTGCAAGAACAGCCAGTACTCTTAAATGTTGAGCCATCTCTTCAGCCCAAGAACAAAGTTTTTTTAAGTAATCCTTGTTCTGGGGCTTCTGGTCTAACTAGGAAAATAAGACCAACACTCGTGAAAAGCCATAGCTGGGGGCTGAAGAGATGGCTCAGCCGTTAATTGCACTTGCTCTCTCTTAGAGGACCTGGGCTAGGTACCCAGCATCCATATGGTGGCTCACAGTCATCTGTAACTCCAGTTCTAGCCATCTGATACCCTCTTCTGGCCTCTGCAGCTACTAGGCACACATGAGCTGTACATACATGTGGGTAAGACACTCATACACATAAAAATAAATCTTTAAAAAGAAAAACGAGGGGCTAGAGAGATGGTTCCACAGTTCTTGCAGAGGACCCGGGTTCGATTCCCAGCACCCACATGGTGCCTAAGAACTGTCTTTAAGCCCGGTGAGGTGGCACACGCCTTTAATCCTAGCACTCAGGAGGCAGAGGCAAGCTTATTTCTGTGAGTTCAAGGCCAGCCTGGTCTACTGAGTTAGTTCCAGGCCAGCTGGGGCTATAGGGAGACCCTGTCTCCAAAAATATTAAAAAAAAAAAAAAAAGTAAGCAGAAGGCTAGGGAAGTGGCTGAGTGACAGAGCGTGTAGCCTCCAGATTCAATCCCCAGTACCACACACAAAAAGTATTTTTTAGCTTTGGTGTCAGCACACAGTGTTACAGGCAGAGTGATAGGCCCTTGCCTATGTTGGTGCTATTTGAAGGTGGTTACAGGCCTACTTTGAACATTTTCTCCCTACTTCTTAGCTCACTGGAGTAACCATGTATACAAAGAGCATAAGATGATGGCCTCTTGGGACTGGAAGGATGGCTCAGTGGGTAAAATACTGGCTGTCTTGCAGAGGATTGGGGTTTGGTTCCCAGCATCCACATGACTACACAAGGGCAAGCAGGCTCATGCAGGAGGATGGCTTTACTCCTTGGAAGGTCAGTTGCTCAAGCCTTTCTTCCAGCTCAGAGTTGGGAACCCTTTCCTCTGAGCATGTGGCCTGAGTTGCTCAGAGCCTTTCATGGGCCAGGAGCTTCCTTGGGACTTCACACAGCAGCTTTGCAACAGACATTCTCCTGGGCCTTTGTCCGCTCGTCACCAGTCCCCTAGCTTTGAATACTGGCATCACTGAGTCCTCGGGGAAGGGTTGTTGACGATACTGCAGTGTTCACACTCAGACTGCGTGTGTTAAATACGGATTCATCAAAGTCTTCTTTTTTACCTTTTTTTCCCTCAATTGGCATATTTTTACCATTTGTTTTAACTCAGCAAAGTTTTTGTTGAGACGAGATCTCACTAAGAAGCACTGGCTGGCCTGAAACTCACCATGTAGACCAGATTGGCCTTGAACTCACAGAAATCCACCTCCCTCTGCCTCCTGAGTTCTGGGATTAAAGGCATATACCACCACACCTGGCTTCAGCAATTCTCAAAACTCCAGAGGGGGTCAGAGTGTGCTAGTGCTGGCTTAGGCTATGACTAGGATTGATCTTTGCCCCTGAAATCTCCTTGAACACTTAGGATAAAATCTGCCATTTTCAATTAAAGCCTTTTCATTACTTAACAACTAAAACTAGTAGCCAGACTTCCAGAGCCAAATATGAGGTCTGGAGAGAGAGAGAGAGTTTACTAACTACCAGAGTCATTCCCTCCAGCAGCTGTGAAAGAAAACCTACCCTGTTCACTGAGTGTGGGCTCTCACATGGAGGTCAGCTTCCTTCCTTGCTAGGTCCTAATAAGGGCTCCCATGTCATATGGGATCTCTAAAGGGACAGGTTGGCCACAGTTATTTCTTCGTTCCCTACCTGATTGTATCTGTTACCAGCCACAGGAGCAGGAACACCAGTGTTTTTCTGTAGCTACAGCAGAGCAGGCCCCCCAGAGGGCCACAGAGACACCTAGGCACAAAGCTGAGGTCAGAGAAACCAGGAGGGATGCTATTTGCCTTCTAAACAGAAGGTTGATTATCAAGAGATTATGCTTGTTTGTTTGAAATAAATGAGCTGATTTCTCTCCTGGGTGTTTTTCTTGGTAAAACATCATAAATACTTTTAGAAATATAATGAAAAAAAGGAGCCATATAACCAGTGCTACGCTATTTAAATAGGACACTAAGGACTATAGAAATAACAAAAAGTCACCCTAGCAGATAAGATGCACTTAGGTAAGACTTCCATTGCAAAGCAGTGAGCTTTGCCTGCAGAGTGATCACCCCAACAAGAGAGCTGCAGGGATGCGTACTAGTAAAGCTTTCTGCTCCGTCGGACTCAGGTCCCTTTTCTAAGAATACAGAGGATCCTCTGGACCTCCCTCCTGCCTGGTGCAGCCTGCCAGCCTCAGTCCCTCAGCCTCAGCACTCCCGGTTTCCCAGTCTACACCCCCCCCTTTCCCTGGGAAGCCAGTCTACTCAGTGGTTAGTATCATTTTTATAATGATTGTGACCATTTTCATTTTTCATCTCCTGCTTATTCTTTGGGGTCCAGCCATGCTTTGGAGACATGTCCAGTCTCTGGTGAGAGTAAAAGATGGCTCCCCTCCTGAATTCCTTCAGTGTGGCTTCCTTTGGCTTTATGGATGGCATTTAGGTTGACCTGACACTCATGACTTGATGCCACATGTTGTTTCCTCCTTATTTGCTATACTTTAGTTATGGACTGTCTTCTGACACGTAAACTTGTTGAGATCACAACTGACTTCTTGCGTTCTATCTCCCTAGCAACTGGCCCAGGGCTGGATGCATGCTCTGCAAAGTCCATGCTCCTTGAAGACAAGGCTCTCTCTTTCTCACTCATTGCAGTCTCCCCAGCTCTTTCAGAGCTAGATTTCAGTAAATACCCATTGAATGATTAACCAAATTTTTAGAATACTTAAGCACTGATGATAAATTTTTAGAGAAAGGGGAATCTTTCTTTTAAAATGCTTTTGATGGGGCTGGAGAGATGGCTCAGCGGTTAAGAGCACTGACTGCTCTTGCAGAGGACCTGGGTTCAATTCCCAGCACCTACATGGTGGCTAAGAACCATCTTTAACTCCAGTTCCAGGGGAATCCGATGCCCTCTTCTGACCTCCGAGGCATTGCATGACATGGGTGCACCAACCTGCATGCAGACAGTACATTCATACACAAGAAAGAAAGAAAGAAAGAAAGAAAGAAAGAAAGAAAGAAAGAAAGAAAGAAAGAAAGAAAGNAATAAAATTTAAAAAAAAAATTTTTTTTTTAAAAATAAAGTATCCTGGAGAATATATTCTTCTGTGCTAATACAATGCCGCTGCTCCTAAAGGACTTGAGCATCTTCAAGTTTTGATGCTTGTAAGGGGTCCTAGAATTGGTCCCAATACCAAGGCAAACCTGGTGATTTCTTCTTTATCAATGTCAGTTTTCATGGTGTGGAGAAGTGCAGGCCAGCTGGAGAGCTCCATCCGTGGTGCTCAGCCCTTTCAGGTGGGAGGATGGCTGCCTTCTTCAGCCCCCACTTGCCCCTGCTGCTTAGAAAAACATATCCACAAAAAAATAAAATAAAATAAAGGAATGATAGTCATAGTTTAAAAAAGAAAAGAAAAGAAAAGAAAAACATATCCATATCCACAGGGCCCAGTAAGTCTGTGGCAAGTTGAGGAGAGTGTTGGCTGAGGACTGGCCACTGCCTGGTACTTGGCAGCTCTGCTTTCTCTGGCTAGGGACCAGGCAGGTTTGTCTTTGGTTTCCCTATGTACAGGAATCTCTTGTTCTTAGAGACTTTTTCTTTTTCAGACAGAGTCTCATGATGTAGTCCAGGCTGGCTTGGAACTCCCTACATAGATCAGGCTAGCCTCAAATTTGGAGAGATCCATCCGCCTCTGCCTCTCAAGTGGTGGGATTAAAGATGTGAACCGGGCGTGGTGGTGGTGCACGCCTTTAATCCTAGCACTCAGGAGGCAGAGGCAGGCGGATCTTTGTGAGTTCAAGGCCAACCTGGTCTACAGAGTGAGTTCCAGGATAGCTGGGGTTACAAGGAGACCCTGTCTCAAAAAGACCAAAAAAAAAAAAGAGATGTGAACCACATCTGGCTACTCTTAGAGACTTGTATGTAACACCTTCTTGTATCCAGGTTAGTGAGGAAAGTGTACCCCTGACTAGGCAGGACCCCTTATCCTACTGGGTAATACAAAGTCACCTGTGTCAGCCACCAGGGCTTCAGCATGGAAGCCAAATCTAACCCTTTTCCATACCAACAGAGGGACTGTGGGACTCACTCTCATCTCTTTGCTTGTGAGCAACAGTTACAGCCTAACTGTGGTGGTTAATATTGTTAACTTGGTAGGCCCTTGGGATCACCTAGGAGATAAGCCTCAGACCGATGAGAGATTATCTAGGTTAGTTAACTGAGATACCCTCAATGTAGGTAGCACCATTCCCTGCCTGGAGTCCTAGACTGTATAAAAAGGAGAGGGCATTCATCACTGTCCTGACTATGGACACAATATGGCCAGCAGCCTTGTGCTCCTGCAGCCATCACCTCTCTGCCATAACGGACTTCCCTTCAAACCATGAGCCAAAACAGACTATTTATTTTGTCACAGCAATAAGGAAAGTAACAGATACACTGTTCCTACATTGTTGCCCTTTCGTGACATCCCTGTACTTTCCAAAGCCGAATACTGAAGTTTTTCATCTTCTTTTCAATAGTGGAGATCAAACTCAGGGCTCTAAAGACCTTTACCCCTGAGCTACAGATATTCCTGATTCCTATCCTGAAAGAACCATGCTGTTATGCTTTGCTCAGGCAGAAGCAGATTGTGTGATTTTTGTTCTTTTATTTTATGCATGCACTTTTTAGGGTACTTAGTAATTCTCTCAGAATACAAATTCACATTTTTATTTCTGAGCCAAGAAAGCAGCCATGGTCTGTCTGTGTGTGTTAAAAAGCACTGTGTTGTGAATCTGAGCAGGATACATGAAGATAGAACCTTTGACGCTTCAATAGAACTGGGCAAGGGGCTGGGGACAAAATAAAAAGTCATACTAACTTCTGTGTCTTACAGGAACTTGCTTTGCATAGCCTGTTGAATTCTGGGAAAACTGTACAGATCTGGTTATACTGTACATAGAGCGGTGGGAGGAAATCTATGATTCAACTGTGCAAAGAATTAGAATTTAGAAGAGGAGAATAAACACAAGGAGTTACTTAGTCACTAGTATTTAAAACTGAGAAGACAGTTAGCACATGAATATTCAAAGAAAGTTCCAGATAATGTCGTGTTTTCAGTTTCTTCAAGGTCTGGAATTACTGATTCATACTTCACAGGCCCATACTGTGTTTGTTCCCTACATCCATTGGAAATGAAGCCTTCCCCTGCCTCAGTCTCCCAAACAGTTTTACATAAGGGTTCACCCCCAGTGGATTTTGGCTATGAGTCTAGGAAGCTCAAGACCAAGAGGGTATGGGGAAGTTGAGGTAGGTAGGCCTCAAGGTTATATTTATTCCCATGAAGTCATCCTTGAGGAACACCTATGAATGTTGAGGGCAAAGGGGTGAAGAATTCTGGGTAATAAGCCTGCACACCCAGAAGCTTCTGATGAGCGACACGATGGAAGGACGTTGTCCCTTAGTACCCACAGGATGTTGGTTCGAGGAACCTCCCCAAAATACCAAAGTCCAAAGATTTTCAAGTACTTTATGTAAAATTGCATAATATTACATAAAATCTTTGCAACATTGTGTATATGCATCTTCTGTGTATTGTAATAATATTCATGGATCAGGGATGGTATTATCTAAATGTCAGAGACCTGTCACCAAGTTGCCGGGCAGTGGATGGATTTACTAACACTGTTATCCAGANACACACACACACACACACACACACACACAAACCTAGTGTTTATGTGAATGGGTAGATGGATAGATGCTTAGCATTAAGAACCTAGTGTCTGTGTGAATGGGTAGATGGACATATGTTCAACATCAGGACCCCAGTGAATGGGATGGGGCTGCCCAGCATCAAGGCCACCATTGACTTCCTGTATGCTAAATTTAATGGCCCACTGCAGGCATTGCATGACAATTGAACTATTGGTCTTTTGAGACAGGCTTTTCCTGTAGCTCCAGCTGGCCTGGAACTCACTATGTAAACCAGGCTGGCCTTGAACTCACAAAGATCCCCCTGCCTCTGCCTCCCAAGTGCTAGGATTAAAGGCCTCTGCCACCATGCCCGGCTAACCTTTATTTTTTTTTTAGGACAGGGTCTTCCATAGTCCCAGCCAGCCTGGAAATCACTATGTAGACCGGGCTGGCCTTGATCTCACAGGGATTCACCGGCCTCTGCCTCTTCGGTGGTGCTGGGATTAAAGACATGTCCACCATGCCAGGCCAGCTAAATGTCTTAATCTAAAGGAATCTGTGGAGGGGAGAGGGAGGAGGGAAGAAGAGAGAGAAGGAGGGAGGGCAGGAGAATATGGAAGGTGCCTTTTGTAAAGCGGGTCCAGGTGGTTTGCAGAAGGGCAGAAGGACCATTTTGATCTGGCATCTACTTTTACTCTCCATCTCTTGCAAAATCCCTAGCTCAGTGTGGTTCTGAAGGGGTTAAGCACCAGATCCCAACTCAGCTGGTGTCAAGCTGTTATTGAAGGTCTTTAAAGACTTCCACCCACTGCCTCCCACTCTCCTGGCAAGTAAAAGACATTTGAATTCCTCTCACAAGAGAGGAAATTATTAAAATGAAAGAAAATGACTGTTCCCTGTTCTAAAAAGGAGAGAGAGGGAGAGCAGGCTGGCCCTCCTTTCTTCTTCCTTACCTGGAAAGGGTATTTTTTTATCAGAGGCAGGGAGAGGAAATCTGACTCACAGAACCAGACATAAGGGACCTTATCCCCTTGCTGCTGGGATATCTTTTGGTTATCCAGCTTGCCTCATAGCTCCTGTCTGACATGGGACCATCTGCCCCACAGCACACAGCCATGATTAGATCCTCACAGAGCAGCTCTCCTCAAAGATCCTGTAGTTACTGGAATATAGACAAGAATGGGAGGGGATGAGAGAATCATTTTGCTTCTCCTTGGAGCAGGGCTGGGGCCAAAAATGAATCTTGTCCAGGGGGTCTGAATTGAATGAGATACAATGTACGCACTTCGGAATGGTTCCTTGCCATATATCTGCGACAGTGTCATGGGATGGAGTTCACAAATTTCCATTTAATTATTTTCATATTTTAGGAGCATCATTTTGTAATATCTGTTAATTTATTTTTCCTTTTTTAATTTATTGTTTTACATATATTTTGTGCAAGATTACGTTACAAAATGAATCTAGACCTGTGTCCCCCTCCCAACCCCACCCCCACACCACCAGATTCACCCCTTTAGTCAGTTCTTTGATGCAGTCTTTTCTGTTGTTGGTGTTGTTGGTGTTTTTTCCAATATGCATCACTCCCAACAAGAAATGCTTACCACTAGGTTATTGGCGCTAGCATCCACAAATGAGGGATACCATTCGTCATTTGTTTTTCTGGGACTATGTTACTTCACTTAACATAATATCTTCCAGTTCCGTCCATTTACCTGCAAAGTTCATGATGTTGTCTTTTTTTACTGCTGCATAGAACTCCATTGTGTAGATGTACCACATTTTCTCTATCCACTCATCAGTTGAGGGGCATTTGGGTTGGTTCCAGCTTTTTGCTATTGTGAACAGAGCTGCAATAAACATAGCTGTGCATGTATCTCTGCAGTAAGAAGAGTCTTGTGGGTATATACCCAGGAGTGGTATGACTGGGTCAGGTGATAAGCTCATTTTGAGTCTTCCAAGGGTTCTTCACACTGCTTTCCATAGTGGCTATACAAGTTTACATTCCCACCAGCAATGGATGAGTGTTCCCCTTTCCCCACAACCTCTCCAGCACTTGGTATCATTTGTTTTCTTGATCCTAGCCAGTCTTATCAGAGTGAGATGATATCTTAAAGTGGTTTTAATTTGCATTTCNTTTAAGAGTACTGGGCTGTTTTCCACACGAGGACCAGGGTTTGATTTCCAGAACCCCAAAGGCCAGCTAACCAAAATGTCTATAACTCCGTCCTCCGGGGATCCCGGCACCTTCTTTTATCTTTGACATCCTTGGATGCTGTGACACAGGTGCACTTACATACATTCAGGCACTACCTCTACACATTAAAAAAAATGTCGATTCATTCTTTAGACCAAGTCTACCTCTGTCCCTCCCCAATGCCTGGGGCAGTGTTTTGTGACTAGAATAAACATTGATTCAACAGTTTCAGTAACCTGGAATATGTCATGGTGATCTGCTCTAAATTAACAGACATTGTGCTTGCTTCGGCAGCATATATACTAAAATTGGAACGATACAGAGAAGTTACATGGCCCCTGCCAAGCAAGATGACATGCAAATTCATGAAGCATTCCATATTTTTTTTGCTGATGATATGATTGTTTACTAAGGATGCTAAAAACACCAGACAACTCTAGAAACGATTAAGAGCTTCAATAAAGTGTTCAGGATACAAAATTAACCTAGAAAAAATCAGTAGCTTCTACCCCAAAGCAGCAACTGAAAGAAGAAGGAATACAAGGAGACCTCCCACTCACAATGCCTCAAAAACAAAAAATACCTGAACAAACCTAACCCAAGACACCAAAGAATCTTTACAACAAATTTTAAAACCTGAGAAGGAAATTGAGACAGCATCAGAAGATGGGAAACCTCCCATGCGACATGGATTGGTTAAAATTTATATATATAAAAATGTCCATTCTACCCAACTCTTGTACAGATTTAATGCAATCCCAATTAAAAATCCCAAGAGTTTCTTCACAGGCTGGAAAAAAAGCCTTAATTTCATATGGAAAAAACAAAAAGACCCCAAATAGCCAAAGCAACTGAGCGAAAAAGAGCAATACAGGGGGGATCTCTATACCAGACTTCATACTATACTACAGGGCTATAGTCATAAAAACAGCTTGGTTACTGGCACAAAACAGACCTGTTTGACCAATGGATGCAAAACTGAAGATCAAACTTGAGCCATAGAATTTCAGCACCTCATATTTGACAAGGGGAGCCAAGAGACACAATGGAGGAAAGACAGCCATCATTCAGCAAGTGGTGTTGGCAAGACAAAACTGGATCACTGTTGTGAGAAGAATGAAAATTAAAATCCTACCCTTTTGCCCTGTACAAAAGTCAATCCCAATGGATTCAAAGACCTCAACATGGAAACCCCAAACTCTGAAGGGAGTAGAAGAAAAGTTGCAGCAGACTACAAGACATAGGTGTAGGAAAAAGACTTCCTAAATCAGACAGCAGTTGTGCAAGAATTAAGGTCGACAATTGACAAATGGGACCTCATTAAACTCAAAAGCTTCGTACACAAAAGAAATCAAGGAAGTTGAAAGAAAACCCACAGAGTGGGAGGAAACCTTCACCACCAGATACATCTGACACAAGCATTGATTTCCAGAGTATATATAACTACTTAAAAAACAAAGAAAGAAACAAATGAATCATCAAAAGAGTGAGCCAAAGAGCTGAACAGAGGACTTCACAAGTGAGGAATTAGAGATGACTGAGAAACATCTTAAAAGTGATTCAACACAACGCTAATAATTAAGGAAATGCTTTTCCATCTTCTGATGTCTTCTTCAATTTCCTTCTTCAGGGTTTTAAAATTTTTGTTGTAGAGATCTTTGGTGTCTTTGGTTAGGTTTGTTCCTAGGTATTTTATTGTTTTTGAGGCTATTGTGAGTGGGAAGGTCTCCTTGTATTCCTTCTTCAGTTGCTTGCTGTTGGTGTAAAGAAAGGCTACTGATTTTTCTAGGTTAATTTTGTATCCTGAACACTTTATTGAAGCTCTTAATCGTTTCTAGAAGCTTTCTGGTGTTTTAAGCATCCCTTAAGTAAACAATCATATCATCAGCAAAAAAATATGGAATGCTTCATGAATTTGCATGTCATTCTTGTGCAGGGGCCATGCTAATCTTCTCTGTATCGTTCCAATTTTAGTATATATGCTGCCGAAGCAAGCACAATGTCTGTTAATTTAGAGCAGATCACCATGACATATTCCAGGTTACTGAAACTGTTGAATCAATGTTTATTCTAGTCACAAAACACTGCCCCAGGCATTGGGGAGGGACAGAGGTAGACTTGGTCTAAAGAATGAATCGACATTTTTTTTAATGTGTATGAGTGTATTGCCTGAATGTATGTAAGTGCACCTGTGTCAAGCAATATCCAAGGATGTCAGAAGAAGGTGCCGGATCCCCTGGAACTGGAGTTATAGACAGTTGTTAGCTGCCTTGTGGGCTCTGGAAATCAAACCCTGGTCCTCTGCAAGAACAGCCAGTACTCTTAAATGTTGAGCCATCTCTTCAGCCCAAGAACAAAGTTTTTTTAAGTAATCCTTGTTCTGGGGCTTCTGGTCTAACTAGGAAAATAAGACCAACACTCGTGAAAAGCCATAGCAGGGGGCTGAAGAGATGGCTCAGCCGTTAATTGCACTTGCTCTCTCATAGAGGACCTGGGCTAGGTACCCAGCATCCATATGGTGGCTCACAGTCATCTGTAACTCCTGTTCTAGCCATCTGATACCCTCTTCTGGCCTCTGCAGCTACTAGGCACACATGAGCTGTACATACATGTGGGTAAGACACTCATACACATAAAAATAAATCTTTAAAAAGAAAAATGAGGGGCTAGAGAGATGGTTCCACAGTTCTTGCAGAGGACCCGGGTTCGATTCCCAGCACCCACATGGTGCCTAAGAACTGTCTTTAAGCCCGGTGAGGTGGCACACGCCTTTAATCCTAGCACTCAGGAGGCAGAGGCAAGCGGATTTCTGTGAGTTCAAGGCCAGCCTGGTCTACAGAGTGAGTTCCAGGCCAGCTGGGGCTATAGGGAGACCCTGTCTCAAGAAAACCAAAAAAGAAAGAAAGAAAAAGAAAAACTAAGGTGGTCATAGGACTTAACAGAGTCCTAGTGAAATAGTCGCTGCTTCCCATAGACAAATGTAAAATATAAAGGAAAGCAAGGATCTGACCCAGCCATGGCAAAAGTCCATCCTGTACACATTTCGGGAAAATTGACTTTACATTTCTTTATAATGTAAAGATGTTAAAACTTTGTTCTTTGCTAATAACACAGCTCTTTTGTGGCAACAGCTATTGTGCCCAGAAGTGACAATAGGATTGTGGGTGATGTTTGTCAACTCGGCACTCAACATTTACAACATGACCGTGTTATCAGTAAATGACTTTCTGTAACTTTGCTGTAAGATATAAAGAACATTGCAGATTGTTTGAAGTCAAAGGATGATTTGACAAACATCATTTAGTGAATCAGATGCTTCCCTGGACCCTTGTGGCTTTCCCTCGAGCAGTTCCACCTGCTTTGTGGACTGTCTGCCAGGCAGGATCAGGAGTAGTGGGCACAGGATTGCCAGCTTCCTGGTCCCTTCCACAAACCCCTGTTCTCTTCCCTACTGTCTTCAGTAAACTCATCCTAGAGTCACTAACATAATAGTGCCTTGGAGAAGAGCAACTCACTGTGGGCATGTGTATTATTCCTAGATTGATCATGATTTGGTCACTGGGAGGTTCATTAACCCAGAGATTTTGATTCAAGAATTCTTAGATGAAGGTTTTGAGAATCTATTTTTAAATCTCCCCAAAGGTTCCTTTAGCATCAAGTGTGACATTAATGACCACACCCAGTATGGCCCTCAGCATTAGCCACAGTTAGGATGTGGTCATCAGCTTGCAATGAACTAAGGCCATATCGTAGTTCTGCCTTGAGTGGTTAGTGCAGATTCCTCGTATCAGTGAGCCCACTCCCTGCCTGTGCTGAGTTCCACAATCAGACTGCAAGCTGATTTCCTGTAGCCCTCTTTATGCTCACAATTACAGCACATTCTGGTTTACTAAGAGGTATTGGTGATGATTTGACTCAAAACAAGAATGTATGTGACAGCTGGGCATGGTGGCACACACGCCTTTAATCCCAGCACTTGGGAGGCAGAAGTAGCTGGATCTCTGTAAATTCAAAGCCAGCCTGGTCTACAGAGTGAGTTCCAGGCTAGCTGGGGCTACGGAGAGATGCTGTCTCAAAAATACAAAAAAAAAAAGAATGTATATATGTATATGATAAATATAAGCACTGGTTATGATAAAGGTTTGGTACATGCACCCCCTGGAGACCCACCTGTTTTGGAGACCTCCCCCCAAATCTTACTGTTCCTCTAGCTATGCACCTGGCCTCAGCCGGTCATGCCAGCTCCGCCCTGCCCTTCACGCAGGCTCGCAGGATCACTGAGCTACCAAACCACTGGTAATGCCATATTGCTTTGGCTTACCAACAAGTTAGCCAAGGCTACCCCAAACAAAATAGTTGAGTCTTCTGAAATCATCCCTCTTCCAGGTCATCTGTATGCCATCCTGGGTAAAATGGTGTGTTATAGAAGCTTAAAGTGGTTTTTAAAGCCAGGTCCTGGGAGCACAGGCCTGTAATCCCAGCTATGCAGGGGGCAAAGGGAAGAAGATAATCAAGTTCAAGGCCTCCCTAGGCTTCAAAACAAGTTCACAATACACTTGAGCAACTCAATGAGATCTGTCCCAAAATAAAAAATAAGCCGGGCATGTGGCACACACCTTTAATCCAGCACTTGGGAGGCAGAGGCAAGCAGATCTCTGTGAGTTCAAGGCCACCTGGTCTACGGAGCAAGTTCCAGCCAGCTGGGGCTAATAGGGAGACCCTGTCTCCAAAAAGACCAAAAAAAAAAAAAAAAAAAAAAAAGTAAGCAGAAGGCTAGGGAAGTGGCTGAGTGACAGAGCGTGTAGCCTCCAGATTCAATCCCCAGTACACACACACAAAAATATTTTTATCTTTGGTTGTAAGCACACAGTGTTACAGGCAATTATAGGCCCTTGCCTATGTTGTGCTATTTGAATGGTTTACAGCCTACTTTGAACATTTTCTCCCTACTTCTTAGCTCACTGGAGAAACCATGTATACAAAGAACATAAGATGATGGCCTCTTGGGACTGGAAGATGGCTCAGTGGGTAAAATACTGGCTGTCTTGCAGAGGATTGGGGTTTGGTTTCCCAGCATCCACATGACTAAACAAGGGCAAGCAGGCTCATGCAGGAGGATGGCTTTACTCCTTGGAAGGTCAGTTGCTCAAGCCTTTCTTCCAGCTCAGAGTTGGGAACCCTTTCCTCTGAGCATGTGGCCTGAGTTGCTCAGAGCCTTTCATGGGCCAGGAGCTTCCTTGGGACTTCACACAGCAGCTTTGCAACAGACATTCTCCTGGGCCTTTGTCCGCTCGTCACCAGTCCCCTAGCTTTGAATACTGGCATCACTGAGTCCTCGGGGAAGGGTTGTTGACGATACTGCAGTGTTCACACTCAGACAGACTGCGTGTGTTAAATACGGATTCATCAAAGCCTTCTTTTTTACCTTTTTTTTTTTTTTTCCCTCAATGGGCATATTTTTACCATTTGTTTTAACTCAGCAAAGTTTTTGTTGAGAGAGATCTCACTAAGAAGCACTGGCTGGCCTGAAAACTCACCAGTGTAGACCAGATGGGCCTTGAACCGACAGAAAGCCACCTCCCTCTGCCTCCTCGGTTCTGGGTATAAAGATATTACCACCACACTGGCTTTCAGCAATTCTCCAAAACTCCAGAGGGGGTCAGAGTGGGCTAGTGCTGGCTTAAGGCTATGACTAGGATTGATCTTTGCCCCTGAAATCTCCTTGAAACACTTAGGATAAATCTTTGCCATTTTTCAATTAAAGCCTTTTCATTACTTAACAACTAAAACTAGTAGCCAGACTTCCAGAGCCAAATATGAGGTCTGGAGAGAGAGAGAGAGAGAGTTTACTAACACCAGAGTCATTCCCTCCAGCAGCTGTGAAAGAAAACCTACCCTGTTCACTGAGTGTGGGCTCTCACATGGAGGTCAGCTTCCTTCCTTGCTAGGTCCTAATAAGGGCTCCCATGTCATATGGGATCTCTAAAGGGACAGGTTGGCCACAGTTATTTCTTCGTTCCCTACCTGATTGTATCTGTTACCAGCCACAGGAGCAGGAACACCAGTGTTTTTCTGTAGCTACACAGAGCAGCAGCCCCCCAGAGGGCCACAGCAGACACCAGCGCACAAAGCTGAGGTCAGAGAAACCAGGAGGGATGTATTTTGCCTTCTAAACAGAAGTTATTATCAAGAGATTATGCTTTGTTTGTTTGAAATAAATGAGCTGATTTCTTCTCCTGGGTGTTTTTTCTTGGTTAAAACACATAAATACTATTTAGAAATATAAGAAAAAAAGGAGCCATATAACCAGTGCTACGCTATTTAAATAGGACACTAAGGTCTATAGAAATAACAAAAAGTCACCCTAGCAGATAAGATGCACTTAGGTAAGACTTCCATTGCAAAGCAGTGAGCTTTGCCTGCAGAGTGATCACCCCAACAAGAGAGCTGCAGGGATGCGTACTAGTAAAGCTTTCTGCTCCGTCGGACTCAGGTCCCTTTTCTAAGAATACAGAGGATCCTCTGGACCTCCCTCCTGCCTGGTGCAGCCTGCCAGCCCTCAGTCCCTCAGCCTCAGCACTCCCGGTTTCCCAGTCTACACCCTCCCCCTTTCCCTGGGAAGCCAGTCTACCAGTGGTTAGTATCATTTTTATAATGATTGTGACCATTTTCATTTTTCATCTCCTGCTTATTCTTTGGGGTCCAGCCATGCTTTGGAGACATGTCCAGTCTCTGGTGAGAGTAAAAGATGGCTCCCCTCCTGAATTCCTTCAGTGTGGCTTCCTTTGGCTTTATGGATGGCATTTAGGTTGACCTGACACTCATGACTTGATGCCACATGTTGTTTCCTCCTTATTTGCTATACTTTAGTTATGGACTGTCTTCTGACACGTAAACTTGTTGAGATCACAACTGACTTCTTGCGTTCTATCTCCCTAGCAACTTGGCCCAGGGCTGGATGCATGCTCTGCAAAGTCCATGCTCCTTGAAGACAAGGCTCTCTCTTTCTCACTCATCTTGCAGTCTCCCCACGCTCTTTCAGAGCTAATTTCAGTATACCCATTGAATGATTAAACAAATTTTTAGAATACTTAAGCACGTGATGATAAATTTTTTAGAGAAAGGGGATCTTTCTTTAAAAAATGTTTTGATGGGGCTGGAGAGATGGCTGCAGCGGTTAAGAGCACTGACTGCTCTTGCAGAGGACCTGGGTTCAATTCCCCAGCACCTACATGGTGGCTAAGAACCCTTTACTAACTCCAGTTCCAGGGGAATCCGATGCCCTCTTCTGACCTCCGAGGCATTGCAATGGACATGGGTGCAACCAACCTGCATGCAGACAGTACATTCATACACAAGAAAAGAAAGAAAGAAAGAAAGAAAGAAGAGAAAAAAAAAAAGAAAGAAAGAAGAAAAGAAGAAGAAAGAAAGAAAAGACATAGAGATAAAAAAAAAGAAAGAAGAAAGGAAAAAAGAAGAAAGAAAATTTCACTGTAACTTCATAGATGTGTAATTAAAATAATAATATAAATAAATTTTAAAAATTACTAATCTTGACCATTACCTCCCACGAGTGAGATGATGAACTTTAGAGTCTTTATATTCTGTTTGTAGAAAAGAAGGTAATAGCCGGGCATGGTGGTGCACACCTTTAATCCCAGCACTTGGGGGCAGAGGCAAGCAGAGCTCTGTGAGTTCAAGCCAGCCTGGTCTACAGAGCAAGTTCCAGGCCATCTGAGGCTACAGGGAGACACTGCCTCAAAAAAAAAAAAAAACAAAACACTTACTCCTCCTCCAGAAAACCTTGGTTTGTTTCCCAGCATCCACCTGGTAGCTAACAACCATCCTTAATTCCAGGTCCAGAGGATCCTCTTCTGGCTTCTGTGGGTATTGCATATATGGGTGTCTTTACATACTTTTTTTTAATCTGTTATGGGGCTGAAAGGATGAGCTAAACATTAAGAGCACTAGCTGCTCTTGCAGAGGACCCAGGTTCATGTCCCAGCACCTACATGGAGGCTGACAATCATCTGTAACTCCAGTTACAGGAGATGGGATCCAATCTTCTGGCCTCCACAGACATTGTATGTATAGGTACACTTATATGCAAGGCAAAACACTCATACACATAAAATAAGAATAAATTTTAAAAATAGAGCCAGGCATGGTGGCAAATACCTTTAATCCCAGCACTCGGGAGGCAGAGTCAGGAGGATTTCTATAAGTTCAAGGCCAGCCTGGTCTATATATCAAATTCCAGGCCAGCTAGGGCTACAGGGAAACCCTGTCACTTGGGAGGCAGAGGCAGGCGGATCTTTGTGAGTTTAAGGCCAGCCTGATCTACAGAGTGAGTTCCAGGACAGCTGGGACTACAGGGAGACCCTGTCTCAAAAAGACCCCCAAAAAAAAAGGCAAGAAGAGAGAGGAAGGAGGAGGAGGAAGAGAGGAGGAGGAAGGTAAGGAGGAGGAGAAGAAAAGAAGGAAGAAGAAACTAATAATAAGAAAGTAAGCCTCATATCAACAAGCCTCCTTCTCTCTTCTCAATCCTCTCGCTTTCCCTGCCCTCTCCCATTGTATATTGATCCCGTCCCCACACCCACTATACACAATTAACTCAGAATAGATTAATTACACACATGTAAGAGCTAAAGCTATAAAACTCTTAGAAGAAAACATAGGTTTAACTCTTCACACTGGATTCGGCAGTGATTTCTTGAACATAAGCACCAAAAACTTGAGCAACAAAGGCAAGAACACATAAATCAGACTTCATCAAAAGTGAAAACTTGTGTACAGGTGGCACAGCCAAGAAAACAAGAGGACAGGGGGCTGGAGAGATGGCTCAGGCGTTAAGAGCACCGACTGCTCTTGCAGAGGACCTGGATTCGATTCCCAGCACCCACATGGCAGCTAAGAACCGTTTTTAACTCCAGTTCCAGGGGAATCCAACGCCCTCTTCTGACCTCCAAGGCATTGCATGACATGGGTGCACCAAACTGAATGCAGACAGTACACTCATACACATAAAATAAAAAATTTAAAAAAAATTTTAAAAACGAAAGCAAGAGGACAGTGCACAGAATAGGAGAAATCCCTGCAAATTATATAGTTTATGGGTCTAATATTCAGAACTATGAGGACTCCTTACAACTCAACGAAAAAGACAGAGCCACTGAGTTGCATGCTTTATAAATGGTTTTACTTGTTTTATGGATTTCACTTCCATTTAAAATGCAGACACATACATAAACAGGCATACATAAACAGACATCTGATATTTGCTCCTATTATTGGGTGATATCACTTTCTTAAATTTTTGCATGGTGAAGCATGTTGAAGTTATTTGTAAAGCAGTTTGGCCAAGTATCTTGCATTTATTGACTCTGGGGTCAAGAACAATGACACAGAAGCACATGTGATGAAAGTTTTGTAACTAGAAGAATATGGACACCATAGTGAGAGAGTGTATCTGTCAAGAAAAGTGTAGCTGTGGTGACACACACCTGATAACTGTTTGGGGCTTTGGTCAACTCATCTGTACCTTGGCCATAGTACGAGGCTGCCGCCTGGCCCCTGGCTGCTCCTAACCCTTCATATGGCTTTCCTGTCTTCTTAAATTCCCCCAAAGAAGAAATGATCTCCCCAAGAGTTGAAGCCAAGAAGTTCCCATTTCACCAGCTGCAGGTGACAAGGGACAGAGCTCCTATAGACAGCAGGCATCAATGTCTGCTGGGAGCCAGGGACCCAGTTATGAGGTTCGTCAAGACTGGGTTCAGGTAACAGGCAACAAAGCACTTACCCAAAAGGAGGTTGTCATTCTACTGAAAGAGAACAGCCATTCTGTCCACCCCATCCCTCACTTCTGTTCAAGCATCCCACCCACTTAGAGATGACGCAGTAAGCTGAAAGTCAAGGAAGGCGACCCTGGGACAGAAGCCATAAGCTGTTTAAAGTGGCAGTGTTCTATCTTTCTTCTAGTTTCTCTTTTTTGCTTTGTATTTAAGTCAAGCTCTGGCTCTGTGGCCCAGCTTGGCCGCAAACTCATGATCCCCCTGCCTCACTCAGCACCCTAAGTGCTGGGATTACAGATGTGTGCCATGTGCCCAGTTGACAATCTGGTTTTTAATGGCTACATAATATCATAATATTCATATGAAGTCCTGTTAGTCATTTGATGAAATCTCTACTTAAACATTTAAATTGCTTTAATGAATAGTGCTACAGATACATGGAGATTTTGTTTTTTTCTTGTTGATAAATTCTTATTCCTTTTAGAACTGCTTATAGATACATCTGTAAGTCTTTTGTTTTATGTTGTTATATGGGTCTTGAACTGATCTAATTTGAACTCTTCTTTGTATTCATAAAAAATGTTTTATTTCTGCTCTTGAATTATGGTCATATATTTCTTGAGGATGAAGGTGCAGCCCCAAGAGAGTGGTCATTAGGTATTTTCCTTATCACGTGAACGTCATAGAGTGTACTTACACAAGCCAAGAGGGCTCTGATGTCACTGGCAATGTCGGCTTATGGGTCATCCATCGTAGTTCAATCCGCCAGTGACAAACAGGCTTGTGTGACACTTGAGCATATTTGATTGCTTCATGTCCTTTTTCTAGCTCTTTTGGGCAATGTGATCAAAGAAAAAGCTTCCTGTTGACCTTCTAAATGAACCTGGGGCTGGGATGGGGCTCATTGGCAGAGCATTTGAGTAGCATACGTGAAACCCTGAGTTCCATTTTCAGTACCACGAAAGGAAAGGACTGAATCTATCAGGATCCACTGTGTATTTATTTTTCTAACAGATCCATGGAGTGAAAGGCAAAACTGAACATTGGCAGTGGTTTTAGATGGCAGCGATCAGGTTCCATCTTATACAGCTGGAGAGAAACGGTAGACCTAGCTCATCACATCAGGCTGCTCTGAGTACTAGAACTTAACAAGTAAAATAAGTCTCTTTTCAACATAGGAATTCCTACAATATAGATGAACACACACTGTCTCTACAGCTAACATGACAAACTTTCCCATAATATTCATAATCCTTGTTTAGTGTTACATTCTCCAAAACACTAGCAGACTGTTACAGGGGGAAATGCCCTTATCACTGAATAACCAGGCAGAGGTTCCATTTTGCAGTGGCAAAAGACACAGAATAGCACAATTAGCCTTAACAGGATCTTCACCCTACCCATGTAATTCTTTTTACTCCCTGTGCCTTTAGAGTAATTACTATCAACTGTTCTCTAGTCTTCTTTTAACTTTACAATAAAAGACAAATCCTTAGGCTGAGGGACCAGGCTCAGTGATAGAGAATTTGGCTAACATGAATGAGGCCCTGTGTAAAATCCTCCCTTAATCCAGTCCTTCAAAGATGTAGGATTTGTGTTTTGTTTTGTTTGGTTTTTTTTTTTTTTTTTTTTTTGGTCTTTTTGAGACAGGGGTCTCCCTGTAGCCCCAGCTTGTCCTGGAACTCACTCTGTAGACCAGGTGGCTTTGAACACAAGAATCCGCCTGCCTCTGCCTCCCAAGTGCTAGGATTAAAGGCCTGCACACCACGCCCGGCTCTAGGATTTTTGTGTTGTTTTTTATTAATAAATAATATATAATATGGTGTGCTAACATATGTCATATGCAAATATGTGTACTTGATAGATAGTGAATGCTGTGCTGGATATGAGAGCTATTTTTTCTTAGAAGTTTTATCAGAAAGTGGACTATTAGCCAGGCATGGTGGTGCACACCTTTAATCCCAGCACTCGGGAGGCAGAGGCAGGTGGATCTCTGTGAGTTCAAGGCCTGGTCTACATAGTGAGTTCCAGGACAGCCAAGCTATAGGGAAACCTCGTTTCAAAACAACCAAAAAAGTGGAATATTTCCAGCTGAACACAGATCTATGAGCTTCAAGCACTGAAGTTGCTTCACTATTTCAAATGCATATAGTCTCTTAACAACACCTTTGGAAATTAAGCCTCAAACTAATGAGTCCCAAGATCCCAAGTCTGGTCCCCAAGATGCAGAATTCATCTGGTTCCCTGAGGCAACTTCTAGGAGCAGACATCACTTGCTACGCCTAACAGCACTGCTGCCTACACTGGCCTAAAACTCACAATGTGGCCTAGGTTAGCCTTAAACTTTCAGTCCTCTACATACTAGGATTCCAGATGTGTTCTATCTTAATCCTAAGTACTGTATTATTTCTTTTTTTTATTAATTTTATTTATTTCCGTATATGTATGAATGTACTGTCTGCATGCAGGTTTGTGCACCCGTGTTGTGCAATGCCGCGGAGGTCAGAAGAGGGTCTCGGATTCCCCTGGAACTGGAGTTCTCCTGGAATCAGAGTTTCAGACGGTTCTCAGCCGCCATGTGGGTGCTGGGGATCGAACCCGGGTCCTCTGTAAGAGCAGTCGGCGCTCTTAACCGCTAGGCCATCTCTCTAGCCCCGTACTGTATTATTTCTATGATGAGAAACGAGGCCAGTGCTTGGTTTTATGCAACGACGTGGTGATGTAATCAAGTCAGCACCAGCCTGCAGCCAACTGTAGCCTCTAGTGTGTTATCAAATAATCCACTCATAGTTATCAGTATTTTTGATACAATTTTTTTTGTCTTTTTAAGACAGGGTCTCCCTGTAGCCCCAGCTGTCCTGGAACTTGCTCTGTAGACCAGGCTGGCCTTGAACTCACAAAGATCCACCTGCCTCTGCCTCCAAAGTGCTAGGATTAAAGGCATGCACCACCACGTCCGGCTGATACAATTTTTAGAAATGGGTTCAGTCCGTAGTACCATATACAAAAAAGAACAGAATAGCAGGTGTGGTCTTACACAAGGCTGCAGAAGCAGGTGGATCTCTGTGAGATTGAAGCCAGCCTGTTCTATATAGCGAGTTCCCAACCAACCGGAGCTATCTCAAGACCCTGTATAAATAAATAAATAAATAAATAAATAAATAAATAAATAAATAAATAAGAAAAGTAAAAATAATTGTTTAAAGTGCTATATTTAAGCTGATTGTGATGGCACATACCTGTAATCCCAACACTCGGGAAGCTAAGGCAGGAAGATGGTGAGTTGAAGACCAGTTTGTATTACATACTGAAACCCTGTCTCAGGGGAAAAAAAAACTTCTTAAAATTTTCTGTAGAGTCTGATGGAGCCCATGTTCAAATTGTCTTTGTGCCATCAGCAGGCAGATGTGTCTCTGTCTTTCTGTAGAGTCTGATGGAGCCCATGTTCAAGTTGTCTTTGTGCCATCAGCAGGCAGATGTGTCTCTGTCTTTTGCTCCTTCTCTTTCCTCTCCTCCTTGATCCTGTTCCCTCGCTGTTGAGCTGACACTCTTCTATCTCTGTGTGTGCCTATCTCTCTATCTTCCTTTTTCCCTTCCTCTATTCTGTAAAGGCCAAGAGGACCAAATGCTGATTATCATTTTTGTTGAATCTATCCCATGTTCAGACTTCTCCCCTGTGGATCAGCAGCCTTCAACGAATGACAGCTGTGTATACACCTGTGGATGCATAAATACCCAGTCAGCCCTCGGTATCTTCAGGTGACCTCTTCCAGAACCCCCAGGGATACCCACCCCATAGGTGCTCAAGTGTCTTATATAGAATGACAGTATTTGTGTAAAATCAGTGCACATATCCCCATATATTTTAAAACACTTCTAGATGACTTGTGCCTAATAAAATGCAAATTTGATATGAATAATTATGTACTATTTAAGAAATCATGACTTAAAAAGCTCTCTACATGTTCTCTACAAATTCAGTCATTCATTTTCTGTCTGAAGTGCCCTGAGTCCATGGATTCATAACTGTATATGTAATGTATATAGTGTATAGACATATGTTCATATATTTATCTCAGACATCTGTACGTGATAGGTGATAGCTAAGTAGATAGATTCATGGATGGATACATATAATGGAGAGAGAGTGTGTGTGTGACAGAAAGAGAGAGGAATGTAGGTTAGAAATGACAAGCAGGAGGTATCCAACTAGCCCCTGCAGAAGCAAGTTACCCAAAGGTCCTCTAACGGTCATGTTACGGAGTACATGGAAATATAAATTAAGCATAACTGAATGTGTGCATTGCACAACAGGGACAAAAAACGGTGACTGGCACAAGATGGAATTCAACCATATCAGGTTAAAATTCAACCATATAAGGTTAAAACGAAAACACCAGGAATAAGGAGCGAGATACACAACTTCTTTCACAATTCAGGTATTGCAGTAATAAAAGAATCTCAGGGTTAGCCGGGTGTGGTGGCGCACGCCTTTAATCCCAGCACTCAGGAGGCAGAGGCAGGCAGATCTTTGTGAGTTCAAGGCCAGCCTCGTCTACAGAGTGACCTCCAGGCCAGCTGGGACTAAAGGGAGACCCTGTCTCAAAAATACCAAGAAAAAGGAAAAAAAAAAAAAATCTCAGGGTTCTCTAAGACAAACCCTGTAAACAGAATGGCCAGATTTTAAACTCTCAAGAGGGAATAAATTAAAGCATCAACATTTCAGGAGCAGAAATATTTTCTTATCATCTTTATCTGAAATTAAATGTTTTTTTTTTTTTTTTTTTTTTTTTTTTTTTTTTTTTTTTTTTTTTTTTCTTTGAGACGGGGTCTCCTTGTAGTTCCAGCTATCCTAGAGCTCACTATGTAGACCAGACTGGCCTTGAACTCACAAAGATCCGCCAGCCTCTGCCTCCCTAGTGCTGGGATTAAAGGCGTGAGTCACCACACCTGCCTGAAATTAAATGTTCTTACAACAAGGAAAATGTCCTTGAGTTTTCATACTGAAGCTGTAATGCGGCCATAGGATTGCCCCTGCTTCCACATGTCCTTGTTGGTTTCGTTTCTCTCTACGTGTCTGTTTCTTTTCCTAACTCTGCTCTTCTTCCTCCAGATCTGGGTGTTCTTAAAGGTCCCAATCCTCTCTCTCCCCTGATGTCTTCATTTCACATTCATTTGTCTCTGTTGCAAAATCCCTGATATAAACGACTTTAGGGAAGAAAGATTTATTTTGGCAAATAGTTTCAGAGGTCAGCCAACTGCTGTGGACCAGTGATGAAACAGAGCATCTCGGTAGCAGGAGGTCATGGAAGAGTGAAGTTACTCGCCACATCGCAGCCAGGAAGCAGAGAGAGAGAAAGAGAAAAGAACAGGAGAGTAGAGACATCCCTCCAAGGCACGCCCCCAACGACTTCCAACCAGGACTCTGTTTCTAATAGTTTCTTCGGTGTGAACCCATTGATGAAGTCCCTACTAAGATCCAACAGCACCACCAGTTGGAGATGTCACCATCAACGCAGGAGCTTCGGGGAGACGTGTCATTCCTTATGATGTGTAAACAAACAGGAAGTGAGTGCGCATGCAGAACATGGTGAGAGGGCAAGGATCCCTAAAGAGGAGTAGGGACTACACTGACCTTTAGGGCTGCAGTTAGAGTGTTGGCCTCTTTCTTTTGTAGTTTTTAAAATTTATTCTTTGACAATGTCATACATTGTATGGAATTTATTTTGATCATATCCATCCCCATTACCTTATTCCCCTCCCACTTCCTCTGAACCCCTTAAACTCCTCAATAACTCCCCCTTCTATTTGGATATCCTTTATGACCTACTGGGTTTAATTAGCATGTACATGGATGTGGGGTTTTACTGGAACATGGGCAGCTTACCACTGCCTATACCACTGAGGAGCACTGTGCAGTACTGTCTTATACAGGGTTGTTGAAAGCACTACAGCATTAAGTGAAGATCTCACATGTCCGCCAAAGGAAGGGCAGCATCAGTGTCCTGAGGTGGCAGGTCAGCCTGACCAGGCATCTGTAAAGGAGTGCAAGGGCAGGGTGTGGGGAAAGGTGACCCAAAAGGGTAGGAATAGTCAGATCACTGGGACTTGGACTTTTCTAAGCATTGGATTTCTAAGCATTGGATGAAGCATTGGATTTTTTTAAATAAACACTTTAATTGTCATAAAATTAGAAAAAAAAAGAAAAAACAGACAGTTATTCTTAAGTACATTAACATTATTGTGCAACCACTACTACATTTCCAGGACTTTTTCATCTTCCCAGGTTGAAACTTTGCAGCCACTAAGCACTAGTGCCCTGCTCCACTTTCATACAGCTCCTGGCAGCCACTATTACCTCTCTGTCTTCAACCTCTGGGCGTGGTGGCACATGCCTTTAATCCTAGCCCTCGGGAGGCAGAGGCAGGTGGATCTCTGTGAGTTCAAGGCCAGCTTGGTCTACATAGTGAGTTCCAGAATAGCCAGAGCTACAGGGAGACCCTGTCTCAAAAAGATTAAAAAAATATTCACAGTGTTTAAGTCATAGAATGGATGAGATCCCAAGGAAATAGATGAGCTTAGACAGGAGAATGAGCCTTGAGAACATCCAGTTTCAGAGACTGGGGAACAGAAAAATCAGCAAGAGACACTGAGCGAGGATAACAGGAATCTTTGAAACCAAGGAGACAGTGTTCTATGGAGCAGGAAATGATCATCTATGATAAGTACTGATAAGTCACATAAGAGGAGGACCAAGAAGTAACCACTGAACCCAACAGGCAGGGGGTCACAGTGACCTTCAGTATTATGGAAAGA
The DNA here is from genome assembly GCA_009823505.1 of Rhizomys pruinosus. Lineage (NCBI taxonomy): Eukaryota > Metazoa > Chordata > Mammalia > Rodentia > Spalacidae > Rhizomys > Rhizomys pruinosus. Next base: position 1,051,245 of record VZQC01006713.1, read on the forward strand.
AATGCCAACTTGGGCTGAAGAGATGCTCAGCGATTAAGAGTACAGGCTGCTCTTAGAGAGGATGCAGGTTTGATTCCCAGAATCCCTGTAGCAGCTCACAACCTTCTATAACTCCAGTTCCAGGGCGTCCAACACCCCCTCTTCAGGTCTCCTCTGGTGTTGCACACATGCACTGCACATATATACATGCAAGCTAAACACTCATACACGTAAAATAAACATAAATGAAACTTTTTTCATAGCCAATTTTTATTGAAGCTTTGTGCATTTCATATAAAATTTAGAAATGCCAACTTTTTATCAGGCATGTTTCCCTTTTTTATCTTTTTCTTTAAACATTGTTTGCCTCTCCCCCACCCCTCGTAGATCTGGCACATTCCGGGACCTTCATAAATACTGAATCAGTAGGTATGATGCTGGGCTTTGATTGAATCCACTAATGAAGAACTAGAAAGAATAACTGTCAAAGCCACTCCACTCCTCTCCTTCCAAAACCATCATTGTTCACTTTGTTCCCTAAGAAAAGAACTACCCTGCACTTTGCTCAGAAGCTCAAAAGAGTCAGCCCAGGAGGCAGCTGAGCCTGAGCTGAGACACTCCTGAGCGGAGTCCATCCTCAAATTCATCTTTGAGACTCTCTTGTTTGGAATTGTCAAGAATTCCAAGAATATTGAGTCTATGTTCAAATTCAAATTCAAAAACACAATCGAAAGCTAGATAAGATTGCCTGTCTTGTGATATCAACTGTACCGCCCTCCATGAGGACAGATAACTATGCATCTGATGAAGCTTTGAAGGGTTGAGAGACAAACGAAGCATAGCATCAGTAATTCCAGCTGTAATTTCTGAACTACATCTAGATGCTTCCCTCAGCAAACAACAGAGTCCTAGTCTAGGTATATACCCAAAAGAAAGGAAAGCGCATGTCTACAGAAAAACAGGTACACAAATGTCAATAACAACATTAGTAATAAGTGATGAGAAGTAGAAATAGCCTAAATAGCCCAAAACTGTGGATTAATGAAGACATATAGGTCCATGCAACTGAAAGATATTTGGCCATGAAAAGGACTGAGGTTGTAATGTGCACTGTCACCTAGACAGACCTTGAAAACATCGCACTAAGTGAAAGAAGGCAGACTCAAAAGGTGTGTGCTGGATGCTTCCAGATATAGGAAGTGTCCAGATCAGCAAATCCAGCAGGAATATGGCAGGCCTACCTTTAAACGTTTGCTTTAAATTGCATAGAAAGCAGACAGTGGTTCCCAGAGTCCGGGGGGCGGGGGATGAAAACACTGACAAGCGGTAAAGTTTTTGAGAGGTAACGGAAATGTTCTCGACGAGATGAAATGATAAGTGATTTTTTTAACTTTCTAAACTGCGATTTTCATCTCTAGAAGTTAATTAGGTGTTCTACATTTTCTGTAGGGCGCAGGTGAGGGTACACTGAGGCTGTAGAACTGAGAGAAAGATGCAGGACAGTTATGGCAGAATGCATGATCTGGGATGGGGTGGGGGTGGGGGGAGAGGGAAAGGGAAATAAGCCTGAACTGAATTGGAAAAAATGTATGAAATGCACAAAGCATCAATAAAAACTAATTTAAAAAAAAAAAAAAAAGAAAGGTAATAGAGAAATGACAGAAAACCTCTTGGTGCCAGGCAGTGGGAAACGCCCACCGTCAAGGCCTGGGTGCCCAGGAGCACGTGCGGAGTCAAGATAACTGGCAATCGAGGGATGTGGGAAGTCCATTCTAGAGAATCAGTCCTCCATTCTAGAGAATCTAGTCTCCCAAGACTAGAATCTGAAAATGACAGGAACTTCTCCTGTCCTAAGCATAACCCCGACACAGAGGCAAAGCCACTGCCACGAGCAGCCTGGAGCCTTGGGGAGGCAGTGGCAGGGAGCACAGCCACTCTAAGAATGCCGCAGCTGCTCCTCAACATCGGGAAGACCTCCGTCCTCCAGTCACTTTACCATCAGCCCACCACCAGAGGAATGTAGAATTGTCGCTTAGAGCTGGGGACCACAGCTCCAGGTTCACAGGAGGGGACCATATCTTCAGATTCGTGGGATGAAACCACAGTTCTGGGCTCACAAGAAGGATCATAATTTCAATTACACCGGTTCCTACTATTTTCTTGTCTCCATCACCCTGTCTACGTGATTATACTTGTATTTAGGAAAGAGCATTTTAACTTCTGTGCAACAGAAGCAACAGTTACATTCTGACTTGAATTTCTTATTAGAGAGACATCAGTATTGGAGAAAACCAGTTTTTGCTTTTGCTAAAGGATATAAATGGACTAAGTATTTTCTTCTTCAAGGTCAGGGATCCGGTTGGTTTTTTTGATGTCTGCTGTTTCTGCCTCTTCCTCCATGGCCAGGGGAGGAAAGGCGTCTTCTTACAGGAGTCACATTTTAAGTTCTCTGATTGAATCATCAAGGTCACTTCCAGCTTAAAACTTTCCACTTTCACCTCATCCCAGGCTAGGCCCTTGAGGAGTGCACAGCCAGGTTCAAGGGACGTGAAATACGCATCATCATCTTCATCCCCATCATCGCCATCCGCCACTTGGGGCCATTTATCCACAGCCACATCTCATGGCCGTACCTCACCACACTGAGAGCCACCACTGCCTCCACCACTGCTCCAGCGCCTGTGGCTGTGCCACCACCATGTTAGGTCCTTTAGGGGGTTTTGAGACAGGGTAGATAAGTGTTTTTAAAAAAATTGGATTCTATACTTTTAAATGGGTGAATAGTTTGTTGTATGAAGTATATATCCACAATTCTTACATAAAATGGGAAAAAGGAGAATATATAAAATTTAAGATCTAAAGTTCCAAACCAGACATCTCAGAGCTCAGCAATGTAAGCATGCCAGTACAGACTCCCAAGGCATTTGCTTTTTCTGAACAGTGTTCTTTCCTTCCTGTATGTCTGTTGCTAGGTCACAGCTGCTGCAGAAGTACAAAGGAGCTGGTGATTGCCTTGGAAGCATGTTCTTTTATGTACCTATAGAAATTTGAACCCCCTAATTAATACCTCCAGTGCAGAGCAAGGTGTGGATTTCCTGGAGCATCTTGCCTTTCTGTTCTCACAGAACTGCAGGGCTCCACTTCACCCACAGAAACTCAACGTGCTTTCATTCTGACCCACTGAGAATGTCAGGAGATCATTTAAGGTGCATATATAGGTAGTTAGCAGTTGATGCTAATTAGGAATGGGCCTGAGCCCACATTGTCACTCATGACCTCTCCCTTTGTCTCTGCCTGATCCTCTGGTCCTTTGCAGTTAGCTAGCTGACAGGTGTAAACTAGTGATCACAGTGAAGCTGAATATGACAGCTTTAGAAGTCTAACCTGAGCCTACAGAATGGGGGGGCTTGTTCCCATGGAGACAGTGTCAGCATCTTCCTCCTGGGCAGAGGATGTGGATGCTCAGCATATAGCCCTTCATGGCATCTCAAAAGTTGCTACGCACGGTCTCTACAGCTCCACATGGAAGACCTTTGAGTAAATGTCCACCATTCCTTGGAGTCAGATTCTCTGCCTCCACAGCTCCCAGTGTCCAAGTCTGGATATTAGCCTTAGTTTAAGGCCTTTCCTGAAAGGTCCTAGGCTTTGAGCCATCCAGGAGTCTGCAGAGTATGGTCAGAGTGATCACTGGAAACAGAACCAATGGCTCAGATCCCTTCGTCCATCCGCACTCTGTACCTTGTAACCTCACCAGACTGACAACACAGGCACCGCCATGTTTACAAGGCTCAGAAACCTAAAACTTTCTCCTCCAGTTCAGCACCTCGTGTGTTTCATAGATGTTTCTGGAATTTATTTCTCAAACATAAGTGACCTCTCCTTCACTGTGTGCCTCTCCTCTATCCATCAAAATCTTGCCATTTTGCCAAATCCACAAAGCCACATTCCTGGCACCTCCCTATATGCCACAGCCACTGAAAGACTCCTGTGAAATATCCCAGGCCCCCCAGCCCCTCAGCCTTGCTGTTCAGCTTTCCCAAAGAAATATGCATCTAATTCTACTGTCCATGTCAGTAGGAATATGGCAGGCCTGCCTTTAGACACTTGCTTTAAACTCAACTTGATCTCCTTTCTCCATGTTTTCCCCAGTACATAGTTAGAAAAGCTTGAGTGATTCAAAACACTGAGAACAGAGAATAATACCTTAAAATGTTATGTAATTCAAGCTTGATGTTCTGGGGGGGGAGGATTTTTGTCAGATAACAATGCATTGTCTGAGGGCAAAGACTAAAGTCGTGATTCTTGGAGTGTCTTTTCCCTAACGAAAATACCTAATTGTTTTACTTCTGGTCCCACACAAACAAGTTTCTGTTCTGAATCTCTTTGGCATGCTGCAACTGCACAATTTTCTCAGAGAGTTGGAATTCACAGAGTGTCTTAGGTATAAGAGTGGGAGTATTGTAGGAAGTCTCAAAGGCTAAAAAATTAATTTTCTTAAGGAAAATTATGTTCCCATCATCAAAGGGTAGATTTATTTAATTCTCCACTATGGGGCATGAATCTGATTACTAAACTTCAATGCTTAACAAAGTTGTTTGGTGAGATTACAATTTGCAAAGAAAAGCTAGAATCTTAAAGTATCTTTCTTTTTTTTTTTGGTCTTTTTGAGACAGGGTCTCCCTGTAGTCCCAGCTGTCCTGGAACTCACTCTGTAGACCAGACTGGCCTTGAACTTACAAAGATCCGCCTGCCTCTGCCTCCCAAGTGCTAGGATTAAAGGCGTGCGCCACCACACCCAGCTTCTTAAAGTATCTTTCAAAGCAGCATAAAGGGCAGGGACATGGCTCACTCATTACAGCGTTTTCCATGGGGACGCGAGGACCTGAGTTTGATTCCCATGTAAAAGCCAGGCATGGTAACACACATCTAGCATCTGGAACCCCAGTGCTGTACCAGGGGAGGGAAAATATAAGATCCCTAGAGCTCTCTGGCCAGCCAGTCCAGCCAAACTGGTGAGTTCCAGGTTCAGTGAAAGACTGTTTCCAAAAGTAAGGTGGGGGCAGCTGGAGAGATGGCTCAGTCTGTGAGCTCCCACCAAACAAGCATGACGGTGTGAGTGTGGATCCTTAGCACCACGTGAGAAATTGAGACACACACTCTGTAACTCTAGTGCTGAGGGAGGTGAGGGTGGAGACAAGTGGATCCCCGGGCTTCCTGGCCAGCCAATCTAACCAATGAGCATGATTAATGAGAGACCCTTTCTCAAAAGATAAGGTGCACAGGTGAACACACACATACACACACATGAGCATGAACACATAATCACAAAGGAAGGGAGGAACAGAGGAAGGAAAGGACAAGGACAGTGGGAGGGAGGGAAAGAGAGAGAGAAAGAAGGGAGGGAGGGAGAGAAGGAGGGAGGGAGGGAGAGAGGGAGGGAGAAAGAAGAAAAAGAAAGGAAGGAAGGAAGGAGAGAGAAAGAAAGGAGGGAGGGAGGGAGAAAAGAAAAGAAAAGAAAAGAAAAGAAAGAAAGAAAGAAAGAAAGAAAGAAAGAAAGAAAGAAAGAAAGAAAGAAAGAAAGAAAGAAAGAAGCGAGCAACTGAGAATGACACCTTATATCAACCTCTGTCTTACACACACACGTGTGTGTACAAATACATGCACATATACTACACACATACACATGAACATATACATACACCACAAACATGAAATATAAGAGCCGCCCAAACCGTGGAGGCTGGAGTGGTGGCTATGAAGGCCCTGTAGCTTGGCCCCCCTGTGCTCAAGCTGCATGAAATTCTGGTTCTGCCCCAGGTGAAAATGTCTTGGAAAATATTTAAACTAATAGTTAAAAATAGCAAGCTTGTAGAAGACAAGACAACATAGAGACTAATTGTATTTATATGTTCCAGCCAGGAAAGCATCTAAAACTTAATTTTTCTAAGTGCATTCAACACAAAAACCAGCAAAGATTATTTAGGAAGACATTTAACAAAAGATGCAAAAATCTGCACATTGAAAACTGTGAAACACTATTAGGAGAATGTAAAAGATGAATAAATAAATAAACATGATGTACACAGATTAGAAGACTCATGATTAAGGTGTCAATTCTGCCCTAAGTGACCAAGTGATTCAATATAAGACCAATCAAAATACAAGCAAGATAACTCTGAAATGTTTAGCCCTTAGAATGGCCCAAACGATGCTCCAGCAATGCTAGATAAGAAGACAGAACTGGAGAATAGAAAAGCCCTTCATTTCGAGGTTGGGAGTATAGCTAGTATAAGAGCATGTACTGAGCATGACAGAAGCCACAGATGCAACTCCAGAACTAAAAAGAAAGAAAAGAAAGAGCCAGCGTGGTGGCGCACGCCTTTAATCCCAGCACTTGGGAGGCAGAGGCAGGCGGATCTTTGTGAGTTCAAGGCCAGCCTGGTCTACAGAGTGAGTTCCAGGACAGCTGGGGCTCCAGGGAGACCCTGTCTCAAAAATAAAAAAAGAAAAGAAAAGAGAGAGAGAGAGAGAGAGAGAGAGAGAGGCTGGAGAGATGGCTCAGCAGTTGAGAGCACTGACTGCTCTTGCAGAGGACTCAGGTTCAATTCATAGCACCCACATGGCGGCTAAGAACCGTCTTTAACTCCAGTTCCAGAGGAATCTGACGCCCACTTCTGACCTCCGCAGTTTTGCACAACACGGGTGCACAAATCTACATGCCCACAGTACACTCATACACATAAGAAGTAAAAAAAAGAGTTCATTTTAAGATTACTAGAAAACTTCAGTAATCAAGATAGTCTGATTTTTAAAAATACAGATAAAGACATGTGCTGAAGAGATGGCTCAATGGTTAAGAGCACTGGCTGCTCTTGCAGAAGACACAGATTTGGTCCCCAGCACCCACATATCAGCTAACAACCCTCTGTAACTCCAGTTCTAGGGGATCTGATGCCCTCTTCTGACCTCTGTGGGCATTGAACAACATAGGAGCACTTGCATACATGAAAGCAAAACACTCATACGTGTAAAATAAAAATAAATCAAAAATTTAAATATATCACACATACATACATACATACATACATACATAAAGATGACAGAGGTGGCGGGTCATAGAACAGAACTGAAGCCTCAGAAATAGACCATGTACATAGTTTTAACAAAGAAATAAAGGTCATCCAACTGAGAAATGATGGTCTTAAGATTCACCCATTTTGTTGCGCATATTACCAGAGTGCTCCTTTTCATTATTTTTGGCCTGAATCCAGGCCTTACATATACTAGGTAATCACTCTATTACTGTGGGTTCTGGCTTGTGTGGAAAGTGCTTTTACCTGCTGGGTCATCTTGCTGGTTTGGGCTCCAGATTTGAACAAATATGATGAGTGCTGGGCAAGTTTTTATATGGATATCCATTTTTACTTCTGTTAGGCAGGAATGTTTGCTAGATCATATGGTAAAGTAATGCTTAACTTGTACATACTGACCAACTGCTTTCCACGACCCATCTTCACTGGCAGGGACACTGTCTAGGACTGCCATTTTCCCACATTCTACCCCTCACTCAGCTTAATCAGTCTTCTTAATTGCTAATGATCAGTGAGCATGTGGTGGTCCCAACTGTGGGCTTAGCTTCCATTCTCTTAAGGACAAATGACACGGGATAGCATTGTGATTGCTTCTTCTCTTTCTCCCTCCTTTCCCATATAGGATTTCGCTATATAGCTCAGGCTAGCCCATGCTGGCTTTGAACTCATAATCCTCTTGCTTCAACCTCTTGAGTGCTTGGGTTATGGGTATGTACTACCATGCCTGGCTTGGGTTATGGGTATGTACTACCATGCCTGGCTTGGGTTATGGGTATGTACTACTGTGCCTGGCTTGGGTTATGGGTATGTACTACCGTGCCTGGCTTTGGTTATGGGTATGTACTACCGTGCCTGGCTTGAGTTATGGGTATGTACTACCGTGCTTGGCTTGGATTATGGGTGTGTACTACCATGCCTGGCTTTTTTTCTTTTGAAATGAATTATCAACTCTTTATTAGAACCAACCTCATAGCAATAGCATCATCACTGCAAACTGTCCGCGGTATCAAATTCTTTACTATATGTATCGAAACTCATACTGTACAAGAAGTTCTGGATGGCAAAAGAGGATTTACTTTTGCACCTGTCTTTTATGTTTTGTTCACCAGTCAACAAACAACCTACATGCTACCTTCTTGCATGTCCTTAAAAAAATGTCTATTTGCCAGGCGTGGTGGCACATGCCTTTAATCCTAGCACTCGGGAGGCAGAGGCAGGTGGACCTTTGTGAGTTCAAGGCCACCCTGGTCTACAGAGTGCATTCCAGGTCAGCTGGGGCTACAGGGAGACCCTGTCTCGAAAAGACCAAAAAAAAAGTCTATTTAAGGGCTGGAGAGATGGCCTAGCGGTTAAGAGCACCGATTGCTCTTCCAGAGGACCTGGGTTCAATCCCCAGCACCCACATGGTGGCTGAGAACTGTCTGTAACTCCAATTCCAGGAGAACTCCAGTTCCAGGGGAATCCGACACACTCTTCTGACCTCCTTGGCATTGTACGACATGGGTGCACAGACCTACATGAAGACAGTACACTCACACACGTAAAAAAATTAAAAACATGTTTTTAAATGTCTATTTAAATACTCTGTTTTCATCCGATTCTGGAATTTTATTTATTTATTTATTTATTTATTTATTTATTTATTTATTTATTATAAAAGGAAGAGTTTATTTGAGCTTACGACTGATGGTTCCAGGGAATTAGAGTCCATTGTGGCAGGAGGCATGGTGCCCAGGGCTGGAGCAGAGAGCCAAGGTTCACATCTCGCAATGAGTACAGGAAGTCCTGTTTGTTTATTTATTTATTTATTTATGTATTTATTTATTTATTTTTGGTCTTTTTGAGACAGGGTCTCCATGTAGCCTCAGCTGGCCTGGAACTTCCTATGTAGACCAGGCTGGCCTTGAACTCACAGAAATCTGCCTGCCTCTGTCTCTTGAGTACTGGATTAAAGGCATGAGCCCCCATGCCCAGCTCTGAATTTTATTTTTTAACAAGAGTAAACAATTTAAAAACAATTCATAAAGAGAACATTTTCTCACTACCCAGTGACAAGTTCCACCAGTCTGCAGAGCAGGGCTGGCTGGGGACTTTGTCACTAGGGATATGGAGTCAGTGGGTAGAGCAGAGCACCCAGGCCAGTCTACACAACATCTCTTCAATTTTCATTTCAAAATAGAAAGCGTGTTCCAAATATGCATAACCCAAAAGTGATTTGTGTACATCAGCGCAGACATAATGTGGGAATGCCGTTATTGCGATCTGTGTACATCAGCGCAGACATTATGTGGCAATGTCGTTATTGTGATCTGTGTACATCAGCGCAGACATTATGTGGCAGTGCCATTATTGCGATCTGTGTACATCAGCGCAGACATTATGTGGCAATGCCGTTATTGCGATCTGTGTACATCAGCGCAGACATAATATGGGAATGTCATTATTGCGATCTGTGTACATCAGCGCAGACATTATGTGGCAATGCCATTATTGCGATTTGTGTACATCAACGCAGACATTATGTGGCAATGCCATTATTGCGATTTGTGTACATCAACGCAGACATTATGTGGCAATGCCATTGTTGCAATTTGTGTACCTCAGCGCAGACATTATGTCACAATGCCATTATTGCGTTCTGTGTACATCAGCGCAGACATTATGTGGCAATGCCGTTATTGTGCTTATTAGCATCTGTTTCTTTCATTTTTAAAATAGTTATAGAGAATTCCATAGCAGAAACAAAAAAATTGTTGCTCATCTGAGAATTCCACATTAATGTTGAGCCTACTCTTTATATAAAGTAAGTGGAAGAAGTGATGCCAGAAGGCAGTTGTGACTATGTGGGGAGTGCTTAGGCACTTTTGCTTTTAACTCAAATCTGTATTTAAAATTAGCACTCGAGAGGCAGAGGCAGGGGGATCTTTGTGAGTTCAAGGCCTTTTGCTTTTAACTCAAATCTGTATTTAAAATTAGCACTCGAGAGGCAGAGGCAGGGGGATCTTTGTGAGTTCAAGGCCAGCCTTGTCTACAGAGAGAATTCCAGGACAGCTGGGGCTACAGGGAGACCCTGTCTCGAAAAGACAAAAAAAAAAAAAATTCAAAGTTATAGGGGCTGGGAGATAGCTCACTGGATAAAGTGTTCAAAGCGCAAGCGTGAGGACCTGAGCTCAGATCCCCAGCACCCACGTAAATGTCAGGTGATCCCAGGGCTTAGAAAGTGGACACAGAGGCTCCCAGAACAAGCTGTTGGCCTGACTACTAGCCCTATCCATGAGCTCTGGGTTCAATTAAGGGACCCTGCCTCCAGGAATGAGGTGGAGAGTGACCTGGAAGACTCTGAGTGTCAGCCGTGAGCTTCTATATGCACACACATGCACATGCACATGCATGCAATGGGCCCACACACACCAACATGCATATACAGATACACACACACACACACACACACACACACACACACACACACACAATGTTCCCATGGGAAAAAAATTCAAAATTATGTTCTTTAAATTTAAGACTTAGTCCTAACAAGTAGTTTTAAATTTAGTATTATATTTATTGTATACAATGCAACTCAACCCTCTTTGAAACAGTAAAAGTGTCTGTTTCAGTTGCTGAAATATATGAAGATATCAGGATGTTTCATGTATTCAGCAATACAGGAAAATTGAAGAAATATCACAGAGTCACATCTCTTCCTATGCTTTCCATTTCTGAATACTCTCTGATGCCCAAACGGTTACATTTCACTGCAAGCCACTCTCTTTTCTTCAGACACAGACATATGCACACAACACTGGAATTACATTCATTTGGTAGTCTTCATCTTAATTGCGAATGCAGACATGCTAAAGTTACTCTTCACAGCAAGTTCCCAGCTGTTTAGAAAAGGCATGAGAATTATAGGAGAGGAACAACATTTTCCTTTAAGTGACTGGAGCCTATGAACTAAACTAGCAAACCATTAACAGGAAAAAATGATATACAAATTTTAATATTTTAATTTTATATGCACAGAGGTGTCACACAAAAGACACAGTGGGACCCAGGAACTCGTATGTCATTTAACAAAGGGCAATGGATGGTGTAGTGCTTAGGAAATCTATGGAGAAAACTCACCATGACAAGGGTTACTTCTATAGGTTCATTTGTTTAAATGAATGTTGGTCCCAGCCTTCTGCCCGTGATAAGAAGAAACAGTAAAGGCAGAGGGTTTTTATATCTGTTGTTTTTCCATTGTTTTCAACCCAAAATAACTCATGCCAAGAAAGAGTACTGGGGGAACGGATTCGACCACTCCTCAACCTAACCTAGCTCAGTGGTACAGAACTTGCCTGGCATAACCTAGGCCCTGAATTTCATCCTTAGTATAAGGAATGGAAGAAGAGAGGATGGAGAAAAGGAGAAGTAAAAGGAAAAGAGCAAACATTGTAACAGCAGCAGCTTTAGAATTTTCCATGACGTGTTTAGGTCCCCTTAAAAAGCAAGCATGAAGCTGGATGTGGTACAGGCCTTCATTCCCAGCACTGTGAGATTGAGGTCAGCCTGGTCTACATAGCAAGTTTCAAGCTAGCTGGAGCTACAGAGAGACCCTATTTCAAAAAAAAAACTAAGCATGTAGAATTCTGGGCACCTATGTTCTTTCTTAATATCTGTGTTCACAAACGAAGAAGCTAAGCCAGGGTTTCTTTAGGGTTGTCTGAAGCAGCTATTTAAAAATTACTCCTGGGCTGAAGAGCTAGCTTAGCAGTCAAGAGCACTTACTGCTCTGCTGAGGACCTGGGTTCCACAGCAGCTCACAACCTCCTATAATTCCAGTTTCAGAGAATCCAGTGCCCCCGGGCTCTGTGGTGCACAGAAATTCATGCAGGCACACAAAATTAAACAGAAATTTCAAAAATAAATATGTGACATTACTACTCAAACATTATAACTGCCTGAACAACAACAACAGAAAGAAAAATAGACTCTTAAATTTGGTTTTTAATAGTGGGCCCAGGGCTGGAGAGATGGCTCAGTAGTTAAGAGCACTGACTGCTCTTTCAGAGAACCCGGGTTCAATTCCCAGCACCCACATAGCAGCTAAGACCCATCTTTAGTGCCAGGTATGGTAGTGTACGCCTTTAATCCCAGCACTTGGGAGGCAGGGGCAGGCGGATCTCTGTGAGTTCCAGGCCAGCTGGAACTAGGGGGAGACCCTGTCTCAAAAATACCAAAAATAAAAACAAAAAGAGTGGGCCCAAACTTGGAGGTCACCCGTACCCCTAAGTATCTCTTGAAACTGTCTCCTGGAACTGTGCTGATGGAACTGTGTCTGGAACTCTGTCACTAGCATGGTGTCCCCAGTTAGGCCCCATGCATAATTTTATGCGCAGGTGGGGAGGTACAAGCTTGTCTCCACCCTAATCTTAACAGACCATCAGCTTTTACATCCCTCATTCTAGAATATTTCATTCATCAAGGTCAGTCATCCTTCCCAACCTTGTGTGCAATGAACATGGGTGCACCACATTTCACTGCTTTGATATGTTAATTCTCAAGCATAACCACATTCATTTACTATCTTTTTGGGTGGAATGCCAAATTGAGATTCTCAGGGAAATAAGATCAGGTGCCCAGGTCACAAGACACAAGAGCACATGATCTTTCTGGGGTTAACGTTATTAGTCCAGATTATGTCCATGTATAAAACTCATTTCTACGTAAATATTTTTAAATTGGGGCTGGAGAGATGGTTCCGTGGTTAAGAGCACTGACTGCTCTTACACAGGATCCAGGTTCAGTTCATAGTACCCCTACATGGCAGCTAACAACTATCCGAAACTCCAGTTCGAGAGGATCTGATGCCCTCTTTTGACCTCCTTGGGTATTGCAGGACACAGGTGGATAATATGCACGCAGGCAATATGCTCACACACATAAAAATAATAAACAAAGAATTTTTTTTGAGACAGGGTCTCCCTATAGGCCCAGCTGGCCTGGAACTCACTGGGTAGACCAGGCTGGCCTTGAACTCACAGAGATCCACCTGCCTCTGCCTCCTGAGTGCTAGGATTAAAGGCATGCACCGCCACACCCAGCTTAGAGACAGTTCTTAGCTGACATGTGGGAATCAAACCCAGGTCCTCTGCAAGAGTAGTCAGTGCTCTTAACCACTGAGCCATCTCTCTAGCCCCCAAAATATTTTTTAAAAAATAAAATTACGGGCTGGAGAGATAGCCTAGCGGTTAAGAGCGCCGACGCTCTTGCAGAGGACCCGGGTTCGATCCCCAGCACCCACATGGCGGCTAAGAACCGTCTGTAACTCCAATTCCAGGAGAACTCCAGTTCCAGGGGAATCCGAGACCCTCTTCTGACCTCCGCGGCATTGCACGACACGGGTGCACAGACCTGCATGCAGACAATACATTCATACACATGCAAAAATAAATAATAAAAAAAATAAAAAAATAAATAAATAAATAAAATTACAGCGGGTGTGGTGGCGCATGTCTTTAATCCTAGCACTCAAGAGGCAGAGGCAGGCAGATCTTTGTGAGTTCAAGGCCAACCTGGTCTACAGAGTGAGTTCCAGGACAGCTGGGGCTACGGGGAGACCTTGTCTCAAAAAGACAAAAAAATCATCATCATCATCATCATCATCACCATCATATTTTTAAAAAAGTTACTCCCAGTATCATGACAAACAAATAAAAATGACAGGGAGAGCAATTCTTTCTTCACTACTGCCGTCAGCACATACTGCAGACATTTCCTCTCTGGATTCTCCTTTGGAACACTCCAATGTAATTCTGCCTCAGAGCCTTCATCTCAGACCTGGAGTCTTTCTCCCCTGAAGTCGTTCCAGCTCTCCTCAGTTGCTCTTCCCCTCCAGCAGGAGAGGAAACTTTCCTTGAGAGCTGAACTCCCATCCAGAGTCTTTGCATTGCTTTCTGAGTCAGGAAACAGCATGGATTCCTGGGCTTTTCCGTGGGATCCCGATGTGTGACTGCTCTGCTGACTGCACAGGTACTGGATCTCTTCTACTGGGTTTTTCCCATTAAGAGTGGATTCTGCTGGGCGTGGTGGTGCATGCCTTTACTCCTAGCACTTGGGAGGCAGAGGCAGGTGGATCTTTGTGAGTTCGAGGCCAGCCTGGTCTACAGGTGAGTTCCAGGACAGCTGGGGCTACAGGGAGACCCTCTCTCGAAAAGACCAAAAAAAAAAAAGAGTGGATTCTTCTCATGGGCTGGGAAGATGACTCAGCAGTTTTTTTGTTTGTTTTTTGTTTTTGGTTTTGTTTTGGGGTTGTTGTTTTTTTGTCTTTTTGAAATAGGGTCTCCCTGAAGCCCCAGCTGTCCTGGAACTCACTCTGTAGACCAGGCTGGCCTTGAACTCACAAAGATCCGCCTGCCTCTGTGTCCTGAGTGCTAGGATTAAAGGCGGCGTGCGCCACCACGCCCGGCTAAGCAGTTATTCTTAACTCCAACTCCAGGCAAACCGACCTGCTCTAGGCCCCTTGGGCACTTACACTCGTGCACATACCCACACAGAGACACATACAAATACATAGAATTGAACATTTAAAATCTTTTCAAAAATCATTTTAAGTGAGTTGTCTCAAATAAATTACAGTTCATGTAGTCATATATATTTTATTGGTTCCAATGAAATCCAGGAGAAAGATAGACAACAAATACCATATGTAAGGCTGGAGAGATGGTGCAGGGCTTCAGAGTACTTGCTGTTCTTGCAGAGAGGACTTTAGTTTGGTCCCCAGCACCTACATGATAGCTTACCATTCATTCTAGTTCTGAGGTATCCAAAGCCCTCTTCTGGTCACTGGGTTCACATGTGGTGCACATACATACATAGGGGCATTCACATAAAATTAAAAATACTTTATTTTTAATTTTATGTGAATGCCCATATGTAAAAATAAAATCTTTAGCCGGGCGTGGTGGCACACGCCTTTAATCCTAGCACTCAGGAGGCAGAGGCAGGCGGATCTTTGTGAATTCAAGGCCAGCCTTGTCTACAGAGTGAGTTCCAGGACAGCTCGGGCTACAGGGAGATCCTGTCTCGAAAAGACCAAAAAATAAAATAAAATAAAATAAAATATTTAAAAACCACAGTATGTGTTAGAAAAGCTGAATGTGGTGGTGCGTGCCTGTAATTCTAGCACTAGAGAGACAGAGGTAGGAAAGTCAGGGGTTCAAGGCCAGTTTGGTCTTCTAACAAATTCAAGGCCAGCCTGTACTACACAATAAGACTCTGTTAGAGAAAGAGGAAGGGAGGGGGAGAAGGAAGGAAAAGAAAAGAAAGAGGAAAGAAGGGAAAAGGGAGAGAGAAGGGAAGGGAGAAGAAAGAGTGAAAGGATAGTCATTTCACAGTGGTTAAAATCAAAGGTGTTGCTGTAAGGGCCAAGGAGGGGGATGAATTGTGAGATCACAGCAAAAACAGACTGGATTTTTTTCTCTCTTTTCTTTTTATTTGATTAACATGTTTGTGTAAGCAAACCTCTTCAACTAGACTTGGGGACCCTGGATTGTATAAAAACTGAACTCAGTTTTTTTTAACTAATTGGGTTTGTATGGACTCTCCTTATGTTTATTGCCTATGTGTATTTACTGGTCAAATAAAAAAAAATCCATTCTAAAGAAAAAAAAGAGCTGTTAAAGTCAGCTATGGCTTCACATGCTGGGAACCTCAAGCATTGACAGATCTGGGGTGGGGGGAGGTGTCGTAGAGCACAATCCATGCTCCACCTTGGTCAGCTTTCACCCTCCAGTAAATTTCTTGACTTCTCTGAGCATGGATTTGAGCAGACGCCTCCTCCTACCTTCTGAGAAATAAAGGATTTATCACCTTACTTAAACCAAATAAGAACTGCCCAAGACTTAAGCAATAAGGCATCATGTTGTAATTAATTGAGGTCCATCTTATGATTTGTAGGAGTTAGTGCACAGTGCTGAGAGAGGCTGCTAGGGAGGCAATGGGAAAGCGACTGGAGCAGGAGGAGCAGGGCTCCATGTCTGGCAGGTGTGCAGAAGGCCCAGCTGGGGAGCTGTAGGGACAAGAACCTTGATTCAGGAGGGAACCGGTGGATCCATGGATCCTGAGAGCTGTGGGCCTGACACAGGCTTCCTGCTCCCCGTGGTACAAATGACAGCATAGTGAAGGGTTTGCCTTTAAAAGGCAGGGTGTGGGGGCTGGAGAGATGGCCTAGCAGTTAAGAGCGCCGACTGCTCTTGCAGAGGACCCGGGTTTGATCCCCAGCACCCACATGGCGGCCGAGAACCGTCTGAAACTCCAATTCCAGAACTCCAGTTCCAGGGGAATCCGAGACCCTCTTCTGACCTCCAGGGCATTGCATGACACGGGTGCACAGACCTGCATGCAGACAGTACATTCATACACATACAGAAATAAATAAAAAATTTTTTAAAAAGGCAGTGTGTGTGTGTGTGTGTGTGTCTGTAGTTTTATGTTGTTGTGTTGTTCTTGTTCTTGTTGTTGATGATGTTTTAATGATGCCTACAAAGTCCTTTTACTTGAGTAACAACATCAGAAGAACACTTCAGGAAAAATACAAATCTAGGGAGACAAGCTAAAAACAGCTGATAGGATTGATATTCTCTCTTCCTAGATTTAACAGCAATCACAGACAGATAAAGAGATGTGTGTCATAACTTAAACAACTTTCTTAGGGTGGGGTTATTTGTTTGTTCGTTTGTTTTGTTTGTTTGTTTGTTTTTGGTCTTTTTGAGACAGGGTCTCCCTGTGGCCCCAGCTGTCCTGGAACTCGCTCTGTAGACCAGGCTGGCCTTGAACTCACAAAGATCCACCTGCCTCTGCCTCCCAAGTGCTAGGATTAAAGGCGTGCCCCACCACACCGGGATCTGTTTGTTTGTTTTGAAAGAGGATCTCCCTAAAGTACTACCTGGCCTAAAACTTGTTATGTAGACCAGGCCACAGAGATCTGCCTGCCTCTTCCTCCCAAGTGCTGGAATTAAAGGCACACACCGCCACACTCAGCAAAAGACTTTCTGTTACTAATTAGATACTGTTACTAATTAGATTTATAGAAGCCGGGCGTGGTGGCACATGCCTTTAATCCTAGCACTTGGGAGGCAGAGGCAGGTGGATCTTTGAGAGTTCAAGGCCAGCCTGGTCTACAGAGTGAGCTCCAGGACAGCTGGGGCTACAGGGAGACCCTGTCTCGAAAAGACAAAAAACAAACAAACAAAAAAACTAATTAGATTTATAGAAGCTAATAAAGCTTAAACTCGGGGATCTCACTTCTGTTCACCTTCCAGGGTTTTGTCCTTTTTGTTCTTTGTTGTGATAGTGAGTCAAACCCAAAGCTTCATGGACACTAGGAAAATGTTCTCACCACTGAGATATATTCCTAGTAAAGGTATAGCCCAGGCTGCCCTCAGCCCCACCTTCTCCTGCCTCCTCTTCAACATTTCTTACCAGCCTACAGCCAACCCTAATTTTGTGCTCTTAGTTTTGTCCCTTTATTTTCCAGAGAGCCCCCAAATGTTGGAGGGCCCCACAATGCTTGGATTCACTCTAGTATGGAATTGTAAATCTCTAAGAGAGCTTTTTAATTGTTTTCACCAAGGAATCTAAGCTGGTTCTTGGAAAATATGGCAGATCAACTGCAGGAATCACCAGTTAACAGCCGCAACTCAGAGAATCCTGTGTGTAGATCAAAGACTCACAGGTCTCTGAGGAACCAGTATGCGATCTGAGGCAAAGCATCAGGGTTCTAACAGAGTGCTTCATGAACATGTTCACTACTTCCTTATATTTAACAACAAATATGTTCATTTGCCTCATAACACTGTTAAATCAATTTGGAAAATTTCGAAAATTTATAAACCCACCTTTTACTTTAAGATAAAGGAACTTCTTTCTCTCTCTTTTTTTAAGGGATTCTACAATATAAGAGCACAGTTGCTTTCAGATCACATTAATGTTGCTCAGTTTGCCATACAATTAGGTAATTGGTGCTAGCATCCACAGATGAGGGATACCATTCGTAGTTTGTTTTTCTGGGACTGTGTTACTTCATTCAACATGATATCTTCTAGCTCCATCCGTTTACCTGCAAAGTTCATGATGTCATCTTTCTTTACCACTGCATAGAACTCCATTGGGTAGATGTACCACATTTTCTCTATCCACTCCTCAGTTGAGGGGCACTTGGGTTGGTTGCAGCTCCTTGCTATTGTGAGAAGAGAGCTGAAATAAACATGGCTGTATGTGTGTCTCTGCAGTAAGATGAGTCTTGTGAGTACATACCCAGGAGTGGTATGGCCGAGTCAGGTGGCAAGTTCATTCCAAGTCTTTCAAGTGCTCTCCACACTGCTTTCCATAGTGGTTGTACAAGTTTACATTCCCCACCAGCAGTGGATGAATGTTCCCCTTTCCCCACAACCTCTCCAGCACTTGGTATCATTTGTTTTCGTGATCCTAGCCAGTCTTATTGGAGTGATATGATATCTTAAAGAAAGGACCTTCTTTCCAAGGGTCCTGCTCTCATAGTGGGTGAAGTTGAACGTGGCAACCTCATGACTCTTGGGTAAACCAAAATTCACAGTTCATATTTAATTCATTGTTGACTTTAAATGAAAAAAATAAAACCCTCATAGTAAGTTACGTATCATTAAGCCAGGCATGGTACTGAAAGTCTATCAACTCAGCCCCCAGGAGGCCATTTGAAGCCAGCCTGGGCTACACAAGACCAAGTAAAAAGTTAATTTTTTATGTGCTTAATGAGGCCAATTTTAATTTATCTGTCTTTCTATGTCCATTCTGCTCTTAGCCAAAAGACAGTTGTAAAGACAAAACTCAGAATATCCATGTCTTCCCATTGTCGAGATAACAGGTCAATTCACCAAAGTACTGAATGCTAAGGACCATACGATTGTGTCCATAATTGTTTTTATAGTTAACAACTGGCATTAACTGTTGACTAAGAGATTCATTTTGGTGAACTTTGTGAACAGTTGACTGTTCTGCAGCTTGCTTGGTGATGAGAGCAGAATTAGATACCTTTCATCACACTGAACCTATGACCCATGCATATTACAATGTCCAGCTTAAAAATGTCCACATGAAGGCTGGAGAGATGGCCTAGCGGTTAAGAGTGCCAACTACTCTTGCAGAGGACCCAGGTTCGATCCCCAGCACCCACATGGTGGCTAAGAACCGTCTTTAACTCCAGTTCCAGGGGAATCAGACGCCCTCTTCTGACCTCTACGGCATTGCACGACTTGGGTGCACAGACCTACATGCAGAAAGTACATTCATACATATAAAAAAATAATTTTTTTTTAATTTAAAAAAATGTCCACATGAAAAAACTGCTGCCCTACCTGCAACTTCTGTTTTGCAGTTTCTTTTCACTAACTCTGTGAAAGATTATAACACATGAATTTTCTTGTCACTCTTTTGAACTTTAGGAGTTCTTTGATCATGTGAAGAAGCTCTGGGATGATGAGGGGGTGAAGGCGTGCTTTGAGAGATCCAACGAGTACCAGCTCATCGACTGTGCGCAATAGTAAGTTGCTTCCCAAGTGGGGCTGGTCCTTTTCGAAGTCATGCTTGCATTTGTGGCTGTGTTGCCCACCCTGTGGCTGCCAGGCCTTCCCTGTGGTTTGGAAGTTTCTTAGTGCAGGGAAGAGGTGTAGCACTTGACTGCAAGAGTTAACATGTTTAATAGCATTGTTTCATGGAAGAACCAAAAACATTTCACTCACTTTGTCCTGATGGTTATTTTCAATTCTATTCTGGGTTTTTTTCCCCATTCCAATAGAATCATAGGCATATTTTTAAGGACAGTGTGGCTGAATATTCATTATTATATCTTATTTTTGAAGCAAGGTCCCTAGATTAAATTTTTTAAATATCAAAATTTGTGACCAAAGCCAGGTTCTTAAAGCATGTGGTCACCTATGCTTGTCACAAGCTGAGGCAGGAGAATTATGAGTTTGGGGCCTGCTTGTGTTATATAGCCTCTACTAAACTACACACAAAGGCAGAAAATCCAACAGCTGTGATCCCTAGCGCACCCCATGGGCATATACGTTTGCCCAGTAGGTGTTTTTTCATCCCCATAAGTGTTCCTTGAACAAAGCCTGATCTTAGAGACACCATAAAGCCATTCAATGTCACATTAGGAATTTCTTTTTCATAAACAACAACAAAAATGCAGGTAGCTTATACTTGCATCAATGTAGTGAAGAGCTAATGAGTTAGCTTCAATTAGAATATGCAAAAATAAATCTTTTATGTTTTAAGGGACATGAGGTCGGTAGTGGGCAGATCAGGAATCAAACATTATAACAGCTCTGTTGCCACGTGTCCTGTGAGACTTAGGACAAAGTATGTCAATGGGAAAAAAACAGTGGCTCCTGTTTCCTCATAGAGTTGTTATTACAGGACAAATGCATAGTATGCAAAACCGTCAAAATAATACATAACATGTAGTGAAATCTCAGTAAGTCTTGTCTTTCACTAGTATGTGATTGATACCCTAAGCCCCAGAGCGGTAAACTGAGGGGTCCAAGGATCACAGTTTCTCAGTAACAGATAAGACCACAGGAAGAAATTTGTTATTCCTTCACTTCATTCAAAACACAGGGAGCTGTGTTTGAATGTAAAAAGTGCCACAAGAAAAGGCTCCAGGGCCTCAGGCCAAGACTGCTCTTCTAGGCTTGGGAATAAAGCCTTACTTTCTTATCCCCAGAGCTGGCTAAGTCACAGGAAGCTGCCCCCTGGAGTCTTGTGATCCTGACTCTTTGTAATTTCCCCAGCATCGCTGTTCTATCCATCTTAATACACATGGGGACCATGTTGGCTCTGTATGCTTTTTCTGCTATCTTGCTTCTCTTCCGTGGTCAGGTTCAGGGGTTGGAGGAGGAAGGAGTTCAGAAATAAGGAATAGTTCAACAAATTTGTAAAGCCAATATATAGATGCCAACGTATTTCAAGTTGCTGAGTAAACGTTAGAAAAATACAAGCTGTGGCGATCTTCCACTAGTGACACTTCCTGAATAAAGGACATGTACTCATCAGGTTGTGAGAGGGAGATGACCGTGATGCTGTGCTGTCTATCCACCCCAGTAAGCTTTGACCTTCCACAAAGAATGTGCCCTGTTCATCTTCACAGGCCCAGCTCCTAGTTGGGCATTCTTGTGAATAAGGTGCCACTTGGTAGTCCTGTGTGAAGTAGAGCCACATGTTCCTAATGACAGGGACACACTCTGAGAAATCTGTCATTAGACAGTTTCATTCATGGATGTCATAGAAAGTAGTTGCTTACGTAGACTTGAATGGTATAGCCTAGACACCCGAGCTACTGGGTAGGTGGAGACATAGATACAGATATAAATGTATAGCAGCCTCTTTCTCCTAGGACCATGATGAATACTACAACACAGGATTAAATCAAGCACATGAAGAAATAATGCAATCAAGAGTCACAGTAGGAGCTGGAGAGATGGCTTGGTGGTTAAGAGCACTCACTGCTCTTCTAGAGGACCTGAGTTCTGTTCCCAGCACCCACATTGAGTGGATCACAACCACCTGTAACTCCAGCTCAATGGGCTCTGATGTACTCTTCTGCCAACACATGGCAGAGAGAGAGAGAGAGAGAGAGAGAGAGAGAGAGAGAGAGAGAGAGAGAAAGAGAGAGATTCTTAAAATCTTATATTTAAAAAAAAGACAAGGAAGACACAAGATATGTGAATCCACTGCTGTCATTCCTCTGTAAGAGTAGGAACCACATACTGTGACGGCAAGTACACAGACTGTTAACATAGTCCTTTCCACTTATTACCAAGTGTGGTGTGCTGCCTGTGATTTGCATGCTGCGCTTTCATCTGTCTGCCAGCTAAACGTGCTGTTCATACCAGCATGGCCACAAACACTGAAGAGTGCACTGTGCCACGTTACAGCAGCTGTGAAGACAGCAACAGGAATTCTTTAGGTCTGCACATCTCAGGGACCACCATCATATATGCAGCCCAGCAGTGACTGAAAGGCTGTATGCAACACGGGGTGGTAGCTGGACTGCCAAAGCAAGAGCCGCACAGCCAGTGTGCTATGTTCAGGAAATACTGACCCCTGACTCCTTCAGAAGTCCACGCCACACCCAGATTCTCATACTCTGAAACCCACTCCTTCTCCCTGGCAGGTATCCAGGATCTTGACCTAGCTTCCTTTTTCTCCTCATCTAAATTGCTAGGAAAAGACATGACTAATGCCTTGGCTGACTCTGAGTCACTGTGTTATCTTGCTTGGCAAATACTGCACTCTGAACCCTGAAATTCTCTTAGGGCCTTGGAAAGCTGAAATGCCCATTAAGATATAAGAGAAGTCAGGCTGGGTGGTGCAGATCTGTAATCCCAGTGACTCAGGAAATGAGGCACATTCAAGGCCTTTTCTGGGCTACTGAGTGAGCTCAAGGACAGCCTGAGCTGTCGATCTCAAACTAAAAAAAGGGTGGCTGTGGATGTAGTTTACTAGTACAGTGTTGCCCTGTATTCGTGAGGCCCTAAGCTTAGCCTCTAGATCCAGAGAAAAGAACTGATCTCATGCGAATCTAGTAGTTCAGAAAAAGCTGTCTCTAAGTCCCCAGCTAGTCACACTTAGATATATGCCCAAGAGAATTATAAGCATATATCCATGCAAAACCTGCAAGCAAATGTTCATAGCAACCTTAATAGCCCAAATCAGAAACAACTCAAGTGCAACAACTGATAGATGTGGGATCTCCTTGCAATGGAAAGTGTTCAGCAGTGGAAGGAACACAGTACAAGTGCACATGTACAGAATGACGGAGAGCACCATGCTAAGTGACAGACACCAGACCCAAAAGGTTACAAATCAATGACCATATATACAAAATGCCCATGGATGATAAATCCTAGAGGCAGAGGTAGATGACTGGCACTGGGGCAAGGGAGAGGAGGAAATTGACAGAGACTACTAGCGGGTAGGTCGTTTCTCTTATGGATAATGGGTTGCTGTGACAAAAAATGCCTGACAGAAGCAATTAGAAGCAGGAAGGGTTTCTTGGGGCTCAAGTTTCAGAAGGTTCCGTTTATTGTGGTGGGGAGGGTCTTGTGGAGCAGCTCAGTTCACATCACGTCAAGCCAAGAAGAGAGAGAGGAACACCAATGTCCTACTGACCTCTTTATCCCACTCTGTTCTGCCCAGACCCTCAGCCTGAGGGACAGAGCTTCTCACTTTTAGGGTAGGCCATCCCCCCTCAGTTCTCTGTAGAAACACCCAGAAGTGTGCCTCATAATCTCCTAGGTGATTCTCGATGTACTCAAGTTGACTATGAAGATTAACTGTCACAATGGATGTGTTCTGGAATTGGCTAGTGTGATGGTCACACAAACTTGTGAATACACTAAAACCACTGAATCCTATACCTCAAAATGGTGAAATTTATCTTGTGTAAAGTTATCTACTATGTATCATATCTTAGTTAAGAAAGATGACAGGAGAAAGGAGGAATGTGATATGTATCCATATATATGATATATGTGATATATATGGAGATACACACACACATATATATAACAGGTACAAATCACAGCTGGCTGTGGGCAGTCTTCAAGAGGACCCAGGTGAAAACAGAGCTACAGCCTATTCCTTCAACCCTCAATGAGTCATGCTCTCTTCATAACAACAGAACAAGGTGTACACATGTGTGTGTGAAGCCTGAATCTTCATTGTATGCCCCCATAGCACCCTGCAAGCTGGCATGTGTGTGTGTGATGCTGAGGGAGGGACCTCTGAAATGCAGAGCATGTATGATGTAAGATCCATGTTATCAGGTTTGACATGCCAGGAGTACGAACTTCCTCAGGCGACTTACAGAGCAGGTAGGAGTTCTCCCAGGCTGTCTGAACGCAGTTTCAATCAGAAGCCCTTTAGGGGAGACCCCCGTTTCTTCTACCTATGACTCTGTGGCTTCTGTTACAGCTAATGGGTATGTGGGTTACTTTGAGCATCTCTCTTCCTCTTCCCATTTCCTCCTCCTTTCCCTGTCCATTCCATAGTCTACAGACCAGATTCCAGATGGAACAGGGAGACAGGCAATGCTCGGCCCAAGCCACCTCACATCTAACCTTATCCCTCACACCTGCCCTCTAGCCAGTCACCAGTACCTGGTCTGTCGTCATTTCCATGTTCCTGTGCAGGGATGTGGTAAGGCAGGGCAGCCAACTACCACTTCCAACAACAGGACAGGTGCAATTAGAGGAGAGTGTGAACGAGCATTACACGACCAAGCAAGCTGTGCAGATTACCAAGAGACAGCATTTGATTCTCAGTCTCCCAATTCCTGATGTGAAAATTAAAACACAGTCTCACTAAATTATCCCCCAAAATGCATTTCCTCTAAAGCCTGATAATAAGTGATTATGTAACCATAGAAACTGCTATTTTAAGAGAAAGAAAAATCAGAGAAAATTGCATCTTTAGAATAGCTTTATAAAATCAGACTTTGCTTAATGTAACTTTCAGAAGCACCGAGCGTAGCTTCCAGGGCTCTGTACAACACAGAAGCTCATTTAGAAGTACATCCATTTCAATAACTGGCTTGTGAATACTCTTAGAATATCCAAGGGGGAAGAAAGAAATGAGCAGAGAGAAAAATCAGGTAATTTTTTTCCTACAGTCCCTGTGTGTCAGGAGTTTTCATACCACATTTATCATCTCTAACACTGGTTTCAATCATACAGCTGCCAAGCCCTGGGAGTACTAAACATTTAGAGTAATCTAGAAATTACTGGTACCTATGTCATTGCAAATTCAAAGCTAGTCTTTTTTAGATCATTTTAAAGTAAAAGAAATTATAATTTAAAAGACATATTTGTGTCATTACTTTGTACCATTGAATTCATCAAATATATAGTAAGCACCTTGAGGCATAAACATATTCTCCTTTTCTTTTTTCTTTTTGGTCTTTTTGAGACAGGGTCTCCCTGTAGCCCCAGCTAACCTGGAACTCACTCTGTAGACCAGGCTGGCCTTGAACTCATGAGATCCAACTGCTTCTGCCTCCTGAGTGCTGGGATTAAAGGCGTGTGCCACCACACCTGGAAAACATATTATTCTTTTTTTTTTTT
>VZQC01006713.1:1076988-1109239 GCA_009823505.1 Rhizomys pruinosus
TTTTTTTTTTTTTTTTTTTTTTTTTTTTTTTTTTTTTTTTTTTTTTTGCTTTTGGTATGAAAGAAAAACGAGTGTAGTAGATGATACAGAAAAATAAGCCTCTCAGTGTAAGTCACTCAGCTTCCCCCAACCCAGTCCTTCACCTCTTCTATCACTGTTTGGAAAATCCTGCCTGATGACATTTTTTAAGTGGGGGGGGGGCTGGCATAGTGGCGCACGCCTTTAATCCTAGCACTTGGGAGGCAGGCGGATCTTTGTGAGTTCAAGCCCAGCCTGGTCTACAGAGTGAGTTCCAGGACACCTGGGGCTATAGGGAGACCCTGTCTCAAAAAGAAGGGAGGGGTAATTTATTCATTTTTATTTTATGTGTATGAATGGTTTATCTGAATATATGTAAGTGCACCTGTATCGTGCAATGCCCACAGAGGTCAGAAGAGGATGTCAGATCCCCTGGAATTGGAACTACAAATGGTTGTCAGTCACCATTGTAGGTGCTGGGAATTGAACCCAGGTCCTCTGCAAGAACAGCTAGTGTGTTTAACCCCTGAACCATCTCTCCAGACCCTGAAATAATTTAAATTAATTTTTATTTTTGTGTCTGTGTGTACACAGTCATATGTGTAAGTCGGAGAACAGCCTCAAGTGCCAGTCTTTGCCTTTCCCCTTGTTTGAGACAAGGTCTCATTTTTCCCTCTGTGTACACCAGGCTAGCTGGCCACAAACTTCTGGAGTCTCCCCTGTCTTCACCTCCCATCTCCCTATACAAGCACTGGAATTATAGACAGACATTCACACTACTATATCTGGCATTATGTGGGTTCTGGGGATTGAGTTCCTCATAATTGCATGGCAAACACTTTACCCACTGAGCCATCTCTCCAGCCCATAGAAAAGAACATTTTGAGGTGACTTACCACACATGACTTTTTGTAGAAAGTATGTTAAAATACCTCAGAATAGTGACTCTCGTGCATGGAGAATTACAGTGTCACCTGATTTCATCTTCAGTATTTGTATAAAAGACAGGATGAGCGGGGCGTGGTGGCGCACGCCTTTAATCCTAGCACTCAGGAAGCAGAGGCAGGCAGATCTCTGTGAGTTCAAGTCCAGCCTTGTCTACAGAGTGAGTTCCAGGCCAGCTGGGGCTACAGGCAAACCCTGTCTCAAAAAGACCAACAAAAAAAAAAAAAAAAAAAAAGGATGATGGGATAGAGTGGTAGGGCTGGATTCCTGTTGAAGGTGGTGAACATTAGGATCTTCAAACTGCATATAATAAGATAAAACAAAAAAATTCTTTCTCTTAACGCTTTAGAGCTGCATTTTTCAATATTCATTATAAGCGGAACCCTTTGTCATACAGACCCATGTGTGGAATGCCAGTAAAGAAGGGACTAAGGCTCCACCCCAACCTCTCAGAGGCTGCCTCCTGTCCCCTCTGTTGGCTCCCAGAAGCCGGCTCCAATTAGTGCTTTCAAAAGTATCCAGGTTTGGGGCTGGAGAGATGGCCTAGCAGTTAAGAGTGCTGACTGCTCTTACAGAGGTCCAGGGTTCGATCCCCAGCACCCACATGGCGGCTGAGAGCCATCTGTAGCTCCAATTCCAGGAGAACTGAGAACTCCAGTTCCAGGGGAATCCGATGCCCTCTTCTGATCTCTGCAGCATTGCACAACACAGGTGCACAAACCTAAATGCAGACAGCACATTCATACACATAAAATAAATAAATAAAATTTTTTAAAAAGTATCCAGGTTTTCAGAGTCCAGCAGAAACAAACCCAGTTAATAGCAAATACCAAAACAAGGTGGCAATTTATGAGAACAAATAGTTCAAGCCAAGATAGAAATTTTATTAGAATAAAATTTATTTTAGGTATTTACATTTACAAACTTCAATCATTACAAGTAAACCAGAATGTCTCTCTGGCCATTTTTATGGAAACAAAGTTGAAGTTCAGTAGTTAAAATCACTTCAATCACCAGGCATGGTGGCGCACACCTTTAATCCCAGCACTTGAGAGGCAGAGGCAAGCGGATCTCTGTGAGTTCGAGACTAGCCTGGTCTACTTAGCAAGCTCCAGGCCAGCTGGGACTAAAGGGAGACCCTGTCTCAAAAATACACCCCCAAATGACTTCAGTCTTCCCCTGGATTCAATATCTAATTCCTTCTTGCTGGGGAAGGGGCTATATGGAAATACTCTGACATATGTTCATGATAGGCTGCAAATGGTGGCAAAAAAATATTTTTACATTTGTCTCATAATCCCAAGAAACACTAAGTAAAATTATGCAGAAATGTAAAGAAGAAAATCATAAAATTTTCTTCCAAAGCTCCAAATAGTCTCTAGCAACTCTTCACACTCTTTAATATAAATATTAAATCTGGAAGCACCAAGTCATAGTCCCCCTGTGAGGACATGAGAGCTGTCCTACAAAGAGAGGCTGAGCCCCCTCTTGGCATCTAGCTCATCTGCTACTGAATGGAGCAAGTGGTGCACAATCTGTTCCTTGAAGACATGCTCATGTGGCTATAATAATGCCATCCTCCATGGATACTGCATCATCTCTATGGAGATAGTTCAGTCCATAAAATGCTTACCACACAAGCTCGAAGATCCAGGTTCAGTCCCACAAGCCAGGCAGAAAGCTCAGTGCAGTGGCACGTTCTTGTGATCCCAGCACTGGGAGGCAGAGACAGGAGGACCCTGGGGCTCACTGCCCAGCTGGTCTCATCTACTTGGTAAATTGCAAGCCAGTGAGAGACCCTACCAAACAGCACAAAAAAGAAATCCAAGGTGAATGACTGTCCTGAGAAGCAATACCTTAGACTGGCCTCTGACCTGCACATGTAAATACACACACACACACACACACACACACACACACACGCACACACGCACACACGCACTCGTACATTAACCCATGCACACATGTGCACCAGCACAGACATGAATACATAGACAAAAATAATAAAACTGCGCAGATGCTGGCAGCATGGTCAGTGGTAGGGTACTTGCCTGGCTTTCAAGAAGATCTTGGTTTGATCCTCAGCATGGAAAAAATTTAAGATTAGATGTAAAGTTTACATCAAAATAAAAATCTGAATAAGTTGATTCTAAGCAGTGGCCCTCAGGCTGAAATATTTAGGAGGAAGTACACAACTGTCTTTGCTTTCTTTGAAATGCACCCAGATAAGGTGGATTGGTGAACAGGTAGATGAACAGATATGTGATTTTTTTTTAACACAGCAAAAACAAGCCAGATGGTCAAGTGTGGGTCTATAGTTAAACAACTCAGGAGGCTAAGGCAGGAGGATCCCTGAGTCCAAGAATTCAAAACCAGTCTGAGCAACAGAGGGAGAACCAATCTCAAGCAACCAACAGTAATACATGATCTAAATAGTTGTATATTTGAATATTTACTGTAAAATTACTTTAAATGTATGAAATCTTTCATAATAAAATTGGAAGGAAGAAAGAAAACTGTATGTAGGTACATGTTATCAAGAGTTTGTAGAAAGCAAGTTACATAGTTAGCACAAGCTAATAAATTTTTTGCCTCCACATTACAATATGACAGAGCTGTGGCTGTAGCTCAGTGGTAGAGTACTTGCCTAGCATGTACACGGCCCTGGGGCTCCATCTCCAGCACCACTAGTAGTAGCAGTAGTAGCAGCAGTAGTAGAAGCAGTAGTAGTAATACAGTATGTGAATAAGACATTCGAGCGTGAGTTTTGTTATAGTTATTTTTAATATCTTCTGAATTATTTTAACATTACCAGGGAACCAAGCACTACTGTTAACCACATGTACAGTTCAGAATAATTTAAGAGCCATGCCTATATTTCTTGGTTTTAAAGATTAGCTTCTAATTCATGAAACTCGCCATGTGAGGGCACTGTTCTTCGCACAGCATATTAGCTAGTACATTAATCCTCACATCAACCCAGTAAGTTTATTATTTCTGTTTTACAGAGGAGGAAGTAACATCACATAAATAACACAAGATTATATGATAACAGACTATTACTTGAATTATCAATTAGTTCACATTTTCAGCCTAAACACAGGAAGGATTATTTCAGGTTAAAATTTCAACAAGTGTTCTGTGAGCATCAAGTGCATGCTGGGCACTGCCAGATGGTAAACTACAAAGAAAAATGAAGCTCGAAGCCTGAAATTAAACAGGAACATTATCAAGGGGACTCCTCAGAAGTGGCTCAGCCA
This sequence comes from Rhizomys pruinosus, assembly GCA_009823505.1. NCBI lineage: Eukaryota > Metazoa > Chordata > Mammalia > Rodentia > Spalacidae > Rhizomys > Rhizomys pruinosus. The sequence goes on from VZQC01006713.1 coordinate 1,081,212, forward strand.
GTTTCCCATTTCCAGTTCTTATCTGGCACACTGTGTTGAAAAGAAAGCTGAGACACTATAGATCCAACAGAGATGCTCATGAGACCATATCTAATATAAATCCCCTTGACCCTGTGGATCTATTAGACACCTTCCTGACCCTGTGGATCTATTAGACACCCTCCCGACCCTGTAGATCTAATAGACACCCTCCTGACCCTGTGGTGACCCTGTGGGTCTAATAGACACCCTCCTGACCCTGTGGATCTATTAGACACCCTCCTGACCCTGTGGATCTATTAGACACCCTCCTGACCCTGTGGGTCTAATAGACACCTTCCTGACCCTGTGGGTCTAATAGACACCCTCCTGACCCTGTGGATCTAATAGACACCCTCCTGACCCTGTGGATCTAATAGACACTCACCTGACCCTGTGGATCTATTAGACACCCTCCTGACCCTGTGGAACTATTAGACACCCACCTGACCCTGTGGATCTCTTAGACACCCTCCTGACCCTGTGGATCTATTAGACACCCTCCTGACCCTGTGGATCTAATAGACACCCTCCTGACCCTGTGGATCTATTAGACACCCTCCTGAACCTGTGGCTCTAACAAACACCCTCCTGACCCTGTGAATCTACATCTTCACAGTTCAAGAAAGGGAAAGGGGGCTAGAGAGATGGCTCAGCAGTTAAGAATGCTTGCTATTCTTGCAGAAGACCTGGATTTGGTTCCCAGCCTCCACATTGTGGCTCAAAACCATCTGTAACTCTAGGGGATCCTATGACCTCTTCTTGAGAACCAGACTCCTTGAGTACCAGGCATGCATGTAGTTCATATACACACATACAGGCAAAACACTCATAAAATCAAAAATAAGTAAATAAATTCTTAAAGAAAGGGAAAAAGCTCTCAGAATATGGAAAATATTTATTAACTGTATGTCTGATAAATGGCTTGTATCTAGAATACATAAAGAATCCTTACAGGCCAGATTTGATCCCAGCACTCAGGAGGCAGAGGCAGGTGGATTTCTGTGAGTGCACAGCTATCCCAGTGTGAATAGTGAGTTCCAGGCCAACCAGTGCTACATAGTGAGAGTCTACATCAGAAATATTTATATATAGAGAGAGAGAGAGAGAGAGAGAGAGAGAGAGAAAGAGAGAGAGAGAGATACCTTATAACTTAATGAAAGGTAACTCAATTTTTTTTTTTTGGTCTTTTTGAGACAGGGTCTTCCTGTAGTCCCAGCTGTCCTGGAACTCACACTGTAGACCAGGCTGGCCTTGAACTCACACAGATCCAACTGCCTCTGCCTCCCAAGTGCTAGGATTAAAGGCGTGCGCCACCACACCAAGCTAAGGTAACTCAATTTTAAGTCAACAAAGAATCTGTGTAGATACTTCCCCTATAAGACTTAAGTGGCCAATAAGATCATGAAAAAAAAAAATGTCAGCAGCAGTACAGAATTGCAGAATGAAACCCCCAATATCACTTAATACCCACTAGGTGGCTATAACCATGAAGTCAACCACAAACAAAAAAAAATTGGCAAAAGATGTAGGACAACCGGCACAATAATATACTGCTAATGGCAATATAAAATGCTACAGCCACCTCGAAACCCATATGACAGTTCCAAAGACAACCAGAGACATATTATAAGACATAATAGCCCCACTCCTGGGTCGACGCCCAAGAGAGTTAAAAACATACATCCACATAAAAATTTCCAGGCAGATGTTCCCACCAGTGTTGTTCACAATCACCAAAATACAGAAACAATCTGAATGTTCATCGGCTGATGAAGGGTTAACAGGAGTGATACAGCCACACAACAAAATATTATTCAGCTGTATAAGAGAATGAAGTACCTTTGCATGCTACAACACAGATGAGCCCTGGAAATATTGTGCTATGTCAAGGAAGCCGGAATGAAAGGCCACATAGTATATAATTCCATGTGCTCTTGCTTGAATTTCCATTGCTGTGACAAAACACTCTGACCAACACCAACTTGGGGAGGAAAGGGTTTATTCAGCTCACATCTCCCAGGTCACAGTTCATCACTCAGGGAGCCCAAGGTAGGAACTCAGGGCAGGATCTTGGAGGCAGAAGCTGAAGCATAGGCCATGAAGGAATGCTGCTTACTGGCTTGCTCTCCTGGCCCATGCCCAGCCTGCTTTCTTATACGGTACATAACAACCTGCCGGGGTGGCACAACCCACAGTTGGCTGGGCCCTCCCATACCTCAACAATCAAGACCACACTCCTCAGACTTGGCCACAGGCTAGTCCAATGGAGCCAATGCCTCAATTGAGGCTCCCTCAACCCAGGTGTGTCAAGTTGACACTAAAGCTATCCAGCACACCATGTATGCAAAATGTCCAGGACAGGTACATCTGCTGAGACAGCGAATAAATTAGGCTTGCATAGTGTGCTGAGTTGAGTTAGGATTTAAGTAACTTCATTGGGTATATGGTTCTTTATGGAGTGATGAAAACGTTCTGATTATGGAGCTGTTTAGACAAAGTCTGGCTCTACAAAAAAAGCCATTAAATTGTGGACTTGAAATATACTTCAGAGTGGGATTCTCGAGTGGTATGTAGCATACACCTCTGCCCCAATTACTCAGGAGGCTGAGTCAGCAGGGTCACCTGACCCCAACAGCTAGGCTCAGCAGGATCATGTTCCAAAACAAAAAACCTGGGCAGTTGGGGGATCCCACTAGCATGGCGGCTATGAAGGTGAAGTAGGACATGCCCCCGCCAGGGGGCTACAGCCCTATCACCTACAAGAGGAACCTGCCTGGGCCGGGGATTATCGGGCTACAGCATGTTTGCGTTGGGCATCAGGACCTTGCCCTTCGGATACTGGCACATAACGAAATGGAATTGGGAACGCAGGCGCCTGCAGATGGAGGAACTGGAGGCGCGCGTCGCCCTCATGCCACCCTTTCAGGCCGAGAAGGACCGCAGGAACCTGCAGATGCTTCGGGAGAATCTGGAGGAGGAGGCTATCATCGTGAAGGACATGCCGGGCTAGCAGGTGGGAGAGTCAGTCTGTGTTCCACACCACTTGCTGGGTGCCACCACCGTGGGGCGAGCTGTATGCGCTGCGCACCAAGGAGGAGCTACAGAACGCCAAATTTGGCTTCATCTCCTACACCTAGGTCCGCTCTGTTCAATAAACAACAGTGAAATTAAAAAAAAAAAAAAAACCTGGACACCTCAACAGAATCATGTTCCAAAAAACAAAAAAACAAACAAAAAAAACAAAACAGCATTTCCTGCTATGACTGGCTTGCTAGGTTTTTAACTTGGACATAGTAAAATTAATTTACAGACTTAATTAATTTACAGATCATTTGAGTCTGCCTGTTGGAGGGGCTTTCTGTTTGATATCAGGAAACAAGAGAAAAACTCCATTCAACACTGCAGCTGTGGAGATGCACATCTTTAATCCCAGCACTCCAGAGCCACAGGCAGGCAGATCTCTGAGAGTTAGAGGCCACCCTGGTCTATATAGTGAGTTCCAGGCCAGCTGGGGCTATAGAGAGACCCTGAGTCAAAATACAACCAAAAAAAAGCAACAGATTGCTGAGAAGTTAAAGTACTCTTTCTGTATAATAATATGAATTGTATGGCATAAGTGCACTGAGTGTGGCAACAGTCGCATGCTGAGTGTGCCAACAGTAGTATGCTGGGTGTGGCAACAGTCGTATGCTGAGTGTGGCAACAGTTGTATACTGAGTGTGGCACTAGCACAGAGGTGCTGAGTGAATGTCTAGTACAAGATCCGTAACATTTCAGGTTTACCATGTTTACTTTATTATTCTTTATGGTAGTTACTATGAGATAGCACATTACAGCTATGCCTGAATAAAGACAGTGAGTGCATGCCTTTAATCCCAGCACTTAGGAGGCAGAGGCAAGTGTATCTTCATGAGGTCAAAGCCAGCCTGGTCTGCAAAGCAAGTTCCCCAGGCCAGCCATACCTGCATAGTAAAACCCTATCTTAAAAAAAGAAAAGTGGGCCAGGCGTGGTGGCGCATGCCTGTAATCCCAGCACTTGGGAGGCAGAGGCAGGCGGATCTCTGTGAGTTCAAGGTGATCCTGGTCTACGGAGTGAGTTCCAGGACAGCTGGGGCTACAGGAAGACCCTGTCTCAAAAACACCAAGGGAAAAAAAAGTGGCTGGGTGTGGTGGTGCCTGCCTTTAATCCCAGCACTCAGGAGGGAGAAGCAGGAGGATCTCTGTGAGTTCAAGGCCAGCCTGGTCTACAAAGCAAGTTCCAGGCCAGCTGTGGCTACAGGGAGACCCTGTCTCAAAAAATACCAAAAAAAAAGCGTTATTATGTTACTATAATGAGATTATATAGTGTGATCTAAACACAGTTGACATTTGCTTATGAGCTGTGCTGCTCATTTGGGATGTCCTTATTTCCCATTCTGTTTGATATTAATAAAAATGCATTATTTCTGGGAGGAAGGAATGAAAGATTCCTAATGTGGCTACCTCATGCAGGCAGTAATTGCTAAGGAAGAACCTGCTTTGCTGCAAATCTGCTAAGATACGTGCAGTGACTAAATATATCTTCATCCAAGTTAGATGAGACTTAAGAGATCATTTTTCCAAAAAAGGAAATTTTGTACTATCCTCAGTTAAACATATTTCATGACATTTCAGATCCCTTAAGAAACTAGTGTGAGGTGAACATTGATGTCAAGGCCCATTTCCTGTTCCAGGTCTTTCTGAGATATGCTATAACTTGAACCAAAGACTGTGTGGCTGCCCCTTCAAGCAGCTGGTTCTGGGCCCCAACAAATGTCTACATCTGTAGACACTGATGTTGCATAGGACCAACACATGTCCTTCTGTGTACTAAGTTGTCCCCAGGAGACTTGTGATCTCTACGCTGTATAAGTGCCATGGAAATAGATGTTACATTGGATTGTTTAGGGAATGGAGACATGGGAGAAGTCTACCTGTTCAGCATAAGTTCAGTTTCCTTTTTATTAAGTATGTTCACTCCATAGTTGGCTAAAACCCACATGGAGAGCTTGAGCATGGGGAGGCCGCTGTACTGGGTCTCTGGAGCACCCCCTCTTGGGTGGCTGCCTCCCTCAAGATACACGGTTGCTTCTGACAGCTAACCTTATTCCTCCAGCAGATGGGAAGCTGTTGAGAAATGAACTTGTGACAGATACACAGTCCTGAGCAGCTCCAGAGAGGAAAGCATAGAAGGTGCCTGGGAGCCAGAGCCGATTAACGCATCATTGCTTCTGTTCCTTCCTTTAGTTCCCATAGATGCATCAAAGAATTTGCAGTTTCAGATTAGTATGGTTGAAATTCAATTCGTTTTCAGTCATCTTTAACCTCACATCTATTCCCCAAAGACACTTACTCCTGCGAAAGTGCTACGTCTGTCTTGCTGTTTAATCCTGCTTTCCACATGTTAACATAAGCTAGAGTTGGGGGGAGGGGGTCTTGGTTTTGTTTTTCTGGGCCTTACACTTGCTGAGCACTGGGCACTCTACCACTGGCCTCCATTCCTGTCCCTGGCTGAGGTCAGGAATTTACTCCTTCAGGCCAGATTAATCATGTGCTTCCTTAAGTACAGGCTGGTGGTTCCCAGAGAGAAATGCCCACTCTTGTGCCTCCCTTGCCAAGCTCATTCAGAATGCTTGGCCAGCACCCTGTGCCTTGGCTGAGGAATCCCTTCCATGAAAAGAAGGTCTGGTGGGGCTGGAGAGATGGCTCAGGGGTTAAGAGCACCGACTGTTCTTGCAGAGGACCCAGGTTGGATTCCCAGGTCCTCTGCAAGAGGATACCCACATGGCGGCTAAGAACCATCTTTAACTCCAGTTCCAGAGGAATCCGATATCCTCTTCTGACCTCCGCAGCATTGCACGACACGGGTGCACCTACCTACATGCAGGCAGTACACTCATACACATAAGAAAATAATAAATTTTAAAAAAGAAAAGAAGGTCTGGTGAAAATAAAATACCTCTCGCCTAGTGAAATATTATACTGCACTGGGTTTGCCAGTTGTCCTTGCCCACCATACTGTTCATGTAGCCAGGACCTCAGTAAATTTTTGTGAAATATAGGCATGAACTAGAAGATTGCAGCACAGCTCAACCAAAACCATAATAAGGCACAGCCATTATATTTTTAAAGAATCACCCCTTTGCAGAACATACAAAAAGAACACATGCCAATCTAAAACAGACCCCAGAGTCCCCCTCCCTACACACACACCCGGCAAAGAAATGTAAAGAATGTAAAATGCTTCCCGCCGAGTTAGATAGAGGTGAAGGCAAGGGCATCCTAGGAACTACTCCTAAGACTCTTGACACAAACATCTATGTAGATGGAAGTGAATTAATGAATAGAGATGAATGATCTAGGGAGGGGACAGAGTTCTGTCACCCTAAGAAGGTGACCAATGGTCTTGCACCACAAGTTATCCAGTGTCAGGGAGCCAACTGGGGTGTGAGAGTCTCAGGCACAGAATAAAAACTTGTTCCAAAAATGTAAGCCTAAGAGTTATTAGCTATAGGTCATATTGGGCCATGACAGTGACTGGAGTGTCCGTGGAAGAGAGGTAAGGCAGGGCCTGGGTGCTGCCTTCTCAAGTCAAGAAGAGGAAAGCAGCAGTCAATGGCATAGTCAGCCTTCTCTTCCGCATGCCAAGCTGCTAGCTCCGGAAATATAGCTCCTGTACTCCATCCTTACAGGGGAGGGGCACTACCGTAGTTCACTGAGTGCAGCTCCTTTTAAACCTTACGTACCTTGGTATAGACACAGATGTTTGGATGGTATGTTAATTCATGAATTACATTTTCTTCTGTTAAGTATGGCAGGGTCTTCGTGTGGTTTATAACATCTCCTAACCATTAGAGTGAACTGTAAGTCTTGTTGGCATCAGCCATGGGTTATCCTCCAAGGAGAGAGCTTTTAGCCAATTAGATTTGGGATATACAGACATATGGCTGCCACTGCTGCAAACAGTATTTCTAGGCAGATGAGGTGTAGCACTCATTTGATCAACTTGATGTGAACATACAAGCCCCCCCTGCTGGATGGTGGGACCCATGAGCTGTGTGGGTTTGGGCACAACTGCTTGCAATGGGTTTTACATGAAGGATGCTTGTACTGCACAAATTATCCACTTAAAAAAAATGAAAACAAAACAAAAAAGCAGAGAAAGATGCAGAAAACTTACGCAGGAATGCATGATCTGGGAGGGTAGGGGTGGGGGGAAGGGAAGGGGATATATGCCTGAACTGAATTGGAAAATGATGTATGAAATACACAAAGCATCAATAAAAAAAATAAAAAATAAAAAAAATTTAAAAACCTTACGTACCACAGCTCAAATCAACCTTGCAGTTAGTGCCGCCCCTCAGGGGGACAACTGCTCAGTCAATTTATTTTTCTAGGATAAGTAATGATCATTTTTTGTTATTGGTTTTGTTTTTTGCTGTTTTGTATTTGGTTATCGCTGAAGCATAGTCTCACTAAGCCTAGGCTAACCTGGTATTCACTATTCTCCCACCTATGCCTCCCATGAGCTGGTATTACAGCACCACACCTGGTTTTATGCAGTGCTGGGAATCCAGTCTAGAACCCCATGCATGCTAGGCAAGCACTCTAACTACTAAGCTACATCCTCAGCCCTCTGATTGCCTTTATTCTTACCTTATCTATATTGATTGATTTGTTACTGGTCCCAGGTGTATCCATGGAATCGGATGTGTAACACAAGAGGTGTGGACTCTAGCAAGTTCCTTAGCTTAGGCTCCCTCACCTGAAAACTGGACATATTAATAGTGTCTACCTACTTCCTTTTTACTTTATCTTTATTTTGTTTTGTTTTTCAGACAGGATCTCACTGTGTAGGCTGGGCTGACCCAGAACTCACTGTGTAGACCAGGCTGGCCTTGAACACACAGAGATCCACCTGCCTTTACCTCCCGAGTACTTGGATTAAAGGCATTTGCCACCACACCCAGCCCATGTCTACCTTCCTTCCTGTGAGAATACATTGATTTATTTATGAAAGTGACAAACAATGCCAAGTACTTAAGTATTTAATAAGTAATGGCAGCCATTAGTGCCATCATCTATCAAAATCTGTCATGATTATATTCCAAGCCATCTCACTAATTACAATTTGTTATGAAGAAAGCTATAGGGTTAGAATGTGGTTCCGTGTAGAACATTTGTCTATTGTGCATGCATTCCAAGGTTCCATCCCCAAAGCCATGAAGAAAGAAAAAGGGAGGAAGGAGGGAGCATCAACAAGGAACTTGTCTGTAAACTGTAAGAAAGCCCAGGGACCTAAAAGGAGAGCTGTCTGTGAGCAGAGAAGCATGAAAACACCCTCTACTCCCAAATTTTATGCATTTATATATTACATTTCTAGAAAATTAGTTGAAGAGTTCTTCTAGGGGTGGGAGGCACTTGCCTTGGCTAAGCTATTAATTAGGGTAATGTCCCAACTTGTCCTTCTCAGCCACAGTCCAATTCTATGAAGCTTGCTTGGATACAGTACTTGCACCTGATGCACAGTGGGAAATTGAATAGTGTTGTCTGCCAAGCATGTGCTCCGTGCTGTGGCACCTTCCAGAACACACCAACAGCCCCAATAGCAGGCTGTGGAGGCTTCACTGGTGGATCTCAATAAGTGCAGGTACCCAGGAAGAGGCATGGTCCCTTGTCCTCCGCCTTGGTCAAATGACACAAATCATGAGCAACTCCATTCTTCAGTCTTCCTGTCTGACACAGGAAAGCAAAACCTGTCACATAGAGGACAGTAACATGTGTGTCCCGTTTTGGAGCAAAAGAGTAACTTCAGAGCTGTTATCTAAGGAGATGCCTGTGGCACAGAGCACCCTTTAACCGATTAACAAACTATCACACGAATAGAATGATCTGTAAACAGAATTGCCCTGTCTTTTGATAGCTTATTAGGACAGAGTGGGCCTTCTTATATTTTGTTATTGCTGTGTGGGGAGGTTGTTTGTAAAGGAAAGTTACAGCACACATTGCTGTCTTTGGAAAGCCTGGGTTTTTTTCTTTTAAAGAACATAATTCGCAGGGACAGGCTTGATGTATGACACTGTGTGGGTCCCAGCACCTCACCATTGGCTCCTGCATAATCTCACGGCAGCTAACCCGTCAAACTTAAACGTGAGGGAAGCTCCTTCGATATTTTAAAACATCAAAGAGATACAGTCGTGCCCACAAAAATGGGTCTTTTTGTTATTAAAAAACGGACCGCACGGGTTTGGGATGGCAATTGCTGGTACTTCACCTGCAAGCTTAGCTGCCCGCAGCGGAGCGGAAGTTCAAGGTCAGGGCGCTCAGCTGCAGCACCGATTGCGGGCAAAGACCAAGACGCGGCTTGTAGACAGGTTTTCTTTTTCACTAATGGTTTCGGGTTCCCTGAGAACCTGTACAGAAAGCGAGCTTCAGTCGGTTGCCTTCTGGCCGCTTTGCAGCTTCTTTTTACGCTCTGCCCTAACACCCCTTCGGTAGCCGGTGGAGTTGGGAGCCTGGATATTTTCTACGTGCAGGGATATGCACATCAGTAGAAACATTCCTAAGAAAGTGCCTAGGGACCTGGACTTGTGTGTGTGTGTGGGGGGTACTAATGATTGAATTGCTTTAAAAACTGGAAGAGCGCCAAAGCGGGATCTTGACTTAACGCCTGCCAGGAAGGCACAGCGGATGGTGTGGGTGGGCGCGGCGCTGTCAGTCATTCGGGCCCCGGCTCCTGAGCTTTCCATTCGGGTCCAGCCCCCAGCGCCCTTCTCGTAGGCCCCGCCCTTGCCAACTGCCTCCTCCTGCGGGCTCCGCCCGGACGCTGAGTTCTGACGTCATTGTCTGCGCCGAGCGCCGAGCGCCTTAGATACAGGAAGTGGGACCAAAACAAAGGAGCGGCGGCCCGAAGCGGACTGGTCTGGGTTGGTTTTGCTGCTGCTTCGACCCGGCCCTGGCCGCCGAGCCCCCGAGGCCTATCCACCATGTCCAACATGGAGAAACACCTGTTCAACCTCAAGTTCGCGGCCAAAGAACTGAGCAGAAGTGCCAAAAAATGCGATAAGGAGGAAAAGGCCGAAAAGGCCAAAATCAAAAAGGCCATTCAGAAGGGCAACATGGAAGTGGCCAGGATACACGCCGAGAATGCCATCCGCCAGAAGAACCAGGCCGTGAATTTCTTGAGAATGAGTGCGCGGGTGGATGCGGTGGCTGCCAGAGTCCAGACTGCGGTGACGATGGGCAAAGTGACCAAGTCCATGGCTGATGTGGTGAAGTCAATGGATGCGACGTTGAAGACCATGAACCTGGAGAAGATCTCTGCTCTCATGGACAAATTCGAGCATCAGTTTGAGACACTGGACGTCCAGACGCAGCAGATGGAAGACACGATGAGCAGCACGATGATGCTGACCACTCCCCAGAACCAAGTGGATATGCTGCTCCAGGAAATGGCAGACGAGGCCGGCCTCGACCTCAACATGGAGCTGCCTCAGGGCCAGACCGGCTCCGTGGGCACCAGCGTGGCCTCGGCGGAGCAGGATGAACTGTCCCAGAGACTGGCCCGCCTTCGGGATCAAGTCTGACCGCAGAACCGGCCCGAGGTTTCTCTTTTCTCTATATATTAGAGAGCTGTCCTAGAGTCGTGCCAGAATGCCGACACTCCCTTCTTCCTACCTTTGGGTTTACAGCCTTCCCCAGATACGTTAAGAAATTCCAGTCTTTCTCTGCTCTTAACTGGATTTTAAAGTTCTGTATAGCTTGTGATGATGTGTATTTTTATAGCCGCCTTTAATAGAACAGGTTAATTTGCTCTATATCAATCTCGAAAATTCAGGCAGAACTCTAGGCCTCAATGTATTCAGTTTTCCCCTTAGACTTATCAGATTTAAGTTTATTTTTGAGTGGTTGATGCTATATAGACAAGAAGAAAAATGAATTATTACTTAGCTTGGGTACAAATATATAAACACTTTGTTCCACTTTTTCTGGTGGGCAGTGTGCTTTCTGTACAGCCTTTCATTTCCTTGGGTTTTGCCATCAAAAAAGACTGTAATCGACTGTTTATTTGTTCTCATACAATGCTAAAGTTACCTTAAAAGATTGTTGCAAAATACTCTTACTGTTAGATTCTGTTAACCCATGTAATGATGGAGTTCATTTAACTTAACTTCATTATCAGGAAAAATTAAATTTGTTCATTTATATTCTATTTACTAAGAGTTCTTAAGACTTAAACACTTAACATTTGGTAATTTCTAGTTGGTTTCTTATGACTTGAGACTTCTGAGCAAAGTATGTCGATCAACATGACACAGTCCTGTTACATGCTTAACATTGCCAAAGAACTGTTGACTCATCTGGGTAAATCTTGGGACTGTGTATCTATAGGTTTTTCTTTTGATTTTAACAACCAATAATAGAAATAAAATTAGAGCAACAATTTAAGTTCTAATTATTTGTATGTTTTTATGTATTATTTTAACTCTTAAAAAAAAAAAAAAACAGCCGGGCGTGGTGGCACACGCCTTTAATCCTAGCACTTGGGAGGCAGAGGCAGGCGGATCTTTGTGAGTTCAAAGCCAGCCTGATCTACAGAGTGAGTTCCAAGACAGCTGGGGCTACAGGGAGACCCTGTCTGGAAAAGACCAAATAAATAAATAAGTAAATAAACAAACAAACAAATGGCATCAATTAGAGTGCTGTAGTTTTGTAAAGCTTAAATGTACGTTCAGCCTGCTAGAAGTGTGGGAGGAAGCAGTGATTTAGGATTAGAAAGAGTTGGCATGGAGACCAGCCATACCCCCTTCTCAGAGGTGGCAGGGTATTATCTGAAAGGAAAGCAGAGCAAGTAGCCACCTCTTCCTCCTAGTCTCAAAGCTTGGAGAGTTAATAGTTACAAAGTTTGTTTCCTTGTTTGTTTGTTTTTTAATTCCCTTTGTTCTTCATTGAAATTCTTTTTCCCATTAAGAGAATTCTGGTGTTTCAGAAAACGGTTTTAGGGCCTCTGCAAAGCTCTTTGAACAGTTCATTGTTATAATGTGGTTTCCCATGTAAGTAATGAGAAACAGTGCAGGTGTCCACAGATAAGTTATGACCCTCAGAGTTGAGATTCTGATGGAGTATTCACAAGTCTGCTGCGTGGGACACCTTTTACTGCCCAGTATCTTCTCTCCAAGGCCCTCCAGCTGGCTACATGTCCTTTCATCCGCAGTTATGCCGAGTCAGGCGTAGGGAACTGCAGCATGTGTCTTAATGCCTCTTTTAGTCTGGAAAAACTGGCGAATTACAACTTAAAGAATCACTCAGTGAAGGTAGGCATGGTGGCCCATGCCTTTAGTTCGTGCACCTGGGAGGCAGAGGCAGGTAGGTCTCTGTGAGATCCAGGTATAGTGAGTTCTAGGCCTGCTAGGGCTGGGAAGACCCTGTCAAAAAAAAAAAAAAAGAATAGCTCAGTGTTGAATCCTTGGTAAATTGAAGACCCGTGTATAATGCAAATATTCCCATCAAAATATATTTTGTGAAATTGAACAATGCTGTATATCCTTAAATTTTCTTAAAATATGTTCATTTCATACTATATGAATGTACATTTTTATAAATCATAAATATTATTTTTCAAAAGCACTACAGGCCCATGAATTATTTCCTTACTTTTGGAACTGATGCAGTTTTGAAATGTAAATCACAAAAAAATTAAAAAATAATTTTTACACTGTATGTTACACATGAGTATGGATCTCAGTGGTAGAGTGCATTCTTAGCATCCATCAGATCCTGGGTTGGATCCTAGCACCACAAAAAAAGGGGTGGGGGGGAATAGAGGGAACTATTAAAAAAGTATTTAGGGTCTGGAGAGATGGCCTAGTGGTTAAGAGCACCGACTGCTCTTGCAGAGGACACAGGTTCGATCCCCAGCACCCACATGGCGGCTGAGAACCGACTGTAACTCCAGTTCCAGGGGAATCCGACACCTTCTTCTGACCTCCGAGGCATTGTACAACTCGTGCACCAACCTGCATGCAGACAGTACATTCATACGCATACGAAAATAAATAAATAAATAAATAAATAAATAAATAAATAAATAAATAAATAAGAGTATTTAAGAAAAGAGAACTCTGGCTGGGTGTGGTGTCCCACGCCTATAATCCTAGCACTTGGGAGGCAGAGGCAGGTGGATCTCTGAGTTCAAGGCCAGTCTGCTCTACATAGTGAGTTCCAGGACAGCTGGGGCTACAGGGAGACCCTGTCTCAAAAAGAAAGAACTCAGGGCCTGTTGTGGTGAAATGAACCTTTAATCCCAGCACTCAGTAGGCAGAGGCAGGTGGATCTCTGTGAGTTCAAGGCCAGCGTGGTCTACAGAGCAAGTTCCGGGCCATCTGGGGAGACAGACCTTGTCTCAAAAACATCACCAAGGGGCTAGAGAGAAGGCTCAGCGGTTAAGAGCACCGACTGCTCTTGCAGAGGACCCAGGTTCAATTCCCAGCATCTACAAGGCGGCTAAGAACCATCTTTAACTCCAGTTCCAGGGGAATCCAATGCCATCTTCTGACCTCCGTGGCATTGCATGACACGGGTGTACAAACCTACATGCAGACAGTACACTCATACACATAAAGAACAATTAATTAAAAAATTTTTTAAAAACCCAAGGAGTGCAGGGAAAAGCGAACAAATGCAAAAGCAGGTTTGGTCCAGGGTCCAGGCTGTTATTTTCCCAACTTCCCTGAATAGTGCAGCACTACCACCTGAATTCTTGTCTGAGTAGCATGGCCTTTTTCTGGGCACTGTGTATATTCTTTGGGGGTTTTTTTTGTTTTTGTTTTGTTTTGTTTTGTTTTGTTGGCCAGCATGTGGGTGCTGGGACTCTAACCTGGTTCCTCTGCAAGAGCAGTCAGTGCTCCTAGCTGCTGAGCCATCTCTCCAGCTGTTTCTTGTTTTTAAGGCAGTGTCTCACTGTGCAGCCTTGCTGGCCTGCAACTTGCTGGCCTTGTAGACCAAGCTGGCCTTGCCCTCCCAGAGATCTGCCTGCTTCTACCCCCTTCCCAAGTGCTAGAATTAAGACTTTCTCCACCATGCCCAGTTTGTTACTTATTTACTATGAGTGTTTCTTCATGGCTAAAAATCTTTTTTTTTATTTTTGAGACAGGGTCTCCCTGTAGCCCCAGCTGTCCTGGAACTCACTCTGTAGACCAGGCTGGCCTTGAACTCACAGAGATCCACCTGAATGCTGGGATCAAAGGCGTGCACCACCACGCCTGACCCAAAAATCTCTTCTGTTGTAACTTCCCTAAACCAAAGACAGGTAGATCTTTAAAGTTACAAGGGAAGTAGTTTCCCAGACCCTGGCCACTATTGATACTCCTTTTAGTCCTTTTTTTTTTCTTCGGATACAGAATTTTACAGGTTTATTGAGTGCTTGTAAACCCAGCACCCAGAAGATCAAAAGGCTAAGGCAGGAGAATCACAAGGCTGAAACACCCTGGGAGATATAGCAAGAACCGGTCTGGTACTTTAAAAAAAAAAAAAATTACAATGGCAATTACTAAGCTGGGTTTAGTTTAATGGGGTAGTGGAATGGACTGACATCAAATTCAGCTTCTTTTTTTTTTTGTTTTTTATTTTTGAGACAGGGTCTCCCTGTAAGCCCCAGATTGCCTGGAGCTCATCTGTTGACCAGGCCTGGCATTGAACTCACAGAGATCCACTGCCTCTAGCCTCTGGGCCTCCCGAGTGCTGTGATTAAAGGCGTGCGCCACCACACCCCGGTCCCATTTTTTTCTTTTCTTTTTTTTTTTTTTTGTTTTTTTGTATTTTTTGAGACAATTATCGCTTCTTTTAGTTTATTTTAGTATAGGAACTCAAATGTATGTTATTGGAGAACATTTTAACAAAAACTTCTTTCTGCTGTCTTTGATTTGGGAAAAAAAATGGTTAAGCAACAACAGTGATCTAATAACCTTATTAACTGAGAGAGAAGACAGATACTCACTAGTGATAGACTTGTCTGCAATACATACAATATCCAAACTATGAGCAAAGTTGGTACCTATAAAACAGGACATTTTGAATGTGAACAGCAATTTTTACTATTCTTAGTATGAAATACGATCCAGTCGTAGGCAAAGCTCTTCCCTGACTGAGCAAAGACGTTCTCAGCCATCTTGTTATCTTTCTCACAGACATTCTTTAAACTGCTCTCCACCTATCATTATTATTGTATATGCTGTCTGCATCCAGGTCGTTAGGTCAGAAGAAGGCATCGCATTCCCTGGAACTGGAAGTCAAAAGAGGTTCTCACCACCATCATGTGGGTGCTGGGAATTAACCTGTGTCCGCTACAAAGAGCAGTCGGTGCTGCTTAACCCTAGGCATCTCTCCAGCCCTGAATCAGTCCACTTTTTAAAATTTTATTTCTTTTATGTGTATGAATGTACTGTCTGCATCCAGGTCGGTTAGGTCAGAAGAAGGCATCGGATTCCCCTGGAACTGGAGTCAAAGACGGTTCTCAGCCACCATGTGGGTGCTGGGAATTGAACCTGTGTCCTCTACAAGAGCAGTCGGTGCTCTTAACCACTAGGCCATCTCTCCAGCCCTGAATCAGCCCACTTTTAAGTCACTTGCCAGGAAGAGTAAGCTACCTTGGTTTCCTCAAGTTCATGTCCCTACAAGTACATTGTCATGCCCATAGGGAGCAGAACCAGGTAGTCTGGACACACAGTAGGCTCCTGGCAGTGTCGTGGAGATGCGAGGTTTGCATGATGCTCTTATGGTAGTACGCTGAGTTCCCTGATGACCACGAACTGACAGGTAAGGCCAGCACAATGAGCACAAGCCAGACCCCCGATACGAGATGCCTGGACTGCTAGGTGCTTAGCCTTCGTAGCATGTTTCCAAACTGATGTTTGGTCCTGCTCCTCAGGGTCTGTGCAGTGTCTCTCCTACCTGAATAGGGTCAGAACAACCAGTTCAGCAACATTTGCTCAGAGTGACAAGTAAGGGACAAAGATTCAGACAAATGTCAGATGCTGGCTATGCACAGCTCTAGATTAAAAAAAAAATAGGGTGTCTGCCCTTAAATGTCATTCAATACAGTTAAGTAGATTGAAAACCTATGCAGAATTAAAAATGGGGAGCTAGCAAAATTGCTCAGTGGGTAAAAGCATTTGTTACCAAGATTGATGATGTGTTTGATCCCCCAGACCCACGTGGTGGAGAGAACCAATTCCCACAAGTTGTCCTCTGACCTCTCCCCTACATGCAGGCTATGTATGTGCACGATTAATCTCTCCTTCAATTTTCAATGTCTGCCTGTCTCTCTCTCTCTCTCTCTGACACACAAAATTATATAAATAAATAACTAGGAAATATGGACATAATTGTAAAACAAAATTAAAAGACAAAGCAAAATTATTAGTGCCAGTATAGTAGCACACACATAATTCACCTCAACTGAGGATGTCGAGCCAGAAAGACCACCTGAGTGCAGTGGTTGCAGGCCAGCCCCAGCAATACAGCAAGACACAAATAATAGTAGTTTACATACTTATGTGTGCTTGATGCTTCAATGTTTAAGAAGGGACAGTATGGGGCTGGAGAGATGGCTCAGCGGCTAAGAGCACCGACTGCTCTTGCAGAGGACCCGGGTTCAATTCCCAGCACCCACATAGCAGCTAAGAACCATCTTTTACTCCAGTTCCAGGGGAATCCGATGCCCTCTTCTGACCTCCACAGCATTGCACGACACTGGTGCACCAACCTACATGCAGACGGTACACTCATACACATAAAATAATAATAATAATAATAATAATAATAATAACGATAGAAGGGACAGTACAAGACCGTGTACCGTGTTAGTCAGATTGTGATGCATTAAGTACCAGAAGAAAGGGTTCCTGTATTCACAGCACATAAAGTTGGCTTCATGGAGCAGGTAGGACATAATCTTGGGTTTCAAAGGGAGGGGGGAGGAATGGCACAGAGCTTCAGAAGCCAAAACTACACAGATTGGGCCAGAGTAAAAGTATATTTGATGTAACAGGATGAAAAAGAGACTGGGCAGATTACCAAAGACTCAGAGCCAGATTAAAAGTATATACTTAACTCCCAAGAAAGGGACAAAGGGCAGGAATCACCATGAGTGGTTGTCTAGGAGGAAAGTTCAGAGCACAGAGCAGGAGGTGGGGCAGGCTGACAGCATACAGACAGTGCCGGTCACTATCGACCAGGTATGCACATAGCATGGGTGCTGCTTATCCAAGAACCCCTATTTAGGGCACAAGGAGCTCAGCCCTGGGTATGCATCGCAGCACTGGGATTTCCTCACCACATGAATAATATTTTTATTCAATTTTTTTTTGAGGCAGGGTCTCCCTGGTAGCCACAGCTGACCCAGAATTCACTGTGTAGACAGGCTGGCCTCAGTCTCACAGAGATCCACCTGCCTCCTGAGTGCTGGGATTAAAGGCATACACCACTACCCCAGCCTTTATTCAATATTTTTATATCTTGTATGTATCATGATAAATTCATGAACACAAAGAAAAGTTACCTGCCTTAACAGGCACAAAAGAAATGACTTAAAATGCGTATCAAGGACATTTAGTTGGTACTTTCAATCCAGCAGTCTTTTTTTTCAGACAGGGTCTCCCTGTAGCCCCAGCTGTCCTGGACCTCACTATGTAGACCAGGCTGGCTTTGAACTCACAGAGATCCACCTGCCTCTGCCTCCCGAGTGCTGGCTTTAAAGCCGTGCGCCACCACGCCTGGCTCCAGCAGTCAGATTTTAAAGATATCTGGGAACCTTTTCATGACTGTCCTTGTCCCCGTTTGTTCCCCTCTCCATGATCACCTTCATGATCATCTCCACGGCCCTGGGAATTCTGATTTTAGTTATTCTAGGAAAGCCGATGACAGAAGGGATATAAACAGTGATTGGTGGTGGCTATTTGGGGTGGCAGGTAGTTGACGTTTGGGGGGAGGGGGTTTGGCTTTGGTTTTCTGCCATTTTCAAATGAGGCTGTAACTGATGAGAATAAAAACATTCCTGCAAATGTGCATATCCTCAGCTGTTGCTGGATATACTGGAAATGTCAACAGATGGGTTGAACATTGTCTTCTGTACTGGGGTTTGAACCTACAGCCTCAGCCGCACTGAGCAAGCAGTCTACCACTGAACTATTTCTCCAGTCTTCCTCCTCCTCCTCCTTCTCTTCTTCTTTTTCTTCTTCTTCTTCTTCTTCTTCTTCTTCTTCTTCTTCTTCTTCTTCTTCTTCTCCTCCTCCTCCTCCTCCTCCTCTTCCTTCTTCTTCTTCTCTTCACTTTTTTATGTTGAGGCAGGATCTTGCTAAATTTCCAGGCTAACCTTGAACTCCCCTCAGCAGCCCAGGTAGCCCTTGAACTTGGAATTCTGCTTTCTTCTGGCATTACAGACCTGTACTACCAGGTCCAGAGCATTCTTCCACAGTGTCTGGGAGGCAAGTGATTATTTTTTGTTACGCTTTGCAATTTTTCTGCTTTTGCAGCTGTGTATATTCATGAATAGACTTCATGAATAGTTTGCAAGAAACATTCTTAGATGTGCCAGATTTTTCTGTGTGGCCTGTAACATATTTAAGGAGATACTGTTCCAGTTCTTTAAAATGTAATCATTGGGCTGGAGAGATGGCCTAGCGGTTAAGAGCGCCGACCGCTCTTGCAGAGGACCCAGGTTCGATCCCCAGCACCCACATGGCGGCCGAGAACCGTCTGAAACTCCACTTCCAGGAGAACTCCAGTTCCAGGGGAATCCGACACCCTCTTCTGACCTCCGTGGCATTGCACGACACGGGTGCACAGACTTGCATACAGACAGTACATTCGTACACATACAGAAATAAAAAAAATAAAATAAAATAAAATGTAATCATTTACAAAATTCTGGAATGATCCGGAAGACCCTTTCAGAGCATCTCTCCAGTAATCTTAGGAACCCCAACTTGAAGAACTTTCACAATCTGCTCAGAACCAGGCCAAGTATCAGAACTAGAGAGAACTT
The DNA here is from genome assembly GCA_009823505.1 of Rhizomys pruinosus. Lineage (NCBI taxonomy): Eukaryota > Metazoa > Chordata > Mammalia > Rodentia > Spalacidae > Rhizomys > Rhizomys pruinosus. Next base: position 1,100,293 of record VZQC01006713.1, read on the forward strand.
TGAAATCCCACCATGGAGAGGAGAGTAGAGAAAGACTGAACCTTTGTCCCCTCTGCCTCTGTCTTTGTGTAGTTGGCCTCCGTCACAGCTTTAACAGGGTTCCAGAAGGTTCCCACAACTTCCCTCTCACCACTTCCTCTGGAAGACAGTCTTTAACCACATCCCTCAAGAACCTCATATGTACTTTTTGTTACCCATATTTCACTCTCTACTTAGAGTAATTATCATCTGAATAAACTCACCCACCTACCTCTACCTTGTGTGCTTCCGATTTTAACTTGGTTGCTTCCTAAGCTAACTCTGATGCTAGCCATCAGCTTTGTGTTTCATGTTCAGCCCTTCTTGTCAGGCCCTTGCTTATTGCTTCTCCTAGTTGAAGGAAGAGGAGGAGGGACTGTGTGTCCCTCCATGGAGTTTCCTGAGGATTAGGCCCTGCACTGGGTACTGGAGACCCCAGATTTGCCCAGACAAAGACCTGCTCTCTGGGTCCTGCACTTTGACGGAAGAGAGAGAAAATAAGTCAGTATGAGGTTTGACATGTGCTCCAGGGACCTGGAGAGCGAGGCCTCGTGGAGACAGCCAGTGCTATCCGGAACAGGTTCTTACCTCTCTGAGCAGCAAGAAGAGACCAGCCTGGTAGTTAGGAAGAGGAAAAGGGTGAAAGATGGCACCATGCTGACTCACCTGCCACCTGGTCACCCCGCCCTTGAACTGACTTATATTGATGAAATCTGCAGATGCTTTCTCACACACACACACACACACACACTCACCCTCCCACACACTCACACAGCTGTTCACACTCTCACACACATCCTCTACCATTCACACACTCATATTTCCATGTATCCAGCCACAAATACACACTCAGCACAAATAAAATACATAGTCATATATATGCTCACATACACATACACACACACACATACACACACACGTGCACTCATACATGCATGCACCTTAAGTGTGTGAAATAAGTTGTCCTAGTTTTTATTTATGTTACAACTCCTCCTCCTGCCAGCTTGACCTTGGAAAGGGTCTTCATTCCACATCTCAGTTTCCAAGTGACCGCCACTTCCCAACCTTCTAGGACTGGGGAAAAGGAGAAGGATGAAGGCATGCCCCCTACCGCCAGCAGCCCCCTTGGGACATACACATGTCAGCTCCTAGGCCTGTCCTCCATGTTGCTGTGTGATTCTCCCTTTAATGTAGCCCCAGCTCCAAGGTAAGGTGACCAGAGAATAAGTCTGACCACATACTGGCTTTCTTTGCAGCTTTCTGGAAAGGATTGACAGCGTCAGTCTGGTTGACTACACACCCACAGACCAGGTATATGACAACAGAGCCGCCTTCAGAAGCTTCTGGGGACTTCAAAGACCATCCAGTGACTATCCAATAGATTCATAGAAACAGCCTCAGAATAACTGCTGCTTGCAGCCTGCCATTGTGCCCCTGCAAGTGGGTCATGCCACAGTGCTCGCAGCCTTCCCTCTCCAATCTGATGCTGCCACACCTAATCAAGCTCTAACTTGCCGTGTGGAAGGAAGTTGGTGTTCAGACCAGAAATATTGATTCCCAGGCTTCCTAGGCCATCAGGGAGAAAGCCAGGCCTTCACTTCCCTTCTTTGTGAGCTGTGTCCATTCTGCTGTGGGTCCCAGGCCTGAGCTCCACAAATCACAGCGCACTCCCCATGTGTGCTATACATGATCTCCCTTGAGTTGAGCTGGAAAGAAAGGAGGGAGGGAGGGAGGAAGAAAGGGAGGGAGGAGAGGAAAGAAGGAAGGGAGGGAAGGTTAGGGAGGGAAGGGGGGGAGAAAAATAAGAACCAGTGAACCCCAACAAAGATGAGAATGTGTTCACTCAAAGCAGCCCTCCTGACTCCCTCTAGCATCTCCAGTCCCCTGGAGGCCTGGGCCTTGTGTCCTCTGTGCCCCATGGAGATGTAAGTTTCTCCACTGGAGTCTCTGTCTCTGGGCCTGACTCCAAAAGCTTAAAATGGTCCACCATATGAGGGAAAAGCCCATGAGGATCTATAGCCAATTTCATGATTTCTGGGGAAAGAAGAGACACTCTTCCGTGGTCTAGCCACTGGCAAGTGACCCACACTCCTGTAAATAAACCTCACTCGTGTTCCTATAAGCATCCTAATTAAAATCACTAAGTCCCCCACAAAAAAACATGAAAATAGAAGATGGAATAGTTGGAAAGAAGGGGATCAGTGAGGTTGGGGGGAGGAAAGAGTCATGGGGTGAATAGGCACAAGATATTTACACATATGAACATATAATGAGGCTTATTATAAGATATAATTAATACATGCTAATGACTTTTTAAATTATCCTACAATATAACCTGGGCCTTCTAGCCTTTCAAGAACCCCTCAAAGCTGACCTAAGTATATGCTATTCTAAAATGGTAGAGTCATCTCTTACCTTCCAGAACTATTGCAGAGTGGCTGCTTCCTGAATAGCTGTGCCAGAGAAGTCAGCCTGGATTTCTAGTGCCCTCAGGACCACGTATCGTAGAATCACAGAGAATGGAACTATGCAGGAAAGCATGCGCAAACCTTAAATGCAGCAGCTTCCAGCCAGGCTCGTGAGCGAGAGTGAAGCTTCCTAGAGCTTCCCACCCAGAAGAAGGCTCCAAGTGGAGCGGTACAGCATAGGCCCAGACTGTCCCAGAGAACTGTATGCTGGGGGTTGGCCATTATATAATAGTAAGAATTGGGTGTGAGTCAGTTTGCTAAAAAGTTTGAGAGAGATTAAAGCAGTTACTGAGTTGTAAAGAGCCAAGCTGATTAACTGAGGGTTTTTCTGAGGGGATAACAGCAATCTTCTGAGCTCTCAGCTACTCTGTCCTCCTTATGGGAGGAGTCGCTCAGTAGCCACAGTCAGGCCAAGCTGGCTTTGCTTCTCTGTTCTTGTCCCCAGGACCTCCTCAGGTGCAGGGTACTGACATCGGGAATTTTTGAGACACGATTCCAAGTGGACAAAGTGAACTTTCAGTAAGTATACTGTTAGCAGCGTGGCTTGTGGTAGAGAGTGATGGTGGGAAGCCCAGGACCCAGCGTGGCACCAGCTCCTTCACAGAATGGGAGCTGCAGGGCCTTGGGCCTGGAGGTGTATGTCACAGAATTGGAATGTGCAACACTGCCTTTGGTGTTAAGCTGAATTCCAGCCAGGGCCGACCCGATGAACTGCAGGCATGGCAGGGAAACTTAGACAGAAAATTGGGTGTGGTCACCTGGGCCAAACAAGTGGAGAGCCTGGGAAGAAAGACTCATCTGCCTCAGTGCAGGTGACGGAGACCTGCAGAGCCACCTAGTGGATGTGGATGTGGATGTAGTTGGGTCAGAAGGAACCCTCGCCCTTCTCCAGGGGAAGCAAGATAGTGTGTTCTGAGAGCTGAGACAGTCATCAGAGGATCTGCCTCCACAACACACTTAGCATGCACTTACTTGGCACAAGATATGGTATAAGCTAGAAACTACAGCCTCTATTAGGCACCTACTATGTGCCTCCAGATACCATGCAGGTGGTTCTCTGCTTTATCTTTGACTCATGCAACTACATTGTAGAATGACACAAGAAAGACACACTAGGAGAGGCTGCAGGATGTGTAGCCCAAGATCTTGAGCAGCTGGTGGTACACACGCACGTTGTGAGCAGCTGACCACTGACAACAAAGGAGGCGGCCCGCTGCTAGTCCCTGACTAACCAGCGTCTTCCTGTTCCTCTTCTACAGCATGTTTGATGTCGGTGGCCAGAGGGATGAGAGAAGAAAATGGATCCAGTGCTTTAATGGTACTTCACATGCTCTGTAGACAAGTGGGGCTGAATGTTGGCTCCTACTACTGTGTCTACAAGTTTCTGAGTTAGAGGATCTCTCTATGCAGAAAGTATAGCATGTCATAGATAACTGTGCTCCTTCCTTATATGACTCTCAGAGAAAATTTTAAGCATCCCACCTTTCCCATTATGTTTTCGGTAGATCCTTTGTCTTATGCATCACCCAGCAGTTCACCGGGCCTATGTTCAAGTCCTTCTTACTGTCCCTAAATGATAGTGTCTGGGACCTGAATGGTCATTGGGGGTGTGTTTGACCATAATCCCAGAATAGCTGGTGTTATTCATCTGCAGCACTTCACTTTTCCTTTTCCCCATGTAGATGTCACGGCCATCATTTATGTGGCAGCCTGCAGCAGCTACAACATGGTGATTCGGGAAGATAACAACACCAACAGACTGAGAGAATCGCTGGACCTGTTCGAAAGCATCTGGAACAACAGGTGAGAAACCAGTGTAGATGACTGCTGCATGCAGATCTTTATTAAAAATACATTCAACAACTGGAGATGATGGCTCAGCAGTTAAGAGCTCTGACTATTCTTGCAGAGGACCTAGGTTCGATTCCCAACACCCACATGGTGGCTAACCACCATCCCTAACTCCATTTCCAGGGCATCAGATCCCCTCTTCTACTTCTGCGGGTACTGGACAACATGGGTGCACTTACATACATGCAGGCAATAGAGTCATACACATAAAATAAAAGTAATAAATATTTTTTAAATACATTCAGAAGACTACAGATCTGTTGTTGTTGTTGTTGTTGTTGTTAAAAATATCCACTTTAAAGCTGGGCATGGTGGCACATGCCTTTAATCCTAGCAGAGGAGGCAGAGGCAGGTGGATCTCTGTGAGTTCAAGGCCTGCCTGGTCTACATAGCTCCAGGCCAGTGCAGGGCATATATACATATATATATATATATATAGTATATATATATATATATATGTATATATATATATACATATATATATACTATATATATATGTATATATATATGTATATATATATACACATATATATATACTATATATATACTATATATATAGTATATATATATATACATATATACATATATATATATATACTTTAACCAAGTGTTTTGGTGCTTCCTAGCACTAGGAAGGCTGAAGCAAGAGGATCAAAGTTCCAGGCTAGCCTGGGCTACATAGCAAAACCCTATCTCAAAAGAAACAAAAAAACAGCGGAGGAGATGGCTCACTGGGTACAGCGCTTTCCATACTAGCATGAAGACCTGCGCTTGGATCCCAGGTGCAAAGCTGGCTGCGGTTATCAGTGTCTGCAACCCCGGAACAGGAAAGTGGAGACAGCAGATCAGAGCTCATTGGCCAAGCAGCCTAGTCGAAAGGGCAAGCTCCAGGGTCAGTGAAGAAACTCCATCTCAAAAACCAAGGTAGAGGGGCTAGCAAGATGGTTTGGCAGTTAAGAGCACTGGCTGCTTTTGCAGGGGACCCTGATTCAGTTCCCAGCAGGATACAGCTCACGACCATCTGTAACTTGAATTCCAGGGTATCTGAAGCCCTCTTCTGACTGCATTGCACAACACAGGTACACTTACATACAAGTACACAAAACAGCCATACCCATAAAATAAAAGTAAATAAATCCCCCAAAATGTTTTTAAAAGTAGGGTACAGAATGACTAAAAAAGAAACCATATGTCAGCATGACTTCCCCACATGTACATACAGAAACCCTATGTCAGCATCACCTCCCCACATGTACATACAGAAACCCTATGTCAGCATCACCTCCCCACATGTACATACAGATATGTCCTCCCACACACATGGCCACATGACCCCATCAATCCTAAACTGTAGTAAGCCTTTCAGTCCCTCTGATAGACAGGTATACTAAAATGGGGAATATTCTTTGATGAAGCTCTAACTGGTACTTTGTCCAAAAAAATTCTCAATCTTTTATAAAAGCCTGAGATTATATCTGGAGTTCAAAATTAGTTTTGTTTGCCTGTTTTGACATGGCATCTTTATACATTGTCCACATGGACTGGAACTCTCATCTCAGTCCTCCAGCCTTGACCCCCAGTCTTGGCCCTGAAAGTCACTGGGATTACAGGCATGTATCACCATTCCTAGTCTGTTTGTTTTTTAATTTAAGAACCCAGTTTAGAATGGTCACTAATAACTGGACAGTCTCTAATATCCCATATAGCTCAGAGTCAGCACAGTCACATTTGATACTGCCAGTCTCAAAAGGATGCAGAGTGATGATGTCAGAAATAAATGTTCAACACATGCCCCACTGCAAATTTATGCAATTAAAACCCAGTTTCTCCTATTTTTTCCCTTGAGACAAGGCCTCACTATGTAACTCTGACTGGCCTGGAACTATGTAACCCCAGGATTAAAGATGTATGTCACTGTGCTCAGCCTTCTCCTTAATTATTTAGGAAACAAATGTCACCAAAGACAGGTGATAGGAAATATAAATTGACCTGGAAAAGATTTGTATTATTGGAAAATCATTTCTCTATCAAGTGTTCAACTGTCATTCTCTTTTATGGTATTAAAGTTAATGGGAAAAAAGCAGGGCTGGGAGACACCAGATACACAGAATGCCTGGGAGTGCTGATCAGGGTGTACACAGTATTCCTGGGAGTGCTGATCAGGGTGCACACACACACAGAATGCCTGGGAGTGCTAATCAGGGTGTACACACACACAGAATGCCTGGGAGTGCTAATCAGGGTGTACACACACACACAGAATGCCTGGGAGTGCTGATCAGGGTGTACACAGTATTCCTGGGAGTGCTGATCAGGGTGCACACACACACAGAATGCCTGGGAGTGCTAATCAGGGTGTACACACACACAGAATGCCTGGGAGTGCTAATCAGGGTGTACACACACACACAGAATGCCTGGGAGTGCTGATCAGGGTGTACACAGTATTCCTGGGAGTGCTGATCAGGGTGCACACACACACAGAATGCCTGGGAGTGCTAATCAGGGTGTACACACACACAGAATGCCTGGGAGTGCTGATCAGGGTGTACACACACACAGAATGCCTGGGAGTGCTGATCAGGGTATACACACACACACAGAATGCCTGGGAATGCTGATCAGGGTGTACACACACGCACACAGAATGCCTGGGAGTGCTGATCAGGGTGTACACACACACACAGAATGTCTGGGAGTGCTGATCAGGGTGTACACACACACACACAGAATGCCTGGGAGTGCTGATCAGGGTGTACACACACACAGAATGCCTGGGAGTGCTGATCAGGATGTACACACACACAGAATGCCTGGGAGTGTTGATCAGGATGTACATACACACAGAATGCCTGGGAGTGTTGATTAGGGTATACGTACACACAGCACAGTGGCCACAGTATTGCACTATGAAAGGAAGATTTCAGTTTGGTGTGGTAGTGCACAACTATAATCCCAGCACTCATTAAGTAGAGGCACGAGGATTGTGACAAATTCAAGGCTAGCCTAAAATAAATAAGGCCATTTTAAAAAGAACACCACGATCAGGCTCAGGGGACACAGCTCAGTGGCAGAGCACTTACCTGGAGTGCACAGGTCCTGAGGCTGATCCCCAGTACTGAGGATAATAATCTTCTCTTTCTAAGGATCTTGACATAAAACTGTACAAACTCAAGGGATCTATAGAGATGCCTCTGCAGTAATGAGCACTTGCTGCTTGTGGATAGCTTTAGTGTCAACTTAACCACCTGGGTCGAGGGACCCTCAGCTGGGGAACTGCCTCCATTGGACTGGCCTGTGGCCACATCTGTGAAGTATTGTTTTGATTGTTGAGTGATGTGGGAGGGCCCAGCTCATTGTGGGTGGTGCCACCCCTGGGTAGGTGGTTCTGTACTGTATGAGAAAGCCGGTTGGGGCAAGGTGTGGTGGTGCATGCCTTTAATCCCAGCACTCAGGAGGCAGAGGCAGGCAGATCTCTGTGAGTTCAAGGCCAGCCTAGTCTATATAGTGAGTTCCAGGACAGCTGGAGCTACAGGGAGACCCTATCTCAAAACAACAACATCAACAAAGGAAAGCAGGTTAAGTATTTGCTGGGGAGCAAGCCAGTAAGCAGCGTTCTTCCATGGCCTGTGCTTCAGCTCCTGCCTCTAGGTTCCTGCCCTGAGGCCCTACCTTGGAATCCCTCAGTGATGAACTGTGACCTGGGAGATATGAACAAACCCTTTCCTCCCCAAGTTGGTATTTGTCAGAGTGTTTTCTCAGAGCAGTTGAAGAGAAACTAGAACACTTCTTGCAGATGACCTGGATTCAGTTCCCAGCACCTGTATCAGACAGCCCATAATCAACTATCACTCCAGTTCCAGGGCTTCTGATGTGCCCCTCCGGCCTCCATATGGGCATTTACACACACATTGTGCACATACAGATAAGTAGGCATATGCACATACACATAACATTTTTTAAATAAATAAACAATATAAATATTTGAAAAATGATCATAAAAAATGTTAGGGAAACCCACAGCCAATATCATCCTAAACGGGGAAATGACAGAAACAATCCCTTTAAAGGTAGGAACTCGGCAAGGCTGCCCCCTGTCACCACTCCTCTTCAATATAGTGTTTGAAACACTTGCTAGAGCAATAAAAGGAAGAAAAGGAAATTAAAGAAGTACTAATTGGAAAAGAGGAAGTCAAGCTATCCCTATTTGATGATATGATTGTTTGCTTAAGGGATGCTAAAAACTCTACCAGAAAACTCCTAGAAAGATTAACAGCTTCAGCAAAGCGGCAGGATACAAAATTAACCTTAAAAAAATCAGTGGCCTTTCTTTACACCAACAACAAGCAACTGGAGAAGGAATTCAAGGAGACCTTCCCACTCACAATAGCCTCAAAAACAATAAAATACCTAGGAACAAACCTAACCAAAGACACCAAGGATCTCTACAACAAAAATTTTAAGCCCTTAAAGAAAGAAAGTGAAGAAGACATCAGAAGATGGAAAAACCTCCCATGCTCATGGATTGGGAAAATTAACATTGTAAAAATGTCCATTCTACCCAAACTCTTGTATAGATTTAACGCAATCCCAATTAAAATCCCCAAGAG
>VZQC01006713.1:1110465-1147552 GCA_009823505.1 Rhizomys pruinosus
CTGAGAAACACCTTAAGAAGTGTTCAACATCACTAATCATTAAGGAAATGCAAATCAAAACCACTTTAAGATATCATCTTACTCCAATAAGACTGGCTAGGATCAAGAAAACAAATGATACCAAGTGCTGCAAAAGTTGTGGGGAAAGGGGAACACTCATCCACTGCTGGTGGGAATGTCAACTCGTACAGCCACTATGGAAAGCAGTGGGGAGAACCCTTGGAAGACTTGGAATGAACGTGCCACCCGAACAGCCATACCACTCCTGGGCATGTACCCTCAAGACTCACCCCACCACAGAGATACATGCACGGCCATGTTTATTTCAGCTCTCTTCACAATAGCAAGGAGCTGTAACCAACGCAAATGCCCCTCAGCTGATGAGTGGATAGAGAAAATGTGGTACAGCTACACAATGGAGTTCTCTGCAGCAGTAAAGAAAGACAACATCACGAGCTTTGCAGGAAAATGGCTGGAGCTAGAGGACATCATGCTGAGCGAAGTAACACAGTCCCAGAAAAACAAACGACAAATGGTATCCCTCATCTGTGGATGCTAGTTGTAAGTATTTCTTGTGTGTGGCCCCTTGAGCTTTTGTCCAAGCTGTTGGGAGTGATGCATATTGGAAACAACAACAGAAAGGACTGCATCAAAGAACTGAACTTCTGCTCAAAACAGTCAACTTCCACATGGAGAATATCGAGAAAGACTGAGAAAGAGATGAAAAGCATGTTTGGCAGAATGCATGAGCTCTGGTGGGGTGGGGGCATAGAGTGGGGAACACGGGTCTAGATTTGATAATCTTGTACAAAATATATATTTACAAATTAAAAAAAAATGTTAGGGGCTGGAGAGATGGCTCAGCAGTTAAGAGCACTGACTGTTCTTGCAGAGGACCTGGATTTGATTCCTAGCGTCCACATGCTAGCTAACAATCATCCCTAACTTCAGCTCCAGGGGATCAGACACCCTCTTGTGACCTCCAAAGGGCATTGCACAACAGGGGTGCACTTACATACATGCAGGAAATACACTCATACACATAAAATAAAAACAATATGAGATTTTTAATGCCCTTAATTCAAGTACTTAGGAGGCAGAAGCAGGCGGACCTCTGAGATTAAGACCAGCCTGGTCTACATAGCAAGTTCTAGGCCAGCTAGGGCTACAGGGAGACTGTGTCTGAAAAAACAAACAAAAAATATTGAATAGTAATTATCACTAATTAGAAAACATTTTATCATTTTTATATTTTTCTATAACTTAATATAAATATATAATTATCTATTACTTACAAACATTATATAACAAGACATGGCAAAACTAATTCCTTCTAAGGGCAAAATGGATTGTATGTACATTTGTGGTAAGAGTCCAGTGGACTGATGAGTTGTGGGATTTCTGAGAGTTTTGTTCATTTGGCAGCTAAGCACCTTTGGGCTGCTGTTTCATGAAGGGGAGGGAACAGAGCGCCCCACACTCACCACTTCTGTTCTTGAGTTTCCACCCCTCCCCCACGCCGCCCCTTTTAGCTTGTCATAAAACGAGCATGAGTCTAATTCTGCTCCCCAGTGCTCAGAGATGAGGCAGACCCACACTACTTTCCAATTAAAGCTCCATGTGATTGGCCAGCGACTCATTTGGTAGTTTAATAACACTTTAACTTCTCCTACTCTTGAGTTTTCTGCCCCATGACACTCCAAAATTATATCACAAAACTCCAAGTGTATGCATTACATGAACAGATCTCAGCTTTGTTACCAAAAAAAAAAGGGCCCAGCTGGCTACATCAACTCCTGGCTTCTGTCATTGCTGGTACAATCACAATCTATCAAATGATAAGTCTCTTAGAAAAGTGACAGTGTTCACCCACTCCACCACCACCTTTTTGTTTGTTTCTTAGAGATGGAGATGAACTAAGGTGAGCTGGGCCACTGCTAGGCCATATCGCTTGAACACATGGTTCCCCTTTTTAATATTAATGCTAATATTACAGGAATTTTCATATGCCAGTATTCTGACCTCTCTCTCTCTCTCTCTCCTCTCTCTCTAGGTGGTTGCGGACCATTTCTATCATCTTGTTCTTGAACAAACAGGATATGCTGGCAGAGAAAGTCTTGGCAGGGAAATCAAAGATTGAAGACTATTTTCCAGAGTATGCGAATTATACTGTTCCTGAAGACGGTAAGATTTCAAAGGAAGCACAGGTCTCACTTCCAACTGTGTGTGTGTGTGTGTGTGTGTGTGTGTGTGTGTGTGTTTCAGTGGTCCTACAATGGTCATTCAAACATATCTGAGGAATCTGAGAAATTCTCTCACCCTGTCCACAGCTCCATCCTAAAGTTCTAGAATGCTGGGTAGGTATCCTTTACCCAAAATTAGTATTAACACTTGGGACCAGAAGTGTTGGGATTTTCAAATCTTTCAAATTTTGCAGATTTTGCAAATCCTGGGGATGTGACCCAAGTCTAAACACAAAATCATTCATTGCCTGTTTGGATGTATCCTATACATCCAAACATCCTATACATCCTTATACACAAATGGCCTCAAAGTTTTGACTAACCTGTGGCCTGAGGTGGGGAATTTTCCACCCACGGCTTCAAGTCAGTGCACAGAACACTACCAGATTTTGGAGCATTTCAGGTTTCAGATTTCCACATTAGGAATGTTCAGTCTGTATCCACTTGTTCTATTTGGGATTCTAGTTACAAACACTTCAGAATTTTACTTTCTGTTCAAGCTGTACAACACAAGGAAAGGCCTAACCCTTGTGGGGTTATGACTGTGTCATCCTAAATTCTTTGGTACCACCAACTGGGTCTTTTTTGGCCAGGCACCTCACTTGAACCCCACGCGATAACATTAGGTGGTACTTTGTTATTTTCTCCATGAAACAAGAGAGGTAGGGGACCTACGAAACCTGCTCAAGGCCACATAGCTGGAGCAGTGAAGTTCCCTTCAGGAGCTGCTGTTCAAGCCCTCACTGTCAGCCACTGTGACTTGCGTTGCCTTCGGTGGCAACACTGGTGATCCCCAGTGGTTGAGCAATCGTGCCAGCCTCCAGGACGGAGGATCCAGTGCCGAGGCAAAGAAGATACATGGAGAGCTTGTCACCCACGTCCCACTCGCGCTTTAGTCTTCAGTGTGCGTTGTTGGGGCACTGTGGGTTCACAGGACCAATCTGCTAAAGGCAGAGTGACAGCACTTAACCTTTGACCTGCAAACTAGATAAAGCCAAACAAAAGGACCTTTCTAGGAACTAGAGTTGGAGTTTGGGGATGTGTTTCCTGTCACAGAAGAGAACAAAGAAACCTCAGATTGGTGTGCAAGCCTTCTTGCTCCTTCAGTTTCTTCAACATGCTAGAACCCTAGGTCAACTGTGGTCCTAGGAAAACCCTAAGCACAGAGGACCATTTACAAAAGTGCTGAATGCCAGATAGTTCCTTGTGAGAATAAGCATGCTGGGGACCACCCTGAGCTGGTCCTCTCTCGTAGCCTCCTTTGTCATGACCTACCAGAAGCCTGGGTGAGCAGACCAGCCAACGTCAGCGTCAGCAGCTGCCCTGAACTCACACTGAGTTCAGCACTATCTTTGCTGCTAACTCGCACCCTAGCCAGGCACCCCAGCATTCTGCAAGCATGGCCACACTTGTCAGCTGTGGCTGTCTTCACCACCCTCTAAAGAGGTTGTCCTTCCACTCTCCCTAGCCTCCAGCTGACCCTCACCTATCCCCAGTCCAGGCAGTTCTCTAGTACCTCCTCCAAACATCCCCTCTTCAGCCCCTCCTTTCTCCACTCCGCCTCCTTTCAGTGATTGTCACAGCTTCCTGCCTAGACTCCTTGGATTATATAGTTATTCACTCTTGCAGAACATCCTGGGAGTCTCTGTCACAGCCATCTTTCTGAAACACATCCATACGCTGCCTACTCCATAAAAGGGCACCAGCCTCAGTGGCTCACCTACCTGCTCTACAGGAGGCAAGGCTGTCCATTGGAAGTCTCCATGACAACAGCTGAATAGACCTAGATTCCAGCCACTCTGCCAGGCCACAGACTGGTACTCACCTGGTACAATGTGTCCAATCCTTCTGGGACTCCCTCTCTTCCTAGAATCGATGGCAGTTGCTGGAGGCCTCAACTCACCATCTAGCCCGGTGGTTCTCAACTATGACTTGCCCAGCAAGAAAAGCAAGAAAGAATGGGTTCATATAACAACAGCCTGGGTGGAATGCACATGGACTACACAGAATGAATGAACCCAAGCTGAGAGAAACACAGGCTGTATAAAGTATAAGAAACAGAGTCCTGGCCAGGCACACTCCTGTAATCCCAGCACTTGGGAGGCAGAGGCAGGTGGATCTCTGTGCATTCAAGGCCATCCTGGGCTACATAGTGAGTTCCAGGCCAGCTAGGGCTAAAAGGAGACCCTGTCTCAGAAAGACCAAAAAAAAAAAATGTCCTTAGTGCTAGAAACATTCTTGCCTGGGAATGGGAAGGAAAGGCTACACAGAAAGTAGGGGATGCCTTTGGGGTATTGGATACATGGTTATTTTGATACTTTTGATCATAGTGATCACTTGATAAGCCATTACATGTCAAGATATATCAAATTAGCCAGTGCCTCATTCCCACCAAATGAAAGTCCAAAGCATCTCTAGAAGCAGAGACTCCACTAAACTCCGAGGTTTCAGAACATACTTGTGTTTGAAGCCAGAGGGTCTGCTGCAATGGAAGTCCTCAGACTCCAGACCGGAGTCCGTGCAGCAGCTGGAAGGAAGTCTTCCTAAAAGCTAGGTGTATGGAAGCTGAGTGCAGCCCAGACAGCACAGGCTTCCTCTCTGCTATAGCTCTGCAGGGGAATAGGAAGGGGGAGAGGGCTCAGCTCATCAGAATCCAGTAAGATGCTTTCTTGAGCAAACATGACTGACCTGTCCATTTGGGCTGCTGTAACAAAATACCCTTAGGCTGGATGATTTTTTTTTTTTTTGGTCGTTTCGAGACAGGGTCTCCCTTTTAGTCCCAGCTGGCCTGGAGCTTGCTCTGTAGACCAGGCTGGCCTTGAACTCAGAGATCCACCTCCCTCAGCCTGCTGAGTGCTGGGATTAAAGGCATGCACCACCGTGCCCAGCAGCAGGATGATTTTTAAACATCAGAAGTGTTCTGGATACTGGAAGTACAAGGCACTAGCAGATTGGGAACCTAGGGAGACCCACACACTCTCCATAAATTTCTGTATCTTCAACTGCTAGAAGGCACCACAAGGCCTCCCTATATCCCATTTATAGTGCAGAGCCCCTGTAATCTAACTGCCCCACTATTGCATTAGAGTCTAGTAAGACAAAAATTAGGGAGAACTGACACATTCAGACCACAGCATTATCAAAGGAAAAGTTTTCTCAGAGCCTATTAAAATTATAAAAGCAAATACAAATACAAATTTTTATTTTTGCCTTGCCATACATGTATTTTAATGCTTTGACTAGACAGCAGCCCAACTTTGGGATTCCTTCATTGCGGTACCACTGTATCTTGACTCCAACTAAATAAGACTTCATTTTTTATTTCTACAGCAACACCAGATGCAGGAGAAGATCCCAAAGTCACAAGAGCCAAGTTCTTTATCCGAGATCTGTTTTTGGTAAGCAGTCTTTTCAACCTTTTGTTCCCTGTTGCCACCTGACAGTTATACTGTCCTCTGTGATAATTAACTAGTTAGCCTTAAATGATCTCATCGACTGTTTCCCAAACCCGGGAGCCAAGAAAGAAGGAATTAGCCTTTTGTACCTGGGTATACAGAGAAAGTAGGTTTCTCACCAAGCATCACAGAGCCTCCAACATACCCTGAAGGGAACAGCAGTCAACAGGGTTCCAACCTTTACTTGTATTCTCCAAATAGGAGCAAATCCTGATACAGAGCCTGAAGTATATGCATTTGAACCTCGGTGCCTGCTTCCTCCATCAAAACCACTGGCAGGCTAATTTGAAAATGGACTTGCTCAAAATCTAGCTTTTTTTGGCAACTTTTTTGTTTTGTGATTATTGCAAATATACAAACTGTGAAATAGTTATGCCAGTCTATAAGACTATTCCAGAATATTCTTCACTCAAACTGACCAACTGGTAAAATGTTGCCACATTTGCTATATAATTTTTTGGTTTGTTCAGTTAGTTGGTTGGGTTTGGGTTCGGGTTTGGTTTGGTCGGTTGGTCTTTCTGTTTTCTGTCATTGTAGTTGTCGTTGTTCAATGTCTTTGAGTCACACGTGACCAAATTCCACACGCTGTCCTTCCCTTATTGGCTCAGCTCCAGGACTTGTCTCCTGCCTGCAAGCCGACAGTTTCTAGGCTTCACTCCAGAAAGAAGGGGGGAGGGAAAACCACAGGAGATCACCCATGGAAAGGAACAAACTCACACACACGCGGAGAGCTGGGGAGGATAGGAACTCCGTTTATTTTCTGTCAGTGAGGTCTATATATTGAAGACTACTGTGCTTTGGGCAAGGAAGTGGGGTCAGGCAGAAGGGAGGGGTGAGCCAACTTGGTTCTAATGGGGGGGGCTGCAGAGCTCTGGTTTGTGCAACAGGTTAACTAGAGGTGTGACATTTTGCTCAATGCCTCAAGGGAAGGGGCCTGGAACTTTGCAGAGATAGGGGAAGCAAGAATCATTGTAATATCCCAAATCTTCCTGCTACAGATAACTCTGAATGCCCACAGAGATATCAGATAAGTGGAGATCTCCCAGGACAGGTTTTACAAGTTCTCGCTTCAAGCCACACACAAAGTTTCATTCCCACAGTTTTCAGACTTTTTGTCTGCTAGGCAAGCACTATACCACTGAGCTACATACATCCCAACCCTTGGTCTTTTGAGACAGGGTCTGACTATAAAACCCAGGCTGGCCTCTAACTTATAAGCCTCCCATTTCTACCTCTTTTGTGCTGGGATTGAAGGTGTGTACTATCAGGCCTTGATCATTTTTTACTTTATAATAATTTACTGCATGTAACTGTTTATGAGGTTTTTGCTAGCTTAGAACTGTGGAATGTCAAGACATCCTGAGGGCATGTTCCTAATAAGACTCTGGATGCACTAACATGCTGGCAGACTGTCCACTTCTGGACAGGTAGGAATCCTGGTCAGTCTGGAACACCCCCGAATACCCTCCCTCTGTCTCCTTCCCACCATGCCCCTAGGATGGATTCCCTTTCAAAAACCTTGTAGTGAATTAGAAAATAACAAGAAACCAAGTTCCATACACTAGAGCTGTAGCTTGGTAGTACAGCACGTACCTAGCATGTACAAGCTCTGAGTTCCAATCAAGTCCTAAGAGAGGAACAACAGTTTCTCCAAGGTGGGAAGGACAATATGGCAAAGCTTCTACAACTGAATAAATATGAGAGCCTCTGAATTCATCAGTGAGCCCTTTTCTCTGTGATCAGAGTCTCAAAGCCCTTAGCATGCTTCTGCACATTGAAAGCCTCATACCTGCCAGGCAAACTCCTACCATGAAGCTACAGCCCCAACCCTGTTTTAATTTTGTGACAGGATCTCACTAAGTTGCTTAAGCTGACCTTGAGCTTGCAACACTCTGCTTCAGCCGCCCAAGTGGCTAAGAGAACAAGCCTGGGCCACTATGCCCAACATGAAAATCATGCCACTAAGGAAATATGCTTTATAATAGATGGAGGAATTCTTTTTGTTGTTGTTGTAAAGCCCATAAACACATGCTAGGTATGGTGTTTTACATATTTAATCCTAGTACTCAGGAGGCAGAAGCAGGCAGATATCTATGAGTTCCAGGCCAACCTGGTCTACATAATGAGTTCCAAGCCAGTTGGAGCTACAGGGAGACCCTGTCTCAAAAAATAACACACACACACACACACACACACACGCACAATAAATAATCATAAAATGTTCAACAAGAACCAAAAGTTAACTAAGCATTGGGCATTTAGAGGAAGTTTAGGTATGCCCTTGCCAATGCAATGGGTAGTCCGACCTTAGGTAACCCTTTTTCTCACTAAGAACAAAACCTGGCTCGATGCAGTTGTCTGTCACTTAGGGGAAATAAAGGTCCAGAGGCATTAACTTCCATTTTGGATTGAGGAATTGGGCTGTGGCAGTCAGAGCCCTAAGGAGGTCAGAGTTAGAACTTGCAATTCTATAGCAGAGGCAGCTAAGCCAAGCAGGCAGCAGAACTGGGGCATCAGTGCTTGCTCCATCTGGGCAGAGGCTACTCTGCCATGAAGTCACTGAATGAGGAAAACACTAAGGACCAGGGCTGTGTCACACAGGCCACCTCCTCCCACAGGGAAAGGCATCACGAGGAACTTAGGGCCAGGAAGCAGGAGGAGCAGAGAAGCCAGATGGTCGGCCCCCAGGTCGCTAGTCACTGCAAACTGTTACTTTGAATGAAAAATCCATGAATGGATCTGGAGCACTGAGAGATTTAAGCTATTCGAAGTTTTCAGATTCAATCTGATAAATGATTCAGTCCCTGGATTTATGTTGCCCCGAGTAGGGGCAAACCAAACCTTATCAATCAGTTGCACAAGAAATCCTATTTTTATTCATTCTCTGTACAGTTGCTGTGTGTGCAGCAAATACCCCACCAGGTGCTTCAGGGCTGAAAGGTACACAGCCCCTTCATTTCAGCATCCATAAGTTTAAAAATGAAAATTAGGGGCGAGACATGGTGGCTCACACCTTTAATTCCTAGCACTGGGAGGCAGAGGCAGGCGGATCTTTTTGAATTCAAGGCCAGCCTGGTCTAGAGTGAGTTCCAGGACAGCTGGGGCTACAGGGCAACCCTGTCTCAAAAACAAAAGACCAAAAAAAAAAAAAAAAAGGAAAAAAAGAAAAAGGATCAGGGCTACAGCTCAGTGGTAGAGCAGTCGGCCCACCTAGCAGGCTTGAGGCACTGGGTTCCCACCCCAGCAACATGCACGCATGTGCGCGCGCGCACACACACACACACACACACACGCACACACACTGAGAGTTAATATTCATCTTAACACTTCTGAGGAATTTCATAGTCAGATGAATGTTTTCCCAAGAAGATCCTTCCTGTGGTCCCAGAAGCTCCCTGAGGGCTGTATCCCAAGATGTTTTGCAATACAGCAAGACCCTGCCTCAATATTAATAATCCTGTTTGTTTGTGACAAGATCTCACTAATGCATCCCTGGCTGGCCTGGAACTAGTTATATAGACCAGGATGGCCTGGAACTCCTAGAGATCCATCTGCCTCTGCCTGGGATTTAACATGTGTGCCAGCATTCCCAGCCTAAAATAAATTTAAATGCATTAAAACTGAGTTAAAAATCAACTCCTCAAGCCAGGCATGGTGGTACACATCTTTAATCCCAGCATTTGGGAGAAAGAGGCAGGCAGATCTCTGAGATTGAAGCCAGCCTTGTCTGCGTAGTGAGTTCAAGGACAACAGGAGCTACAGGGAAACCTTGTCTCAAAAAGTAGACAAAGCTCTCAGTGGCATCTGTGCTAGCAATCGTAGCTACTAATTTGATGGTTCTTCCAGAATATGACAAAGATAAATTGATGAGCAGACACAGAAGATTTCCATTAACAGAGCAACTTCTGGCTACCACACCAGTATAGACACATGCTGGCTCCATTCCAGAAAATCTTAGCCCACTCACCCTTTCCAAGTCCAATGTTCCATCTCAATGCCTGCAGCAGAGAGGAGCTTATGTGCATGCTCTGCACATGCTCTGCATCTGGACAGCCTATGAGACCAGCAGCCAGTCTAGAGTCCCCTTTAGTCCTTGCATCAGATGTAGGGGTAAGCTCCCTCCCACTGGGCAGCAGGATCCTGTGATCCTGAGCATGGCACTTCTCACTCTTTTGCAGAGGATCAGCACAGCCACTGGCGACGGCAAACACTATTGCTACCCTCACTTCACCTGTGCTGTGGACACAGAGAACATCCGCAGAGTGTTCAACGACTGTCGTGACATCATCCAGAGGATGCACCTCAAGCAGTACGAACTCTTGTGAGGGCCGCCCACCCTCCTCCTCCCTGCTGCCTCTCCTCCCTCTTGGCCACCCCAGAAGGCAGTGCATCTCCCCCAGCCTGTGTTGTCTGTCCACCCCAAGCCATGGTAGAGCGTAGTGTCTAGTGTCATCAGGCTGCCATCTGTCCTGACCTGGTTATGCCTATGTGTGACCACCAAGCCTCTGGCTACCTCTGTCCCCCAAGGTTTGGTTCTGTAGCTTTTGTTTTCACCGGGCACAACAGCCTCCCACCACCAATTTGCATCACTGCAAAGCCCCCAACTCTCTCACTTGGGTGATACTGCAGTGAAGTCTTTCTGGGTGGGTACTCACTTATTTTTTGATTGGTTAATGGATTAACTCATCAAAGACAGCTTAGCAAATGGGGAAAATAATTGTTTTCAAGTTATCACGCATGATTACAAAATTGTATGCACGGTACTGTGCACTACAACTCTTTTTGGTTTTCCCTTTATGAAAATGCAGGCTAGAAGGTGGCTGCCCCTTCTGATCAGCATTGGCCCATGGCTTAGAGTAGACCCCAAGCCAGCAACAGAGCAAGCTAGCTAAACTGTTTTTGGCCACATGTGCAGTGGCTACAAGCCTCCAGCATTTAGATGAGAGCACTTCTTGGGGCCTTTTACATTTAGGCAAAAACACCCTGCCATGTTCACTACTGCGAAGTGTGTCCTGTCTATAAACGGTCCTCTACGCCTTCCTGATAGCGGGGCATATAGTCTTTCATAGCTTCTTGTTTTGGGTTTATTAGACTGTACAGACCACAAAATGTAATTTTCTTTTGTATAACTCTTAAAGAAAACTCCTTGTTGAGTTCTGTGCCTTGGAGATGGTCACACCCGTAAGGAAGTGTGTTCCAGCTGTGCTGAGACATCCACATGGCCTGCTGCCGACTCCAAGGTGGGGATTCAGGTATCTGCCCAACTTAGGATATTTTTATCAGGTTGGTCCTTCTGGACTATGCACTGATTCTAGAATCATCCACTTTAGCAGCAGTGTCACCCTGATGTCACCACTCTGTAGCCACCTGCTACGACTGCTTTGATCCTCAGCTGCAAACTCTGGGATGACCCAATTCCAAGGCACAAATTTTAATCTATTCTTTCAGGAACCAGGGATTTGTTTTTCCTCCCTGGGGATTGTGGGGCGGAGGGGGGGGGACGACAAATGTTTCCTGATGACTCCCTCAGATTCCCTAGGCAGGAACAGCCTAAGCATCCCATAGTCAAAGCTCTGCACACAGGAAAACAAGCGGCAAGAGAAAAGCCAGTGTCAATGTTGTGTCTGGCAGAGGACAGTAAGGTTGGCATCTTTTATAGATGAGATACTGCAAAGCCTATCTATCTATCTATCTATCTATCTATCTATCTATCTATCATCTATCTATCTGTCTATCTGTAAAGCTAGAGATGAACCCAGGACCTAGTGCATACTAGGCAAGCACTCTGCCATATCCCCAGCCCCACAAAACCTTTATTTTAAGCATAATTCAAAATATATGGCTATTGCTCACAAGTACAAGTCTGCAAATGTAGTCTCATGTCACAGGTCTAAAGTTATCTCTAAAGACACCCAAAGTTAAATTTTTCACCAATACAAAGAAGAGACAGCCTGCATTACTTCATCCTTTTAGTCATTTCAAGTTTACTCTCTAAATTAGCACTGTATAATGTTTAATATAAACTCATCCTGGCTGACATGCGCTTCCATGAAAGGACGGCAGCTTTACAGACAGTCGATACCGTGTGTTCTTAGCACGTTATTGCTGTCGTCTTGGATCATTCTCCACCACTCCACCACTGCATGAAACTTGCACCTGAATCCAGACATAAAATGAAAATGATTTTCTGTTCCCCTAGCACTCCAGAGGCAGATTTCTATGAGTCTGAGGCCAGCCTGGTTTACATAACAAGTTCCAGACTAACCAAGGCTACATAGTGAGACTCTTTCTCAAAAAAGAAAAGTGAAGAGCTGGATGGACCTGAATCCACACAACAAAGTGAAGCGAAGCCTTGTAGCACTGTATACATTACAACCCAACAGTCCTCTAGCAAAAGTGCTGTTTAAAATGGGCCAGACGTGGTGGTACACACCTTTAATCCCAGCACTCAGGAGGCAGAGGCAGGCAGATCTCAGTGAGATCAAGACCAGCCTGGTCTACATAGTGAGTTTCAGGCCAGCTGGAGCTATAGGGAGACCCTGTCTCAAAAACAAAGTTGGATGGGGACTGGCCCTATAACTCAGTGATAGAGTACATGCTTAGCATACATAAGATCCTAGCTTCAAACAAAATAAAATATAAGCAAATAAATAAAAATTATATTAAAAACAAGATCCAGACTTGAGAAAAAATAGGCTTAATCAGACTAAAATTATTACACCATTAATTTTTAAATACAAAAATCCATGTACTCCATTTTTTCAAATTTTTAATCATTGACAGGCATTAAATTTGATTTAATGACATGGTTTCCTGGAGAGAAAATTACACTTACCTAAAAATCTGATTCCATCAACAGAGAAGCACAAAAGCCTATAAAGAAACACTGAATCTGTACTTTTAAGTGTACAATCCACACTATATAGGAACTTGACAGCCACTCCCATGACGACAGATCAACCCAATTCTGCTGTGCACACATTGCCTCCAGGGTGCACCAGAGCTGCTGGGTCCTTCCTGGGGAAGCAAGGGCTGTGTGTGTTGTGCATGCAAGTAACAGTGTCCATAACATTTACATATGTACAGATGCAACCTTTGATTATAGATATATTTGATAAAATGAAAAGACAGATTTGTTGTAGAGTACATGTTCCATTTTTATAGCATGAGAACAGGACAGTCAACTATTTATTCTGCAGTCACTGGCGTCAATAAGATTCTGATGTGCATAAGGACAGCCGACATTTGTTCTCTTTCTTGACTAACACAAGCATTGCTTCATGTTCTGTCTTTGGCTCTGATATCTTTTCCCATATGCAACAACCACCCGCTTTTCATCTTTTGTACATTCTCCATCGTTTCCAACCAGGCAGAAAAGATGAGGCTGAAGACTCACAGTGAGCTAAGATAAGGATCACAAGGAAACCAGCGGCTGCCCCGTAGATGGTCAGCACTGTGCACTCAAATGGGAGGAAGCACTTGGAAAGGGCATAATCTGTGGACGTCAGGCTGCCCTGGGGGAAGAAATGGAAAGTTTATGCTGTGGTGTGAGTCCCAGGCACTGCAGCCTGACTCAGAGATACAAGAACAGCTGTCTTCTAGGGTTCCCTCAGATAAGGCAGGGAGGGAAGACCATCCTTCTTTCAGGACCAAGCGGCTTCAGCTTGACAAGTCTCTACTAACCACAGGCACTGGCACAAAAAAGAAGCCAAGGCCATTTTGGCTTGGGGAGCAGGTCTGGCATGCTGACCGCTCCATTAAAACATCCCTCAAACAGCAGGCAGCCCCTGAGGGAGACACAGTGAGGCACGTGGACCCCAAGAGGCACCAGTCGTGGACAAACATAAATACAAGGGTGTTGTCCTGTCACTTGCTACCAGAGTGGGCACTCTGTTGCCCAGAAGTGCCCCTACATCTTCATGGGCTTTTCTTTGTAGGCAGTTGGCAACAAGGCATCATAGCAGCAAATGTTTTCACATACTCTGAACTTGAAAACACAAGGAACCCCCCACCTTTTTGTAAGTAGAACTATAGAATAGCATAAAAACTGGGTGCAGGACTCCAAGGCTAGAGAAGGTGCTAAAATGCTGGCTGGTCATTTATTGAATCAATATCTTTCACCAACTTGAAAACACTGTCTGCCAGGCATATTTAGGAAAGGTGAGGTGACTGAGTATGTTAATGAGTAAGCAACACGCTGTTTCCTTAGAAACTTAACCAACCGCTCAGTCAGTGTAACATGGGGGGCTAGTAACTCTGGCAGCTGCCCCTTGCCGCCCCAAGTCATGTTCTACTTATTTATTCCCCAACAGGTGACTAGAGATGGGCAGCATAGTGAACTCAGAATGCAAAGAGAACAATTTATTTCTGGCTTTTGTATATTTTTACAGATTGCAGCAATTAAATAGTTGATTACTGTGTTGATTTCAGTACTTATGAAAGCTTTCAGACAAAAATAAACTTTTACGTTACCATGATGAAGCTGGGGTTGTTTCTGTTCCTCCAACTGAAAGACGGGACACTCACTTCGGGGGCTCCTCCAGGATGGAGCACCTCACAGGCACTGTGTGTGTGGCCACTCAGGACCAGGCGTGGCTGGAACCACCACAGAAGCTGGCACCAAGGAGACTCAGGTGGGCATTAAGTACTTAAACTAGTGGTGATACCCCCATGACTCTGCCAAGGCCACTGGCTAGGTCACTCATTCTACTCAAATAAATGCTACTCCTCGATATGGACGACTGCCTTATTTTTTCTTCAGATCCCTTTCTCATAGTAAACTTCTCAAAATCCACTCTTCCTATCACAGATTTTTACATATTATTTTTATAAATTTCTTTCATAAATATATTCCACAAATATATTTATATTTTAAATATAAGTTCATACTTACATTTTATATGTTATATATTTCTATTTATAGTATATAAATGTTACATATGATTACATATACTTTTCTTAAATATTTATATTTAAGAAAGTACATTTCAAATTAAATCCCCAAAACTAGACTCTTAAGTTTCATTTATACCTCCCAAACCATTTAAATTGATGAAAAAAAAAACTTTAAAGACTAGCTGAGCATGTTATTGACTTGAGATTAGGAAGTAGTGAATCTAACAAAAGAGGAAAAAGGAACAAAGCAATTGAATGGAAATCTCAGATGGTGTCAAGCCCTCCCCCTCCTACAGCTGCTGGCAACCACAAAGGCCCTGTGTGCTCCATGCGCTACTGTGGAAGCTTAGTTGGGGGGGGAGTGGCACTGGCGTGAGGTCATAGCACCACGCACTGTACCTTTTGGGAAGACTCCCGGGAAAGCACATCATATTTCTCTTTAAATGGAATGTTCTTTTCCTCTGGGGGAGCCGCATCTGCACCAGAACAATTAGCATCACTGCGCCGATAGAGCGGGTAGTGCTGTCCAGGATTTAAAGCAGAGTCAACAATATTCTCGGAAGCCTAGATGGCTTTGCTCAATTTCCTCCCCCAGCTCACCTGCAGCAACACTGGGGCCGACAAGGGGAGATGCTGCCCACTTTCACAGCGGCTGGATCCCTGCACCTGCTGGTCAGAAGTAGGCCTGTTAAAGCAGCAAACCTAGTGCTCATTCAGTGGGACAAGGGAAGGGGAGCTGGGTGACTACCAGCGAGCACACAGGCTGTGGTGGTGCATGCCATTTGAGAGCAGAGGCCTGTGCTGATCAGCTGGATCTCCTACCTCTCGAGAGCAATTCAGTTTACGAGAAATCTCCATGAGTTCAGCTTCTGCTTCAGAGCAGATGCTACAACCATCCCCTTCCATCGCGATGCTGTTGACCATCACAAAACTGAGGCAGACAGGAGCAGGCAGAAGGTCAGGCCACTGGGCACCTACGTGAGCTTTGTCCCATTGTCCCCATGGAAACAACATCCAAAGGATGAAGAAACCAGCCCACGGCAGCTTAATCCCAGCCACATTCATTGTTTTGTGAGCTGATATTAACAAGATAAAAATAGCATTACTGGGAATTATTACCAAGATAGGATGAAACTGGGGTTATTTTTATTCCTCCAAGTAAAAGTTGAGACTAACTTATAACTTGAGGAAAGGTCACTGACAGAAGCCCTGGGGTCTGACTACCCCCTTGTCCTAGTGTCCAGTTAGAAACTTGTCCTTGGGCAAGTTATTGAGCCTGTGTCTCACCTCTGTAGGTGATGAGAAGACCAGGAAATCCCACATCATCAGCATTAATGAAACATCACAGCAGGTGATGGAACAGTGAACATTGAGTGGACCTGGGAGCTCACACATTCATCAGGAAGGTTCTGTACTCGTGGGACACTCACTCAGTAGGGAAGGCTCACTGCTGATTGGTTCTAACTGAGCTTAGGTCATCCATCCCTAACCAGGATAATGAAGTCAAGTTTGCCACTAAAAATATGCCTTTACTGCCCGGCATGCTGACGTATGCCTTTAATCCCAGCACTCAGAAGGCAGAGGCAGGCAGATCTCTGTGAGTCCAAGGCCAACCTGGTCTACATAGTAAATTCTAGGACAGCTGGGGCTACAGGAGACCCTGTCTCAAAAAGACCAAAAAAATAGAAATAAAAAAATAAAATATGCCTTTATGTTCCATGCATACACACCCTAGCATGGAAAGTGACCTGTCAGTAAACTACTTAAACTTGAAACAATTTTCAGTATCAAGAGCTGGGTATATATAATCAACTGATCACATGAGCGTATTTAAATTCAGAAGCACTACATTTGGGGGGAAGTGAGTCAGTGGTATCAGGTCCCCACAGTTATGCAGGAAAGGAAGGTGCTGCTAGAAAGCAGAGTCCTTGGAGATGGGCAGAAGGGGTGTTGGTGGGGAGCCGACAGTACTTTTATTTTTTTTTATTAATTTTATTTATTTCTGTATGTGTATGAATGTACTGTCTGCATGCAAGTCTGTGCACCCGTGTCGTGCAATGCTGCGGAGGTCAGAAGAGGGTGTTGGATTTCCCTGGAACTGGAGTTCTCCTGGAATTGGAGTTTCAGACGGCTCTCGGCCTCCATGTGGGTGCTGGGGATCGAACCCGGGTCCTCTGCAAGAGCGTCGGCGCTCCCAACCGCTAGGCCATCTCTCCAGTCCCCCGACAGTACTTTTAATCTCCAGACACTTTATAGCAATGGTCTCCCTTGTAGCCCAGGAGCTGCTATAGTTCAGTCCACAGAGTTCTTTGTCACAGAAGTGACAAAGGCTTCCTTCTCCACCCCACTCTACTCCAGCTACAGCAGGGCACAGTCTTGCAGGTTTCATTGCCAACACACCCAGAAAGGTCGGGAGGGGGAGCAAGGGCACACCAATGATCAGACTAAGGGCTATGATGCTCTGGTCTAAAGATTAAGGCTGCCACAGAAAGCCACAGAAACACTTGGACGCTTGGCACTAAATGCCAGGACACCATAACTATGGAAGCAGCCTCTGTAAATTAATGCAAACATATTTTGATGGACTAAAAAAATGTGCTTTAAGCTGTGCACAGTGGCACAATTGCCTATAAGGTCTTCTAGTTTCGTTCAAGAGGGCTCAGGAGGATCTTGAGCCAGAAATTTGAAACAAGCATGGGACTCAACAAGACCTTGTCTGCAACAGCAAAACAAAAAGAGCCACAAAACCACCTTTACAAAGTGGACTGATGTAACCAGGTGTGGTGGTTGCACATGCCTCTTTCATTCTAGCACTTGGGAGGCAGAGGCAGGGACCTTTGTGATTCCATAGGCCAGGGCCTTGGTCTTACCGAGTTTGAGTTCCCAAGGACAGCTGGGGTACAGGAGAGACTCTATGTCAGACAGGACAAATAAAAAAAGAAAAAAAAAAAATAAAAAAAACAAAGCAACAGTGACTGATGAGAATGTTCATTAGCCAGCAATAGTCCAGGCAGAGTATTATGCTCACAGGTGGCTAGAGTCACACACTGGCCAGTTCGTTGTGTATGGTTTTAAGTTTCCAGTCTATCAGCTTCCACAATGACCATTGCTTTCAGCATGCTACCAAGCCCTGGCTTCCACCCCAAGAATCCCATTTTTAAAAAAGTTTCCAAGGACTCAAGAACTCTCAAATAATACTCACTTAATTCCTTTCCAAGAAAACAGCCTTTCAGAGTTGAACACTTTCTCAAATCGCTTTATTCTGTATTTCTCCATCCTGTATGAAATTATAAGGAGAAACATTTTTCAGATCAAGCTGTCTCAGAACCTTGGAGGTACCATGAACATGAAAAATAACTTCTAAGATCTTGCATTACTAGTTAAAGGCTCTAACTGGTCCCAGGCAATCAAGGTTCTAATCTCAGCTCCAGTACTTATTATGAGGTATGCCTTAGCTTCCTAGGACTGAAGTGGTCTCAGTGGAGCAATGACTAAAGTAACAGATGCATGGGAAAGTTTGAATGAGTTAGTAATAGATTGGAAGCCAGGTATGTTACTTACTATCTTTCATTTTGTGTGTATGAGTATCCTGCATATAAGTGCAACCCATGTGTTACAGTGCCAGTGGATGGTTCAGGAATGGGTGTTTGGATTCCCATTGGAAGCTGAAAGTACGACAGTTGTTAGCCTTCCATACGGGTGCTGGAAATTGAACCTGGGTCCTCTGCAAAGAGCAGCAGTTCTGCTAATGTTGTGTGCATTCTCCAGCCACTGGAAGCCATAGTATTTTTAAATGATTGTCCATAAGCATACAGCATATTAAAAGTGAGCTTTAGCAGTGTTCATAGGGTCTGGAGAGATGGCTCAGTTTTAAGAGCACTCCGATTACTCTGAGAGGACCAAGGTTCAATATCCCAACACCCAATGATGCAGCTAAGGAACTGTCTTTAAGCCGGCCGGGTGAAGTGCACGCCTTTAATACCTCAAGGGCAGAGGCAAGTGGATCCTTTGAAGATTCAAGGCCAGCCTCTGGTCTACAGAGCGAGTGCTCCAGGGCATCTGGGACTAAGGGAGACCTGTCAAAAGCCCAAAAAGGACCAAAAAAAAAAAAAAAAAAAAAAAGTAATGGTCTGGCAAGCACTCTTGAGGCGTGTGCATGACTCACTGATAATGGAAGCCGATGTCATGATTGCCAACAACCACCTTCAACTGCACACCACTGGGGTGTCGGAACATCTTCTGAAACCGCTGCACATCGTCCTCCCAGGCCTGAGGAAACAAGAACGAACCATGGCTGAGGGCCACAGACCCTCTTTCCTGCATCAAAAACAGAATACTGCTTTGATTTGAGAAAGCCAAATTACTGGGTTTTTTTGTCTTTTTCCAAGACAATGTCTATCAGCAGTTGTGAAAAATGCAGCTGGATCTGCTACCTTAAGTGAGGAGGCTTCCACTTAGGGATCTCTACAGGACCTTAGCCACAGAAAAAAATTTTATACTCAGGAGGCAGAGGCAGGCAGATCTCTGCAAGATAAAGGCTAGCCTGGTCTACATAGTGAGTTCCAAGCCATCTGGGGCTTTTAAAAAATTTAAATTTAAAAAATTAAAAACATGAGCTACTTTATGTAGTTCTAATTTGAGGCATGGTGGCACCTGCTTATAATCCCAGCATTCAAGAGGCGGAGGCGGGAGACTTGCCTGTAAATTCAAGTTTGAGGTCTATCTGGTCTTTACATTGAATTCCAGACTTCCCAGGATTACATGGCAAGACACTGTCTCAAAGACAAAAATTTTGAACAACTGAAATTTCCTTTAATGAATGAAATTATAAGGTAGTTAACGAGGGACACTGTTTGGGTTTAGTGATGAGAGAGAAGTGTTGATAGTTGTGGTTTGAATGAGAATGTCCCCCATAGGCTTTAAGTATTCAGACATTTTGTCCCCAAATGGTGGCGCTGTTTGGGGAGATCTTAGAAGGTGTGGCCATGCTGGAGGAAGTACACCATTGGGGGCGGGCTTAGTGAGTTTAACAAGCCTTGCAGTCTCTAGTCTCTGTCTCCTGACTTCCTGTGCTGACTGGAGATGTGAACCTCGGCTTGCTGCTCCAGCCCCTGCCACCATGCCTCCCACCACAGTGGACTCTAATTCCCTGGAACTGTCAATCGTAAACTCAAATAAACTCTTCCTTTTACGAGTTCCCTTGGTCATGGTGGTTTTATCACAGCAACAGAAAAGTGACTAATATAATAGTTAATCTCAAAGATCATTTAGTGTGTGCAGGCACAGCACCTGTACTGGAGGATGCATATTACCACCCATGTAGAGATCAGGGAATAACTTTCAGGAGTTAGTTCTCTCCTTCCACTGTGGGTTCCAGGATCAAAGTCAGGCATCAGGCTTACGAGACCAGCACTTTTACTCGCTGAGTCCGTCCCACAGCCCAGTTTCCCCTCTCCTTCTCCTCCTCCTTCTCATTTCAGTACTTTTCATGTTGTACTTAACATTTTAACTGTAATCCCCAAAATGTTTTATTTCAAGCACCCCTGAAGACCAGGAAGGATACCAGTTTATGAAATGTTTCCAGTCTGGGTGTGTTGTAAGAACAGTCCCAGGAAATGTCAAGGAAACCTTTTTATGTCTCAACCAAGCCGAGGATAACACCATCCTTCAGAATCCTCACTTCCTTAAGGCTAAGACTGTGAGACAGAGCTGAGGAGAGCTTTGAGAAGGGAAGACAGAAGACCCGTATCACAGCAAATACATCTAGATTATTCTGACATTTGATAAGCCCCAAAATGCCAACTGGACAAATACCCTAAGGTAGGAAGAAAAAACTATTCTAGTTAGTATTCGACTTTAGTCTAAAAGTTTTCAGCATGATACAACCTAGGGAAATAAGCTGGATAGATAGTGGCCTGCAATGCATGTATAGGTTTTACCTTAAAAAATACTTAGCTGGGCATGGTGGCACACGCCTTTAATCCTAGCACTCGGGAAGCAGAGGCAGGCGGATCTTTGTACAAGACCAGCCTGGTCTACAGAGTGAGTTCCAGGACAGCTGGGGCCACAGAGAGACCCTGTCTCGAAAAGACCAAAAAAAAAAACAAAAAAAAAAAAAACNAGGAAGGAAGGAAGGAAGGAAGGAAGGAAGGAAGGAAGGAAGGAAGAGAGAAAGAAAGAAAGAAAGGAAAGAAAGAAATAAAGGAAGAGAGAGAAAGAAAGAAGAAAAAGGAGGGAGGGAAGGAGGAAGGAAGGAAAAGAAAGAAAGAAAAGAAAGGAAGGAAGGAAGGAAGGAAGGAAGGAAAGAAAGAAAGAAAGAAAGAAAGAAAGA
The DNA here is from genome assembly GCA_009823505.1 of Rhizomys pruinosus. NCBI lineage: Eukaryota > Metazoa > Chordata > Mammalia > Rodentia > Spalacidae > Rhizomys > Rhizomys pruinosus. The sequence goes on from VZQC01006713.1 coordinate 1,131,390, forward strand.
AAGAAAGAAAGAAAGAAAGAAAGAAAGAAAGAAAGAGAAACAAAGAAAGAAAAAGAAACAAAGAAAGAAAGAAACAAAGAAAGAAACAAAGAAAGAAAGAAAGAAAGAAAGAAAGAAAGAAAGAAAGAAAGAAAGAAAGAAAGAAAGAAAGAAAGAAAGAAAGAAAGGGTGTCTAGGAGTGTAATCTGACAGGTAACAGCTTAAAAGCTCAGCTGTATCTGTGAGAACATGCCTGCTCTCTGATTCCCAGCTTCTTCCTTATTAAGTGAAGATTTAAAGACCACCCCCATTTCCATTGCCTTCATAGTAGTGCATTCCTGTCATCCCAGCCCTGGGAAGAAGAGATGGGGGGATCATGAGTTCAAGGCTAGACTAGACTACATAGACCCTGTCTCCAAATATTTTATTTCCTTATTTTAAATGGAAAGCATCTACTTCCATAGCATAGTTACAGGATTAAATGAGACAGAGTTATAAAGTGCCCAGCACAGCACAGGCACACACTAAGTGTTCAACTATCCATACTTGGGTTGGAGAAATGGTTCAGCTTTTGAGAGCACTGGTTGTTCTTGCAGAGGACCCAGGTTCAGTTCCCAGCACCCACATGGCAGCTAACAACCATCCATAACTCCAGTTCCAGAGGATCTGACGCCCTCTTCTGGCCTTCACCAGCACTGTATGATATAAGTACATATACACATGCACAGGCAAAATTCACACATAAATACAAATAACTAATAAACTTTTTTAACTATCTATACTCAATTCTGCCCTTTCTTCTCCCTCACCAACTCCAATTAGTCTCATTTGCCTGAGAATCCCAAAGCTTCCCTCCTCTCTAAGGCATTTCCAGGATGCTAATGTTATATCATATATAGAAATAAAGTGTCTTTAAAAATCAGACTAGGTTTTCTAGACTCTAAATAAGCCAATGCAGGGTACACATCACTGCTTAGAGGTTTGTCTTTCCAGGGCTGGAGACTGCTTGGTGGGAAAGCATCAGTAGTAGCAGAGAGGTACAGGAAACTGCCCGAGGGGCTGACACTGCAAAGGCCCCTTTGTACGCCAAGACAAAGCCCAGAAACTGCAACCTCACTCTGGCCTTCTCTAGTTCATGTCCAGGGACCAAAACTCTTCATAGAAAGACCTGGCAGCCCCACCTGTTTCTTTCTTTCTGTTTTTGTTTTTGTTTTCTGTGGTGTTAGGAGTTGGGGCAGAACCCAGTGTTTTGCACATACACCCCTTCTTTGTTTCTCTTTCACCCATGCTGGGGACATCGTACATCCTGGCCAGCCTGCCAACATTAGCTCACCCAAATCTACAGCTTCTGAGGATTTTGAAAAAAAATCTTATTGAAAAAATACCCATGTTTTAGAGTACAAGCAAGCTGTGGTAAGGAAAGGAGAGTTACAATTGGATCTGCAATGTCCCCCAAGGCTCATAGGTGACAGGCTTGGTTGCCAGCTGATAACTGGATACTAAGGTTTTAAACTTCACCAATGTACTAAGTCCATAGTAGATTCACAGTATGATTCATTATTGGGAGGTGGAGCCTAGCCGAAGGACGTAAGCCACCAGGGATCTTGTTCTTGCCCCCTTCCTGTCCCTCTTTCTGTTTCCTGTCCACAATGAGATGAGTGGCTCTGTTCCACTATCCCTTCCACCACCACTCCGCCACATCTCAGGCCCAGAAAGAACACAGCAAAGCACTGATAGGCTAAACCTTCTGCAACCGTTAACCAAAAGAAACGTTTTAAGCTATTTGTCAGGTGTTTTGTCTCAGTGATGGAAAGCTGACTATCACATGGAGCTTGGGAATAGGGTTACCAGTGGCAAGAAGAAAATACCACTGGCCTCCTGATAAGAGCCCCATCAATGCCTGCAGTGGGGCTCTAGTCACAGTAGCCAAGAGACAAGGCAACTTCAGTATCTTCCAACAGGTGAAAAGAAACATAAAATGGGCCCCAGGATGTACATGGTAGATCATGCTGTAATTCCAGCTTGTGGGGGGTTGAAGCTGGAAAACTGACACAAGTTCAAGGGCAGTTTGGGCAACACAGTGAATTTGAGGCCAGCAAGGGCTATAAGGAAACCCTTGTCTCCAAAAGGGACTAGGATTCAGGGTTTGGTTTTTGTTTGGGGGGTTTTCTTTGGTGTTTTTGAGATAAGGTCTCCCCCTGTAGATCCAGCTGGCCTGGAATTCTGTAGACCAGGCTGCCCTTGAACTCAGAGATCCACCTGCCTCTGCCTCCCAAAGTGCTGGGATAGGGTTATTCTGACAAGTGCTATGATATGGGAAGACCTGGACAATGTGCTAAGTGAAATAGCCAGTCACAGAAGGAAGTGCTGCGGAATTCCTCTGACACATGGTGTCTGCAGGCACCACGTTCACAGAGGCAGAAAGCAGAGTCTTGGCTTCCAGGAACCAAGGGATGAGACGAGAGTGAGCAATTAGGGCTTCATGGTTGGATTCTAGGTTTAGGAAGGAAACCAGGTGGAAGGTGGAGACAAACGCATAGCACAGTGTGAGGACAAATACCACGAGGGCAGTCTGCTTAAAAGCAGTTAGATGATAGCTTATGCTGTGCATTTTACCTAAATTCGAAATAGTTAGAAAAATAATAAATGCTTTCTGATGGAAAAAACAGACAATGTTAGGGCAGGTCAGAGCCAGAGAAGCAAGACTTGACCTTTCCTTGGGAAGACAGCTATATGCCGGCTTTGTGCCTCCTTCTTCCCAAAGGAGCCAAAAACCTGACGGACTCATTTTCACACACTGCCAAGATGAGAGGGAGCTACCAGTGAAGATCAGTACTTTCCAGATGCCAGGGACATGCTGGCTGCTTCTTCACATAGCTGTGCAGTTTCCCGTACTAACCTGGTTATTGGCAAGGAGACGAAACTTTCCAAACTCACAAAACTAGTCGTCATCCCAGATCCCTCCCTAACTATGTGGCTCTGAATATATAATACATGCTTAAATAAGTCCGAGGAAGAAAAGTCAAAGGCCTCACTTGTCCTTTGAGGGAATTAAGTAGCCCTGCAGCTGACCTGTAGGGACAGGGCCAGGCTTCTCCCCGTCCGTATTCCAGCTTTCCTGCTTACCTTCGTAATTTGTCCAGCCAGTGGCCTCTTATGTCCCCAAGCAAGTGGGTATCAGCCAGAAACATAGCTTTCATGGGCTCCTGTTCCCCATGGTGAGCTGCTGCCTTCACCTCAGGCCAGTGACAGCGAAAGATCACCAAGTAATAGATGAAAAATTCACAAAATAGAAGCGCAGAAAAGACAACGGCTGTGAGTTTCAATATCAAGTTCCTCCTCTTCAACCAGCAGAAACTCTGTCTTCTCAGCTGCCATCTGACCACAGCCATTTCTCCTACCCAGGCATTGCCAGCAGAAGAAAGTCAAGTCCATCAAGAATCTACCACAAGCAAACTGCAGAAGGCTGGGGCGGGGAGGATGGTATGTACTGGCCTAAGCCATGTACCTACGGGGGGAAAAGAAAAAGAAGTGAGTTCCATTCCTGAATAATTCCAGTATTGCTGGCCTCCCTCTGTTAAGAAGCAATGGACCCACTTGCCTACCCATTAAGAAGTAATGGACCAGGCATGATAGAACAGTGTTAATTCAGCTATCCAAGAGGCCGAGGCCATAGGGTCATCAATTCGAGACCAATCTAAATAAGACCCAGTCTCTCAAAAAGGGAAACAAATAAGTTACAGAATTCTTTTTTAATTTTTTTATTAATTTTTATTTCTGTATGTGTATGAATGTACTGTCTGCATGCAAGTCTGTGCACCCGTGTCGTGCAATGCCGCGGAGGTCAGAAGAGGGTGTCAGATTCCCCTGGAACTGAAGTTCTCCTGGAATTGGAGTCCCAGATGGTTCTCGGCCACCATGTGGGTGCTGGGGATCGAACCCAGGTCCTCCGCAAGAGCGGTCGGCGCTCTTAACCACTAGGCCATCTCTCCAGCCCCAAGTTACAGAATTCTATCTAAATTCGCAAATAATAAGCCTTCGAAGTCTCTAGATTTCCATATTCTAGAAGGATGCTATGAGAACGCCCTTCCCACCAAGATAATAAAGTTTAATGACTCCAAAAATCATTGTGGTAGCTGGGTACGATGGTATACACCAATAATCCTAGCCCTCCAGAGGCTGAGGCAGGAGGATCATGATTTCAAACAAATAGAAAGATCTTGTCTCAAAAAACAAAAAAGCAAACAAACAAAAAGGATGTATATTGGGACTAGAGAGATAGCTAGCTCAATGGTTAAGAGCACCCAACTGCTCTTGCACAGGATCAGAGTTCAGTTCCTGGCACCCCCCATGGCAGCTAACAATCATTCAGTTCCAGGGAAGCCCATACCCTTTTCTGGCCTCTCGAGATATTGTATGCACATGGTACACTTAAATAAATACAAGCAAACACTCAGACACATAAAATAAAAATAAATTAATTTTTTCAGCTGTAACGATGACTCAGCAGTTAAGAGCACTGGGTGCTCTTGCAGAGAACCCAGGTTCAGTTCCCAACACCCACATGGCAGCTAACAACCATCTATAACTCCAGTTCCAGAGGAATCCAACACCCTCTTCTGACCTCTGTGGGCATTGCATGACACTTGTGCACTTAGACAGACATATGCAGGCAATACACTCATACACATAAAAGTATTTGGTTGCCCCAAATACCATGTTTCAATGTAGTACAGTTTCATGACACTGTTATGATAACAGAACAAGGAAAGTTATAAATCAAGACTTTTAAAATATAATGGTGGAGGCATCAGGTAGGTGGCGGAGAACCTGTGTAATGGGTCTCTGATGCTATCTAATAACATTCTTAGCTTCTGGGTTGGTGGAAACCAGTACTCTGTTCACATATTCCAAACACATTTACCTAATAGTCACAAGGATGTTAAGTCACACATAAAGGTAAGAAATAAACAAATGGCTATTCAGGGGGCTAAGGTAGCCCGAGATAATCTGGCACTGGGCCTGCAGAACGCCAACACTTCACAATCATTACTCAGCCTTGTAGAATGTTTAACATGGATACAGCTTTTTCTCTGGAAATTTCAGTTAAGAACATAAGCCAAAACTGGTCCAGGCCACAGGATGAGAAGCTGTCCTGTACCTTCCTCCCCTTGTAATATGACTGCCAGGACAGCTGACCAAGGAGAGAGCAGCAGCCCCTGACACCCCTCTGGCCTGTATCACACTTGAGAAAGACCCAAGGATGCTGCCAGTAACAGCGTCTGTGGGGCCTCAGTGTGGATTCCCACTTGGCTGACACTCATCAGAGAGAGAGAGAGAGAGAGAGAGAGAGAGAGAGAGAGATCGAAAGTGCTCCAGGATCATCTGGTGTCTTTGGTTCTGATCACGCCAAACATCAAACGCAACCATTAGACCTCAACACCTCATTTTCTTTCAAAAGGCCTAGGATCTCCTAAATTCCTACCAGCTAGGCCCAAACAGCAGCCCAAACTCCTTAAAGTCTTGTTACCTAAAATGGTGGTGAAGGTCGGGGAGGAATCCTGCTCCTCCAGGTTCTACTTGGGGTTCTCTCTTGGCTGCTCTCCAGACTCCAAGCTTCACATTTCCCAAGAGGATGAAACAACAGAATGGCAACTTGATCCTAGCTCTCCTACACCTACCGCCTTTCAAAGAAACTTGTTTGAGCAGTTATGACTAAGAGGAGTTATGGCCAGTAAGCCAGGAGAAGGAAGCCTGGGGGGCAGAGAGCAGGTGTGGGCTGGGAGGACACAGCAGCACGCAGGCCTCCAGCTTCCTTGCACCATAACCAAGACAGAGGCTCAGGGACAGCCCAGTGGTTCCCCATAGACCACCGGCAGGTCCCGCCCACACAGCACAGGAGCTGAGGTGTCAGGTCTGAACAACAGAGGACCAGCAAACAGAGCAAAGGAAAGAACTGGGGCCCTACCTTCAAATGTCACAGAGAAACAGAAATATCTGTCTCAGAGTCATTCTACCAGAGGAGGCTGGGAACAAAGGAAGAAAGATTAGAGGGAAGAAAGAAAGAAGACGGAAAAAGGTATGGAGAGCAAGCTAGCTAGCTAGTGCTGTCACACATCCACTTGTGAAAACCTTCATGCCGTGTGAATCAGCTCTCCAATAAAATGTGACCATTTGAAGATGGCACATACCTGTAATTCCAGCATTTGGGAGGCTGGGGCAGGAGGATGACTGCAAGTTAAAGGACAGCTTGGACTACATGGTAAGTTCCAGGCCAGTTGGGGATATAGAGTAAGGCATTGTATTTTAAAAAGGCAAAATAAGCTGGGAGTGGTGGTGCATGCCTTTAATCCCAGCACTCGGGAGGCAGAGGCAGGCGGACCTCTGGGAGTTCAAGGCCAGCCTGGTCTATATAGTGAGCTCCAGGCCAGCTGGGACTAAAGGGAGACCCTGCCTCAAAAAGACCAAAAAAAAAAAAAAAAAGGCAAAATTGGGCATGGTGGCACCCACCTTTAATCCCAGCACTCAAAGGCAGAGGCAGCCAGATCTCTATGAGATCCAGGCCAACTTGGTCTACATAACAAATTTCAGGGCAGCTGGGGCTACAGCAAGACCCTCTCTCAAAATTAATTAATTAATTAATTAGTTAGTTAATTAATTAATTTAAAAAGCAAACAAAACTAGGAGTAAAGACCATCCGCTTGGACAACTTCTGGCACTAGATCCTTATACAAAATCCCTTTTCTTTCTCTATTCAAAACTTACTGAATGGCTATTCCAAATGTCATCTGCAATATTATAGCCAAAATATGCCTTGTTTCCTCCTGAAATGAAGACAGCACTATGGAGCTGCTGGGGTGGGAGGGCTACCGGGTCTCCCTGGAGATAGGACCATCCAGGCCACGCCTTTCAAAGCAGGAGACAGCTGACCGTGGCACTGCCGCATTCCCAACACTATTCAAGAGGCTGAGGAAACAAATTGAAAGTGGTTTAATGAAACTCTTGACTCAAAATTCTAAAAGGGCTGGTAGAGTTCAATGGTAAAGTGCTTCCCTGCAAGACAAGGCCCTGGGCTCAATTGTGAGTACACAAAGAACAGCAACACAAGTAATCTCAGAAATGAGAAGTCCCCCCCCCCCTTCAAAGAAATTCTAAGACCAGAGCTGCTGTCCTATCACTTATTCCTGGGCCAACTGGTCAGACAGAACCACCTCCGGAGTTTCTGACTTAGGAGCTAGAGGCTCCCTCCTGGGTGCAAATGGAGCTCCACCTTCTAGGAAGGAAAAAGAAAAACATTCCAGAGCCCTCAGGGGAGTCAGCCACTGACTCTCTCCAAAGGTCCCATCCTCTCACTGTGAAGGCAGCAGCCCTGAAAGTCCGGAAGGAACTCAGATGCACCTCTGCTCTGGGACCAAGGACAAGCTATTTTCCTTGCAAAACCTCATGGGCTATGGTTTCTAACTCAATATATTGTGAAGAATGACAAAAAATAATCTACAAAGCAAGTGTTTTGAACATTATTCATCTTTTTGCTTATGTACCTGTCCTAGTTTGTCTTTCCATTGCTGTGACAAAACATCTGACACCAACTTGGGGAGGAAAGGGTTTATTCAGCTTACATCTCCTGGGTCACATTTCATCACTTAGGGAGCCCAAGACAGAAACTCAGGGCAGGAACCTGGAGGCCATGGAGGACTGCTGTTCACTGGCTTGCTCTCTACTGGCTTGCTCTCTGGCTCATGCCTAGCCTGCCTTCTTATACTGTCACTGCTCAACAATCAAGACAATACACCACAGATGTGGCCACAGGCCAATCCAATGGAGCCAATTCCCCAACCGAGGCTCCCTCAACCCAGGTGTGTCAAGTTGACACCAAAGCTGTCCGCACAATTGACCCCCTGTAAACTTGACACACAAACACTTCACTTTATCTACAACCACCTTTTCCAGTCTTATCCCCAAAGTATGATGTTAACCACTAATCACTAACCTAAGACAAGTACAACCTTTAAAAGCCCCACATCCTAAAAAAAAAAATAAAATACAAACACAAAACACTAAAAAGTCTCTTAATCTGTGGGCTGCTGTAAAATCCAAAACAAGTACTGTCTTATTTCAAAGTGGAAGACAGGCACTTTCAAAAAAAACCTAAGTCCAGCAAAGGTAGCTCAAGGCTGGACAGCTGGGACTCACTCACGATTCTTCTGGCTCCAAAGGGTCTGGCAGCCCCCCTCCATCCGACACTGCCGTCCGTGGACACTCATCTCGCATGCCCAGCGCCATCTCCATTCTACACCTACCGCTGCTCTTGGTGGTCGTCCCAGGGTAACGGCAAATCGGTCCAAAAAGCTGGGTCGCACTGAAACTTAGCAGTCACCTTTACCAATGGTCTCTTCTGACCTTCTCTCTGGTGCAGAGCTCAGCTTCTCTCCATGACCCCTGCACTCCTGGGGTCTTACAGCAACCGAGGTGCACTTCCACCAATGGTCTTTCCTGACCTCCTCACAGTGCCAAGCCTCGGCTGCTCTCTGTGACCCCCTCAAGTTTTCAACACACGGAAACCATACTAGGAGACTCTTTAACGTTACCAAAGTCCGTTCTCTGGGCTGATATGGAGGCTCAGGCCCTGTCTGGGTCACAGCTTCTGTGGCTGACCTTGAGATATTCTCACCAGAAGATTTCACCTCTAGCTGATTGCTGGTCTCTTGTTACTATGCTAGATGATTTTCAGCCCCAGCTCCCAGCATCAATTGCCCCAGTACCACAAAAGTTTCACTTCAGGTTCTTTGGGTTCTTGTTACTTAAGCGATTCTCCACAGCCCTCAGCTGACCAGAACCCCAGATTACACAGTCCTGATGATCTCTGCGCCTTCCATTTGAAACTAGAAACTTAACAAGCCATGGCTCCATCGTCTCAATCTCTTCAGCAAACTTTTCCAAAGTCAAACAGCAACAATCTTTAGGAGGCATTCAATGATCTTCCCAGCCCAAAGTTCCAAACGCCTCCACAATCTTCCTCCAAAAACATCACAAGGTCAGTTCTGTCACAGCAATACCCCACTCTGTGGTACAGATTCTGTCCATTTTGTCTTTCCATTGCTGTGACAAAATACTACATCGACAACCCAACTTGGGAGGAAAGGGTTTATTCAGGCTTACATCTCCTGGTGTAAATTTCATCACTTAGGGAGCCCAAGAAGAACTCAGGGACTAGGAGACACTGAGAACAGGCCATGGAGGATGCTGTTCACTCGGCTTGCTCTCTACTGGCTTGCCTTCTACTGGCTCATGCCCAGCCTGCCTTCTTATACTGTCACTGCTCAACAATCAAGACAATACACCACAGATGTGGCCACAGGCCAATCCAATGGAGCCAATTCCCCAACTGAGGCTCCCTCAACCCAGGTGTGTCAAGTTGACACCAAAGCTATCCAGCACAGTACCTATATGCAATGATGCGGAGGACTGAACCCCATGTTCAGAACAAGCATGTGTCTTTCTACCATGGAACTACACTCTCAGCCCATAAATCCTTCTGTAAAACAGGTATGTCAGGATTGGATGTGAAGGAAAATGTTGGCAATCCAAGACTCCCCATAGGCTCAATAGAAGATGTCCCATTCCAAGAGCAAAATGAATTAGGAAGGATGAAAGGTTTTGATAACTATATTCTTTGACTAAAGGAGGAATAATTCCCTCCAAATCAAGCAGCAATCCTTTCCATCTGAAGATTTGGGCTTAAAAAAAATCAAAATTGCCAGGCATGGTGGCATACTCCTTTAATCCTAGCACTTGGGAGGCAGAGGCAGGCGGATCTTTGTGAGTTCAAGGCCAGCCTGATCTACAGAATGAGTTCCAGGACAGCTGGGGCTACAGGGAGACCCTGTCTTGAAAAGACGAAAAAAAAAATTATTTAAACTAAGCCAGGAGTGGTGGCGCACACCTTTAGTCACAGCACTTGGGAGGCAGAGGCAGGCGGATGGCCAAGCTGGTCTACATAGCCAATTCCTGGCCAGCTGGAGCTGCAGGTAGACCCTGCCTCAAAAAGACCCCCCCCAAAAAAATATTTAAACTGCTACTGCTTGAACCCAAGTTCAGCTTGCTAGTTTTACTAAGATTACCAAGTGATAGTCTCCATAATACATTCCAGCCTGGCTTGGGATGGAAAGTCAGGCAGGCATCTCTCTGGACCCTGCCATCTGGGTCAGTAAATAAAGGAGCTGAGGGGCTAGAGAGATGGCTCAGCAGTTAAGAGCACCAGCTGCTCTTGCAGAGGACCTGGGTTCCATTCCCAGCACCCACATGGCGGCTAAGAACTGTCTTTAAGCTGGGCATGGTGTCGTATGCCTTTGGTCCTAGCACTCGGGAGACAGAGGCAGGAGGATCTCTGTGACTTCGAGGTCAGCCTGGTCTACAGAATGAGTTCCAGGACAGCTAGGGCTATAGGGAGACCCTGTCTCAAAAAGACAAATAAATAAATAAATAAATAAATAAATAAATAAATAAGTAAATAGGCTGAGATTAGTCTTGAAGGCCTGGTTAGGGAATGCTGACCCTGTGATGTTTATTATCTGCTACCTACATATATCTTCTTGCTGACGTCACATGACAATAAAAACAAACCCAGTCAGTTGCGATACCACACACCTGCAATCCTAATACTTTGGGTAGAGGAAGAGAAGAGGAATCTGAGTAGAATCATCCTGAGTTCAAGGTCAGTCAGTCTTGACTACACAGTGAGTTCTAGCTAGCCTTAGCTACATGGGAAGACTTGTCTCAGAAAATCAAAAGAGAAAGCTCATTAACATCCACTGTGGCAGAAGTTTTCACCAAGCTAGAATGAACTCCTTACTGTTTGATGAAATTAGTTTTGTGGTTTCTGTCCTGAATTTTTTTTCAAAATGAAATAAAATAAAATAGGAAATGTTAGCTTTTGCTCCTCATAGTAAAGGTAAGGGGTGGTAACGTTAATGGCATGAAAGTTTTGTTTCCATTTTAATATAGTTATCTCTGTGTGCTAGTTGTGATAGGAAATGCCTTTTCTCTGTGTGAGGCTGTCAGCCCCTTAAGACAAGCACCTTGCCTTGTTTATCCTTATCTCACCCTCTGCGTCCAACATGTGGTATACACAAGGTAAGTGCTCAATAAATGTTGACAATGGCTTCTATTTAGTCTCATCTGCTCAAACACTTTAGAATTACAAATACATAGACTGTCACTCTTTTGTTCTGTTACCTGTCTCTGGAAACTTAAAAAAATAACGCCGGGCATGGTGGTGCACACCTTTAATCCTAGCACTTGGGAGGCAGAGGCAGGAGGATCTCTGTGAGTTCAAGGCCAGCCTGGTCTACAAAGTGAGTTCCAGGACAGCTGGAGCTACAGGGAGACCCTGTCTCAAAAAGACAAAAAAAAAAATTAAAAAAAAATATATATATATATATCATCATAGCAACAAATGGAAAGATATAAAGTTACTCCTGTTGACAAAAGGGTTTAAAGATTAACTAGGTGCACAGAAGATCATTTTTTCACCACTCTCCATATTTGGCTCTACAAAGGAAAAGCTAGACTCACTTGGGACTAGAAGGAAGAATGGCCATCCTCCCGTGAGCCTCTTTGGGAAAAGCTTTCAAAGAGAAATATGCAGAAAATTGAGTAACTGGGTCTCCCCTAGACTCGGTTGACCAGGCAACTGGTAAGTCATTATCCAAGCTGCAGGATCCCAGGCAAGTCACTCAAAAATATCACCCCCCCCACACACACACACACACAGACACCTGAAGAGCTAACAAGGCCCAAGGATTTGGTTTTAGATCTAAATCCAAATCTACTTTGTGTGTGTGTGTGTGTGTGTGTGTGTGTGTGTGTGTGTGTGTGTGTGTGTTGCTGGGGATGAAACTCCTCAACTCAAGCATGCTAGATAAGCACTGAGCAACAACTCACACCCCTAAACCCACCACTTTTCTATTTAAACCAAAGAAAGCAACACATGCATGCACACAGCCTGGAGGCCCTGCTTTCCCAGAGAATCAATGAGCCACCTCACCTTTTAAGGAGCACGACTTGTATTCTGAGTTGGGTACCACAGCTCCAAGCTGGCCTCAGCTCTCCAAGGTTGGAGCACAGCCATCTGAAGTAAAACAGAAAATGTGCTTTGTTGCTGAGTTAGCTTTTAATTTAGTGGACTATGCACAAGTAACCTGACCAGGAAAGTTAAAAGAGAGCTGGAAAGATGGGATGAAAACATGGGAAATGACTGACCAATGTCGTCCAAGTGGTTCTTCTTCCTAAGGCTGAGAATAGGACTCAGTGGAGAGCACTTTTGATTCCCCACATCACAAACAAGTCTTTTAAATTATAGTATAAAATATGCCTATGTAAAACATTTATAGAGCGTTTTGTTATGCTACCAAACATGTGGTGGGGCACGCCTTTAATCCGGCACTTGGGAGGCAGAGGCAGGCGGATCTCTGTGGGTTCAAGGCCAGCCTGGTCTACATAGCGAGCTCCAGCTGGGACTAAAGTGAGCCCCTATCTCAAAAAGACCAAAATCAATCAATCAATAAATCAATCAATCAATAAATAAGAATTACCACAAGGGGATAGAGAGATGGCTTGAGAGTTAAGGCCACTGGCTACTCTTTCAAAGAGCCTGGGTTCAGTTCCCAGCATGCACATGATGGCTAAGAACCATCCATAACTCCAGTTCCAGGGCACACACACAGGCAAACACTTACATGCAGCCAAAACACTCATACATATAAAACAAAAAAAAATCAATTAAAAATTTTAAAAAGAATTGCCACAATCTATAACTGAGAGTAAAATACTTTATTCACTGGCTGAATTTTAACTTCAAAACATATCACTAAATATTTAAGTCTGCCTCCAAAACAGCATGAAAATGAATACATAAATGCACCTCTCTTACTTGTTCATTAGCTCAAATACATTATTGCCCCAGTCTCATCAATCGCTTTTGCATGTGAAAATTGATATCTTAAGTGGAATTTTAAAAGGGTAAGTTTTTCTTTCAATCTTCATGAGTCCACTAAAAGGTCCCTACACATCTTTCGACGAGTAACTCTGCCAGAAAGTTGTTTTTCCTAAGGGTTAACTTGCTGTGATTAAAGGGCCAAGAAGTTCCCCTTTGCGATAAGGAACTACAATTGCCCTTGAAGTTGAAATGTTGACACAGGGCCCCCTAGAACCCTTGCAAACGCTTTGCTCTCCCAGGCGCTCTGCAGCACGCAAGACTGACACAGCAAAGCCCAGAAGTCCTCCTCGGTCCTGCCACCCTCCCCCGGCCATCGGCTGTGGAGCCCCTAGGCCACGGTCAGCTCAGAAACCCAGCCGTAACCTCCGGAACCCCGGGTCCACCCCGGATCGGCCGCCCGGCCCGGCGCCTGCGTTCTGAAACGCGGGCTGCGGAGGCTGCGCGGCCGGGTACCTGAAGCAGGCGCCCGGGAAGGGCAGATGGAGATGGAAACCTACGCGCGGCGCCACTCAGAAAGTCTGTGCACAGAGCAGGGTGGCGGACAGGAGCGGCCAACCAGGCCGGTTGGGAACCACGCCGCGCGTGGGGGAATGCGAGGCCGAGCTCTGCAGAGCGGCGGTGGCGGCACCAGCGGCGTACTGCAGCCAAAGTCCAACTCCAACCCGGGGACGCCGCGCAGGAAGCGGCGCTGCGGTGTGCAGTCCTTCCGGCCCGGCGGCCAGCCTCCAGCCCCTACTGGGTGGGTTTTGTCTTCTCCAGAGATTTGAAAAGGTGCCTTTGAGAAAAGTGCACTAGAAAGGTGTGGTGTGTACATAAGTCAGCCAGGAAGGCTATAGTGGGTTCTATTCAGTGGAGGTTAGTAGCGTTACCACAGAATAATGTGGCATGTTTAACTCTACTCTCATATCCTTTATTTTAAATGTCTTAGAATATCTGCCTATAAAACAGCACCAGAGTCATCAACCTGCGTTACAAGAAGTACGTCAGTGCAGAGTGATGATTACATACTAGCTTCCCATTTCTGCAAACCTGAGTATAGATTATACAGTGAGATGCAGTATGACAAATCAGAAAAATGCCAGGTGTACCTTAAGTGTACAGGAAGTAGTTGCTGTCATCGTAGTCTTTTCAACTCTGTCCCATGAACCGTTTCAACGTCACAGAAAGTAGGGCAGGTCCATTATAATGGGATGCCATGAAGCATTGAGAAAGACAGAGGAGAGAGAGGAGGGGGAGAGAAACTAAACCCAGTTGGGCCTACAAAGAAATAAAGGGGCCAAGAGCTGGAGAGATAGCCCAGAAATTAAGAGCAGAAGACCTGGGTTCAAATCCCAGCACTGGCATGGCAGCTAACAACGGTCCAAAACTCCAGTTCCAGGGGATCCAACGCCCTCTTCTATCTTCCGTGGGCATTGCAGGGTGTACTTACACATATGTAGGGATAACATTGGAAGGGAGGGATGGAGCTCCAGGAAGGCATCAGTCAAAACCAAAACAGAGTTCTTTCAGACCACATGACGTTTATTCAAAAATGTAAATGTCCCACTGGGTGGTAGGCTGGGAGGCTAAAACCAATCTCTAATTTTTATCTCAAAAATATTTTTCTCCTGACTAGGCCTTCTGGGTGAGCTGCCTAAATCCGGCCACACCCATCCAGGTTTTGGGACCTTCTGCAGTTCCTCCCAATGTTCCAGGGCCAGGCTATACTGCTGGCTAGTAGAGACCAGCCCACCCATCCATTTTCCCATCTCTTCTTGGACCTTGGCACTATCTATCTGAGGCTTCTGAAGTGCTCCTAACTATCCAAGGCTGATTCGCCCTCCTGAAGAGCTCCTGAATAGTCTAACTCAAGCCATCTGGTCCCTCCAATATAAAATCAAAAGACAGAACCTGAAGCCTAGACCAATCAGCTTTTCATACTTTATTAGTCACTTTTCTGTTACTGTGATAAAACCACCACGACCAAGGGAACTTACAAAAGGAAGAGTTTATTTCAGCTTACAATTGACGGTTCCAGGGAATTAAGAGTCCTTCCTGGCAGGGAGGCATGGTGGCAGGAGCTGGAGCAGAAAAACTGAGGTTCACTTCTTCCAGTGAGCACAGGAAGCCGAGAGCAACTGAAGACTGGCAGGGCTTGTTGAATTCTCTAAGCCTGCCCCCAGTGAGTACTTCCTCCAGCATGGCCACACCTTCTAAGAACTCCCAAAACAGCGCCACCAACTGGGGACCAAAATACTTGAAGCCCTATGGGGGACATTCTCATTCAAACCACCACACATACCCAAACAGAAAGCAACCAGGGTACATCAACAATACAAACAGAACCAAACTTCAGTTCAACAAAGGATTATACCAGAATCACAAGCAAGAAAAGAAAATCACATTCCAAAACCACAACCAAAAAAAAAAAGAAAAAGAAAAAGTAAAACCGAAATAATGTCCCCACCAAACACTACCAGTCCTATAAAAATATTCTTCTACAATGAGAACCCCCTAGAGGGAGCCCAGGACATGGAACTTAGAGAATAATCATAAACATGACCGAAAAAGTCAACAAATGTAAAGAACACACAACTCAACGAACTAAAAGAGGATAGAGGTTCACAAAAGAGATAGAAATCTTGAAGAAAACTCAGGCCGAAATGGAGAAGGAAGTGAAACACTCAGTAAGCTAATGTGACAACGGGGGAAAACCTCGTCAGCAGAGTGAATGAAATGGAAAACAGAATGTCAAGACTGGATGGTACAGTTGAAGAATTAAACCACTTGAGCAAAGAATATAAAAATGTTTTTAAAAGGAATAGAATATGGGGGCTGGAGAGATGGCCTAGCGGTTAAGAGCGCAGACTGCTCTTGCAAAGGACCCGGCTTCAATCCCCAGCACCCACATGGCGGCTGAGAACCATCTGTATTCCTGGAGAACTCCAGTTCCAGGGGAATCTGATGCCCTCTTCTGACCTCCGCAGCATTGCATGACACGGGTGCACAAACCTACATGCAGACAATACATTCATACACATAAATAAATAAAATAAAATAAAAGTTTAAAAAAATAAAAATAAAAGGAATAGAATATTCATGAAATGTGAGACACCATAAAAAGACTAAATTTGGCTGGCCTGGTCTACAGAGTGAGTTCCAGGACAGTTGGAGCTACAGGGAGACCCTGTCTCTAAAAGACAAAAAA
>VZQC01006713.1:1149059-1160394 GCA_009823505.1 Rhizomys pruinosus
TTTTTTTTTTTTTTTTTTTTTTTATCTGTT
The DNA here is from genome assembly GCA_009823505.1 of Rhizomys pruinosus. Classification (NCBI taxonomy): domain Eukaryota; kingdom Metazoa; phylum Chordata; class Mammalia; order Rodentia; family Spalacidae; genus Rhizomys; species Rhizomys pruinosus. Next base: position 1,149,090 of record VZQC01006713.1, read on the forward strand.
ATGATATTACTGTATACATGCACAGCTGTGCACCCCGTGTCGTGCAATGCCGCGGAGGTCAGAGAAGGTGTTCCGGATTCCCTGGAAACTGGAGTTCTCATGGAATTGGCGCTTCAGACGTTTCTTAGCCGCCATTCTGGTGCCTGGGGATCGAACCAGCCACAAAACCCCCCGGGTCCTCTGTATGAGCTGTCGGCGCTCTTAACGCTAGGCCTCATCGCTCCAGCCCCAAAAATCCATCTTTTTGTTTGTCTGCAATCACTCAACTCGTCCCACCTTCAAGCAATAGCCTACCTTAGGGTGTGAAAAAGGATAGAAAAACAGTCAACAGCAAATGACACTAACGAAGAAATCACAAATAGTTGCTATTTTAATGTCTGACAAAATAGACTTCAAACTAAAAGAATCCAAAGCGATAAAGAGAAGTCATTTCATCTAACAAAGGACAATGGTTGACAAGAAGAATTTAATCATTAAAACATATATTCATCCAAACCCGGTATACCCAATTTTCATTAAAAACAGTACTACCGACTTTTAAGACCAGATAACCCCAACTCAGTAGTAACAGTAATGGAAGGGGACCTTAATATCCCACTACCTCCAAAAGACAGATCAACCAGACAAAGAATAAACAGGCATCTGATTAAATGATACAATACATACATCAAATGGACCTAACAGCCATACACCAAATATTCCATCCAAGCACAAAAGAATATACTTTCTACTCATCACCCCATGCAAGTTTCTCTAAAACTAACCAAATACTGGGGCACAGAACAAATCCCAACAAATACAAAAATGAAATAATGCCATGCATTCTATCAAATGACAATACAATAAAGTTTAAAATCAATACCAAAAGAAGCTCTAGTAACTAGATGAACTCATGGAGATTAAAAAAAAAAAAACTGTTATAAAGCCACTGAAATCAAGAAAGAATTAAGAAAGAAAGGCTAGAGAGATGGCTCAGGGGTTAAGAGCACGGCTGTTCTTGAAGAGGACCTGGGTCAATTCTCAGCACCCACATGGCGGGCTAAGAGCCCATCTTATACTCCAGTTTCCAAGGGAATTCTGACCCCTCTTTGGACCCTCACAGCATTGCACGTCCTAGGTGCCCCAACCTACATGCAGGCCAGTACTCTTCATAAAACATAAATAAATAAATACATTTTTTTAAAAAAGAAATATAAGAGTTATTCCTGGAGCTGGGTGTGCTGTCACATGCCTTTAATCCCAGCACTTGGGAGGCAAGGGCAGGTGGATCTCTGTGAGTTCAAGGCCAGCCCTGGCTTACAGGGGTTATAGACATCTGGGGCCAAAAAAAAAGTATTCCTGGAACCAAATTAAAAGAATAATACAACACAACAAAACCTCTGAGACACTTTAAAAGCAGTCCTAAGAGGAAGTCTTCAAGCCCTGAAGGGCCGATAGTTAAAAAAAAAACAAAAAAAAAAAAAAAAAAAAAACAGAACAAAAATAAATTACTTCACAGTGCAACTCAAGACTGGACAGGCAAGAGCAAACAAAACCCAGCAGACAAGAAGAAATAACAAATATCAGAGCAGAGATTAATGAAATAGAAACAAAGAAAATAATACACAGAATCAATGAGTCCAAGAGCTGGTTCTTTGATAGTATCGACAACATAAACATACTCTTAGCCCAGTTAACCAAAAGAGAGCAACTCTAAATCAACAAAATCAGAGATGACGAAAGAAGTAACATCCCAACAGACAATAAAAAGTTACAGAACTTTACACTGTAATATTTTAAAAACCTATAACCTATTAAATTTGAAAACTTAAAAGAAATGGATGAATAGCTAAATTCATGGGAACCACCAAAGCCAAACCCAGAAGAGATCAACAGCTTAAACAGACCCATAAATAAATAAGGAATTTGAAACAGTAATATAGAACCTCCCAACTAAAAAAGCCCAGGCCCAGATGGATTCACATCAGAATTCTGCCAGACATTTAAAGATCTACAACCATACTGCTTAAATTATTCAAAAAGAAAGAATTAGAAGAAAAACTCCCAAATTCCTTCAATGAGCCAGAATCACTCTAATACCAAAACCAGGTAAAGACACAACACAAAAAAGAAAACTATAGACCCATCTCAATGAACATAAATGCAAAAAGTATTCTCAACAAAATACTTGCAAACCACATAGAGACACACATATAAAAGACTATCCACTATGATCAAGTTAGCTATATTCCAGAGATACAGGGAGGTTCAATATACGTAAGTCAATAAAGGTAATAAATCATAAAAGGTCTTAAAGACAAAAATCACAAGGTCATCTCAATAGATGCAGGAAAGGTTTTTTGTTTTGTTTTGTTTTGTTTTTACAAAATCCAACATGCATTTATGTTAAAATCCTAGAGGGAATTGGTATGAAGGGAACATACCTCAACATAATTATAGCTATATATAACACCCATGGCCAATATTCTAAATGGAGAAAAAACTGGAAGAATTCCCATTAGAATCAGGAATAAGACAAGGCTGTCCACTATTTTCACTCTTTTATTTTTTTATTTATTTTTTTTTGGGGGGGGTCCTTTCAAGACAGGGTCTCCCTGTAGCCCCAGCTGTCCTGGAACTCACTCTGTAGACCAGGCTGGCCTTGAACCCACAAAGATCCACCTGCCTCTGCCTCCCGAGTGGTAGGATTAAAGGCGTGCACACCCGGCTATTTTCACTCTTTTATAATATAGTGCTTGAAACTCTTGCTAAGCAATAAGACAAGAGAAGAAAATTAAAGGAGTGCTCATTGAAAAAGAAGAGGTAAGGGCTGGAGAGATGGCCTAGCGGTTAAGAGCACCGACTGCTCTTACAGAGCACCCGTGTTCGATCCCCAGCACCCACATGGCGGCCAAGAACCATCTGAGGCTCCAATTCCAGGAGAACTCCAGTTCCAGGGGAATCCGATGCCCTCTTCTGACCTCCGCGGCATTGCACGACACGGGTGCACACACTTGCATGCAGACAGTACATTTATACACATACAGAAATTAAAAAAAAAAAGAAAAAGAAGAGGTAAAAAAAAGAGGCTATTGTCCCTATTTGCAGATGATATGACATTATACATAAGAAATCACAAATATTCCACAAGAAAACTCCTAGAAATGATCAACACATTCAGTAAGGTGGCAGGTTACAAAAATGCATCTACAAAAATCAACAACCTTTCTATATACTAATAACAAGCAATCAGAGAAAGAATTCATGGAAACCCTCCCATTCACAATAGCGTCAAAAAACATAAAATATCTCGGAATAAACCTGATCAAAGACATTAAAGATCTCTACAATGAAAATGTTAAATCTTTGAAGAGATTGAGTAAGACACCAGGAGATGGAAGGACTTCCCATGCTCATGGATTGGAAGAATTAATACTGTGAAAATGACCATCCTACCAAAAGCAATCTGTAGATTCAATGCAGTCCCAGTCAAAATCCCTGTGATATTATTCACAGAATTTTTTATTATGTGTATTATTATTTATTTTATTATTATGTGTATGAATGTACTGTCTGCATGTAGGTCTGTGCACCCATGTCGTGTAATGCCGCAGAGGTCAGAAGAGGGCATCAGATTCCCCTGGAACTGGAGTTAAAGCAGTTCTCAGCCACCTTGTGGATGCTGGGGATCGAACCCGGGTCCTCGGCAAGAGCAGTCGCTACTCTTAACTGCTAGGCTATCTCTCCAGCCCCGTATTCACGGAATTTTTTTAAAAATCCAAAAATTCGCCGGGCGTGGTGGCGCACGCCTTTAATCCTAGCACTTGGGAGGCAGAGGCAGGCGGATCTTTGTGAGTTCAAGCCCAGCCTGGTCTACAGAGTGAGTTCCAGGACAGCTGGGACTACAGGGAGACCCTGTCTCGGAAACCACCAAAAAGAAAAAAAAAAAAACAAATCTAAATAAATCATATTGGATCAATAAGAACCTGGATAGACAAAACAACCCTGCGCACAAAGAGTAATGCTTGAACCAGTCTCAACTAGTTACATTGAGTCATAAAAAAGATGGTAGCTGGCCACAAAAAACACAAGATCAATGAGACAAATTGAAGACCCAAAAATGAAGTATTGCATTTTCCAGCACCTGTATCTGACAAAGGTGTCTAAGAACTTTTCTTTGGAGAAGACAGTATCTTCGCAAATGATGCTAGCAAAAACTGGATCTCCCTATAGAAGAATGAATTAGACCCTTATATAACCCTGCACAAAAGTAAATCCAAGGACCAAGACCTCAATGTGAAACTTGAAACTGTTAGAAAGAAAACATTAAATTACCCTACAAATACAAAGTGCAGAAAAGACTGAATGATATCGTTACTTAAATTAAGTTAAACAGTGGCCCATTAACGAAAAGTTCATACCAAAAAGAAAAAAAAAAAAAAAAAAAACAGCCAAGAAGTGAAGGGGAAAACCCAATAGGAGTGAAAAACCTTCACAAGCTACACATCTCAGAAGGATTAATATCAAAATATCAAAAATAAAATTAACAAACTCAACAAAAAAAGAAAAAAATAAAAACCATTAAAAAGGGCTATGATAAAGAAAAAAAAAAAAAAATTATAAAAAAGATCATAAAAACATTTTGAAAAAGTGTTCAACTCTTTCAGCACTTAGAGAAGTCAATCACAGCCACTTAGATTTCATCTTCCACCCCAGTCAAGACTGGCTAAGATAAAGAGAACAAAATGATACCACATGGTTGGAGAGTGATGTTGGGAAAGGGGACGCTAATTCAGTGCTGTGGGATTGTAAAGTCGTGTGCAACCAGTGTGAAGAACCTTTAAGAAACTAAAAATGAGGGCTGGAGAGATAGCCTAGCGGTTAAGAGACCCCGACGGCCTTGCAGAGGACCCGGGTCGATCCCTCAGCACGCCACATGTGCGGGCAAGAACGTACCCTGTAACTCCAATTACAGGAGAACTCCAGTTCCAGGGGAATCCGAGACCCTCTTCTGACCTCCGTGGCATTGCACGACACGGGTGCACAAACCTGCATGCAGACAGTACATTCATACACATACAAAAATAAATAAATAAATAATAAAAAAAAATTAAAAAAAAAAAAAAAGAAACTAAAAATGAATCTACCACTCCTTGGCATATACCCAAAGACTCATCCTCTTGCAGAGATACTTATACATTAATATTTGTTGCTTCAATAGGTAAGAAATGGAAGCAACCTAAGTGTCCCTCAACTGACAAATGAATAATGAAAATGTAGTATATTTACATAATCGAGTTCTACTCAGTGATAAACATGAAATCATGAAATTTGCACATAAATGGATGGAACTAAAAACTGTTATATTAAGTGAAGTAACACAGACTCAAAAAAACAAACTAGATATATTCTCCCTCATTTGTAGATCTTAGCACCAAATTCTTACATCCGAGTATGTATCCTGATATAACTGCAGAAGCTAGGAAAATGGAAAGAAACCATGTAGGTAAAGGAAAGAAGGAGCCTGAGAGGAATATTAGGAGACAGGTGTTATCGAGGGGAAAATGTATAAAATGGGGGTATTTACCTGGGAGGGAAAAAAGGGCGTAAAGGGGAAGAAGGAGCTCAAGAAATGGGGGATCATAGGAGACAGGTATTACCTAGGGTGAAATGGGGGATCATAGGAGACAGGTGTTATCAAGGGTGAAATGGAGAAATTGGGGAGGGCGGAAAGAGGGTCAGATGTGGAGAAAGGGAGGAGAGATAAATAATGCTTAGCTGGTGTAAAAGCCCAGGAGGAAATGATTAGCTCAAAAGCCTACTAAAAAATTATACATACAGAATGTCTACATGAGTCCATGTGTATAGCTGAAGGCTATATAAGAAGACACAGTGCCAGATAGAAGAAGCCTCCCTTGAAGTTGTCAGTCAGGGTAGTTCAAGAGACTACCAAAATTACACAGGCTATTTATTGCCTCAGCCCTTGATTGTCTCCCAGAACTTAAAGGTAAGGCCCTATTGCTGAAGACAGGACATATTTTAGACACAGGACTTGGAGCAATGGAGCTAGAACTGACCTGAAACCCTCATCCCTCAAGGCTCACTCTCAAATTTTGGAGCAAGCTGCTAAGGAAGAATATCAACCAATGGTTCAACCCCAGGTTTAAGGCCTAATAACCACAATGATGACCAGCACAGCACACTATATTGGGGCAGTAATTGAGCTTTAATCAGAATTTTAATCAACAACTACCCACTTAAAGTCCACTCAATGGGAAGAAATCTCTGTGTGGTACTATAAACATAGCCAAATATTCATGGCTGAAGGGGTTGTAGATCTTCGAGAAAATCTTAAGGCTGTCACTTTCCTAGACAAACATAATTTCTTACTATATGATAAATATGGATCCATATATTTACAGACAAGTATACCAGTCACCATTCTTTTGAGACAGAGACAATTACAGAGTTCCACAACTGGTCACATATGGAGAATAAGTGTCTATGAGATGCCCAACCCTAAGTGACACAACTACAATGCAAACTATACCTAAGGTTTATAGAACATAGTGGAACAAGGGGTAGAAAAAACACTAATGTATCTCTCAATTCTCATCAATGAAGCTCCCTCACACAGTGGAGGACAATGAACACAAAAGGCCTTGCCAATGAGAGACTCCATAACAAACAAAACAGCTCCAGTTTGCCATTTGAGATTAGTGCTGTGTCCACCTTCATCAGTGAAGCTTCTCACTGCAGCAGGTGATGGTTAATGCAGAAACCTACAAATGGCCAAAGCATCAAGAGTGAGTGACTCTCAAAAAATAAATAAATAAAATTTAAAAAAATTATGAAGAAAAAAAAAAGAGTGAGTGACTCTCGAATGCATAGCCCCAAATGGCAGCTGGCTCAGAGAACATCACAGAAGAGACAGCAGAAAGAATATAAGAGCCGGAAGATGGGCGATGTGCAGCAAAAAGATTCCTTCTGGTTGTGACAGCTGTTGCATGCATGATCTCACTGCAGTGGTGGTTATCTGCACAAGACTTGCCCAAGTTTGGGCCTATCAGCATTTCATTATGGATGAGGAAGGAGCCCAGGAAGCCTGCCCTTCCCAAAGGGACTTTTGGGAAATAAAGCTTGTTTTGGAAGGGGATGCCATTTTCTTTTTTATTAAATTTATTTTTATTCCATGTGTGTGTGTGTTCTGCCTGCATGTATGTAAGTGCGTCTGTGTCATGGAATACCTGTGGAAGCCAGAAGAGGGCATCAGATCCCCTGGAACTGGAGTTAAGGATGATTCTGAGTGGTGGAAACCAAACCCAGGTCCTCTGCAAGAGCAGCCAGTATATTCTTAACTGCTGAGCCGTCTCTCCAGCCTAAGGGTGCCATTTTCTTAAGTGGTATAGTTACAGATAGGTTGCCCACCTATGTTCAAGCAAGTACCTCATTAAACTCAGTGAGCCACAAACAAAAAGCAAGGAGAAGGGGAGACATGCTCCAGTGGGAGGACAGTGATGGGGCATGGGGTGAAGATGCCTACAACTCACTAAATAAATATACAAAACTGTCCAATAAGAGAACCACTTAAGAAAAGGTGGGTGGTGCCAGTGGAACAGCACCTCAAGTTGACCCTTGGCCTGTGTGTGTGTGCGTGCACGCACACACACACACACAATGGATAACAAGTGAAACAATATTCTGACAATAAAAGCATGTCCCTAAAGACATGTCCAGACAACACACCAAAAATGTCTATCTGCACATGTGCACACATGCCAGAGATGGTTACCAGCACCTTGAACATAGCAAAAGCGTTCTACCACTGAGCTACATCACTGAGCTACATCTCTAACCCAAACACTTACTTCAAAATGAGTTCAAGGCCAGCCTGGTCTAAATAGTGAATTCCAGCCCAGCTGGGCTTCAGGGAGACCCTGTGTCAAAAAGACCAAAAACAAAAACAAAACAACAACAACAACAACAACAAAGTTTACAGACATGCCCAGAATGCTAGAAACTAAAGGGAAACAACAAAGCTCAGAAAAGCAAAGAAATAAAATGGAATTTAAGAAAACAATTAGAAATAAAAGGAATTTAAGAAAACAATTAGAAATAAAAGGAAAAAACACTTAAATAAAAACTAAACCAAAAAACACCGTAGGAAGTAATAACTGACATCGATTTCAAAAAATAAAAAATAAAAGCCAGTGTATGGCAGCACTCAGAAATGCTGAGACAGGGCTATAGTTCTGAGGCCAACTTGGGCTACATGGCAAGCTTCTGTGAGAGAGGAGGGAGAGGGAGAAAGGAGGGGAAGGAGAGGAAGGGAAAGACAAGGAATATATGCAACCAGCTCTCACCCAAAGAGAGTAAGAGATATTCATTCTGAGCTACATTTGTGTGACCATGGTCTGGGAACAGAGATTCAGGTTGTCCAGAATAGCATGTTCCAAAGTAGAAATGGTTTCATGAATGCTTATAGTCATAGAACAAAAGAGTCATAAATCAAGGATATTCTTTTTAATTAATATATTGATAGGAGCATCAGGTAGGCAGAGTACAACAAAGCTGAAAACTCTAAAAGGTTTCAGACCAGGAGCTGTTGACTGGTGGAAGCTAGTGGTCTGTAAAGCATATCCTGAAAGTGTTTAAATGATAGCTAAAAGGATGCTGGGTCAGACATGGGCTGAGTACTGAATGGTGATTAAGGAGACTAAAGAGATTCAAGATAATTTGGCTCTGTATCTGTAATGTGGTTACTAGGGAAACCTGGGGTCCCTTTGTAGGTTCTTAGTCTTAATAAAAGAAGGTTTATTTTTTTGGTCTTTTCAAGACAGGGTCTCCCTGTAGCCCCAGCTGTCCTGGAATTCACTCTGTAGACCAGGCTGGCCTTGAACTCACAAAGATCTGCCTGCCTCTGCCTCCCAAGTGCCAGGATTAAAGGCGTGTGCCACCACGCCCGGTTTAATAAAAGAAGTTTTAAACTAACTCAGAAGGAAGCTCAAAGACCATCTGACAGGGAAACGATAGGGTGGGAACCTGAAAATGCAAGAAGGGAGATGAACAAGAAGAAAGCTATGCTTTATAAGTCAGGCCTGGAGGTTGGCAAACAGTCGTAGAAAAAACAGCAGGGGTCAGTCAGGTGAGGTCTGCAGAGAAACAGGAGAAAGCCCGGGGTGTCAGGAGAAGCACACATCAGAGTTTTGCCAGCATCTGAAAGAGATAGACAAGGAAAAAAAATAAAATAAAAAGTTACACTTTTAGAAAAGATTTTCTTATTTTTATTTTATGTGTCTGAGTGTTTTGCCTGCGTGTATAGAGGTGCACGCATGCTGTGCAAAGCCCAAGGAGGCCAAAAGAGGGAGAGGAATTACACATAGTTGTTAGCCACCATGCGGCTGCTGGGAACTGAACCTGGGTTCTCTGTAACAGAAGCCAATGCTCTTAACCACTGAGCCATCTCTGCAGCCCTCAAAAGGTATGCTTTTGAGTTAGAACTCAGAAAAACAGGCAGGGTTAGCAATAAAGTCTTCAAGCTACTGCAATGGGAAGCAGTTCCTGGAGTATATTAGGCAGATTAGCTCATTGAGGAGATACTAATTCCTCCCATTTCCTTGGCATGTCTTCAGGTGAATCAACTTTCTTGAAGGGTAGTCTCCTAGCTAGGTGACTGACAAGCCCTGCTGAATTAATTCTTAAGGCAGTCTTTGGAACAGATCAGAATGCCACGTCTCCACCCAGGACCAGAGGTAGAACTCAAACTCAGCTCTTTTGACCTTGGAGGAAGTAACTTTCCTTTAACAGGTCTCAACAAAGCCCTGTCCACCTTTTCATATGGTATTTTAAATCTGAAGGAGGGTTAGTTGTGATATTTCCCTTTCTAGTTTTTTGTTTTGTTTACCCCAGCACTGGGTTTTTAACTCCAGGCTTGTTTACTGTAAGGCAAGAGCTCTACAACTCTGCTATTTCCCTTGGCCTCAGCAGGATTTTTTTTCTGTTTGTTTAATTGGTTTGGGTTGTTTTGAAACAGTCTTATGTATCCCAGGCTGACCTCAAACTCACTGTGTGATTGAGGACGACCTTGAACCCCTGATCCTCCTGGCTCCACCTCCCAAGTACTGGGGTTACAGGTACGCGTCACCATGCCCAATTAATCAGGAAGCGCTAATCAGAAGGTTCAATCTGGCCTTGTAGAAACTTTAACACCGATTAAAGTTCACAGCTCCCCCTGGTGGCAAAGCATCATATTTTGTCCTAGTGGAGGCCAAAAGTTTTACGGCCCACAGCCCTGGGTGATGCTAATATTACTAGTCATCATGATCCAAATCTGACATTTTCTCCCACCTTCCGTACATGATGTAACACTTACACATGACAAACAATATGAGTATTATATCTAAATTAATATTAAGAACACAATATGGTTTATAGAAAAAGGTGGTACTGCTGGTGTGAATGTAAACTCGTACAGCCACTATGGAAAGCAGTGTGGAGAACCCTTGGAAGACTTGGAATGAACTTGTCACCCGACCCAGCCATACCACTCCTCGGCATGTACCCTCAAGTCTCACCCACCGCAGGGATACATGCATGGCCATGTTTATTTCAGCTCTCTTCACAATAGCAGGGAACTGGAACCAACCCAAATGCCCCTCAACTGACGAGTGGATAGAGAAAATGTGGTACATCTACACAATGGAATTCTATGCAGCAGTAAAGAAAGATGACATCATGAGCTTTGCAGGAAAATGGCTGGAGCTGGAGGACATCATGCTGAGTAAAGTAACACAGTCCCAGAAAAACAAACGATGAATGGTATCCCTCATCTGTGGATGCTAGTGCCAATTACCTAGTTGTAAGTATTTCTTGTGCATGGCCCCTTGAGCTTTTGTCCAAGCAGTGGGAGCGATGCATATTGGAAACAACAAAAACAACAATAACAGAAAGGACTGCATCAAAGAACTGACTGAAACAGTGAACTTCTGCTCAAAACAGTCAACTTCCACATGGAGAATATTGAGAAAGACCAAATACTATTTGTAATAAAAATAGAAGCAAGAGGGCGTCGGATTCTGCTAGAACTGGAGTTAAAGATGGTTCTTAGCTGCCATGTGGGTGCTAGAAATCGAACCCAGGTCCTCTGCAAGAGCAATCGGTGCTCTTAACCACTGAGCCATCTCTCCAGCCCCTACTGTTATCATTTTTAGAGCATGTTCCTATTGTTTTTAGGGGATTGAGTCTTAAAATTTATAGTACAGTTCCATCTCTTTTAATTCTAGCACTTGGCCGGATTTTTTTTTTTTTTTTTTTTTTTTTTTTTTTT
>VZQC01006713.1:1171757-1223302 GCA_009823505.1 Rhizomys pruinosus
AAAAAAAAAAAAAAAAAAAAAAAAAAAAAAAAAGATGGAGGGGTAGGAAAGGACTTTCTAAACTGGACATTGGTTTAGGAATTAAAGTCGACAATCAATGAATAGGACCTTGTTAAACTAAAACACCTGCTTTAGTGTTAACCTGGCTTGAGGCAGTAACAACCATGCCACAGCCTGACTGCTATCCCATCTTGAAATTTGCCTCTGCCAACACCCCCCACAAATTGGTCCATTACTTTTGAATTCAGTTTCACTCAAATTTTTAAGACATGGGTAGAACACAAGCAGATGCTTTGCCAGAATGTAGCATGAATGGCCTCTAGTCCAAGTCCCAGTAGAGTTCTTGCTCCCCTCTGAAACCGGTTAAGCACAGCCTCTACTGCCCTCATTCCTTTTTAAAAAATTTTATTACTTTATTACTTTATTTATTTATTTAGGTAGTGAGAACATGCCAAGGTACACAGGTGGGGTCAGAAGACAATTTACAGTAATCATTTTTCTCCTTCTTCCATGTGGGTCCCGGGGATTGAACTCAGATCATCAGACTTACCAGCAAACACCATTACCCACTGAGCCATCTCTCCAGCCCCCTTGAATGGTTTAAGTTGACATCATCCATCACAGCAGGGAATACAAGGCAGCAGGAGCACCTCAGAATATGGCGACTGGAGTATAAGGTGGCTGTTCATGTCTACCATTACGGGGCAGAGCTACAACTATTTTCTTATTTCCATCTTAGAAACAAGGGGCTGTTAAATGACTCATGTTTCTTTTTCTCACCAGTGTTTTCTGTAACTGCATCAATGTCTCGGCAACAAGCCTCCTGTCAGTATTTTCCAAGCACTCTAGAACTGACCAGAGGAATGAGATTCCAGAAATTCTGTTCTGAGCTGGCCAGAGGACATGGTGTTGCCATACAGCACAGAGGGAAAGCTAGGATGGGGGTGATCAATAGCACACTCATCAGATCCAGGTCTCCCTTAACAGGCTGGGAGAAGATAAAACCTAGAAGAAGATGACCTGCTTCAGAGTTCAAGGTCATCTGAAGAAGGCCTGAATGGCCCAAGGTTTAAAAAAAAAAAAATGTCAGGTAGGCCTGGGGAAATGGTTCAGCGGTTAAGAGCACTGGCTGGTTTTGTAGGGGAGCTGGTTTCAGCGCCCAGCACCCAAACAGCAGCTAACAACCATCCATAATTCCAGTTCCAGGGGATCCACTGCCTTCTTCTGGCCTTGCATCCACACAGACATACATACACATATGCATCATTGATGGTTTGAATGAGCATGACCCCATAGGGGGACATGTATTTGAACAAGTATATGAACACTTGGTGACACTGTTTTGAAAAAGTCACTAAATCCCTAGAGTCCATAGTCATGTCCCATTGCCAGCTTTCCTCCCTGCTTCCTGTGCCCGCTTTAAGATGTGAGCTCAGCCGGGCGTGGTGTGCACACCTTTGATCCCAGCACTTGGGAGGCAGAGGCAGGTGGATCTCTGTGAGTTCAAGGCCAGCCTGGTCTACAAAGTGAGCTCCAGGCCAGCTGGGACTAAAGGAAGACCTTGTCTCAAAAATACCAAAAAAAAGAAAGAAAGATGTGAGCTCTCAGCTTTCTGCTCCAGCTGTCTCCTGCCATGCCTCCCCCACCGTGACGGACTCTTAACCCTATGGAACTCCAAGTCCAATAAACTCTTCCTCCTATAAGCTGCCTTGGTTATGGTGTTTATCACAGCAACAGAGAAGTAACTAATATACAGCACATACACAAGAAGAAATTTGATATTATTAAACATTCTAACTTTGGAATTGAAAACCTTGAGCTGAGGTCCCTGTTAGTTATGTGACACTGGACAATCAACCTTCCTGGGAGTCTCGGGCTCTGATCCTTTAACATGAGAGATGAAAAGGTACAAAGTCAGTGATTCCCACAACAGTAAGCTAAGTTATACATTAGAGATATCACAGAGCTCAAGAAAAGCCTGTATCCACTCTACAGTGTATTGGAAAGGACACAAAGAAAAATCACAATGATGTTCACGAAAGGTGAGGGGGCCCCAAGCACTCTGTCCTTGGAGAGTTGTGACCATGACCTTGGGAACTTCTCTTGAACTCTATTATTCAGGGTTTCCTAGGGAGGGTTCATTATACTGGCACTACTGTGGCCAGTGGTGACTAACTTGGTCTTCCAGCCCTTTTCCCTTTCCTAGACAAAGGTTGGAGAGTTGAAAATAACAAGCTTCTAGTCAAAGTTTGGTTGTTCTGACAACTAGTCCCCATCACGAAGCTCTCCTGAGACCTGCAAGTTGCCTTCTCAAAGCCAGAGATGATCCAACCACTGTGTCATTCAGGAAATTCCAAGAGTTTTAGAGCCCTGTGCCAGGAGCCAGGGGCAAAGACCAAATACCTTTCTTCTATCACAGCAACTTTTTTTTTTTGGTCTTTTTGAGACAGGGTCTCCCTGTAGCCCCAGCTGGCCTGGAACTCACTCTGTAGACCAGGCTGGCCTTGAACTCACAAAGATCCACCTGCCTCTGCCTCCCAAGTGCTAGGATTAAAGGTGTGCACCACCACGCCCAGCTCACAGCAACTTTTACTTTGTCTACAAACCTAATTGCCGTTTGCTGTGTAGGACAACACATTCACAGATTCTAGGACCTGGATGTGGGTATCTTTTGTGGGGACATCTTTCTGGAGACCACAACATCTCCAGAGTATAGAGACAGCCTGGGAAGCCTGCCGTGGCAGCAGGGTGGGGTGTGTATTGTAGGGTTGCCGGAAAACTCTAGCCTTTGAAGTTATACACAGGACTGCACTTGGTAAGCAGCCAAAGTCCCAAGACCTGACATATAGTCGGGTGATAGAAAGTGAATAGAGGGCTGGAGAGATGGCCTAGCGGTTAAGAGCGCCGACCGCTCTTGCAGAGGACCGGGGTTCGATCCCCAGCACCCACATGGCGGCCGAGAACCGTCTGAAACTCCAATTCCAGGAGAACTGCAGTTCCAGGGGAATCTGACACCCTCTTCTGACCTCCATGGCATTGCACGACATGACACGGGTGCACAGACTTGCATGCAGACAGTACATTCATACACATACACATACAGAAATAAATAAAATTTAAAAAAAATTTAAAAAGAAAGTGAATAGAACAGTTTGTGAGGCACTTACAGAACAGAAGTTCTGTATTTATTTATTCGTGGGGTCTGGTGGTGTAAACCTGTGATCACAGCCTAGTTGGGAAGCTGAAGCAGGAAGATCACAGGGCCAAAGGCTGCCCGGACTGTAGAGTGAATTCAAGACTCGTATGGGCTACAGAGTGACTCCAAGGCCAGCCTGGGCAACTCAGCAAGATTGTATCAAAATAAACATTAAAAGTGAATCTAGAGATGCGGTTCAGTGGTAGAATACTACTCTTGCCCAGCATGTGAGGCCCCAAGTTTCATCTCCAGTACTGCCAAAGAAAGAAAGGGAGAGAAATGTGGGGAGAGGGAGAGAGGAGAGACAGGACAGAGAAGAGAGGATAGAGGACATGGGGAATGCCATTCTGGGGCAGATGGTGGTGCTGAACTATTCTTTTCTTTTCTTTTTTAATTTTATTTATTTCTGTATGTGTATGAATGTACTGTCTGCATGCAGGTCTGTGCACCCATGTTGTGCAATGCCGCGGAGGTCAGAAGAGGGCGTCGGATTCCCCTGGAACTGGAGTTCTCCTGGAATTGGAGTTTCAGACGGTTCTTGGCCGCCATGTGGGTGCTGGGGATCAAACCCGGGTCCTCTGTAAGAGCGGTCGGCGCTCTTAACTGCTAGGCCATCTCTCCAGCCCCAGTGCTGAACTATTCTAGCCAGCTCATGACAGGCTGGGCTCAGAGCAAGGCTACTATCCCAAAGAGTTAACCATAACTAGCCCCAGCTCTAAGTGCCCAAGGGCACCATGACATTGAAACGTTGCCTGGCTGCTCATGCAGGGATTCCATTACCTCAGCACCCAGCCTTTTTGCAGCCCCTTAGAAAGCCTCTGTGCAGTCAGTTTCTCTCTGTGTCTTTCCTGCTGGGTGTACCATACTGTATCAAATAAATTCTCTACTTTTGTCTTTTCTATCCTGGGGAGTTCTTTCACAGCCTGCAGCACTGGCTTATCATTGTGTCAGATAGCAGAAATGTAGGAAGGAATGAAGGGAGGGAGAAAGGAAAGGAGGAGAGATGGAGAGAGGAAGGGAGGAAGGAGAAATTACAGTATGAATAGACACAGTAATTCTCCAACGACCCAAGAGAAGTACTGTGAGGATGATCCTGAGCTTCGTCACTTACACAGAAACACACAGTAGTCTGATGCTAGAGACCCACATTCCCCCACTGCCATAGTGCCTTTCTGTTTCCATGGAGAAATCTGAAGCACCTCACTTCTATTCCCCCCCTCTTCCTTCTCTCTCTTTCACCTCATAGTACTTGTGATACTGGCTGATGGGTACGTAGGCGGTAGAGAGGGGGCTACAGAGACATTCTCCCAACCTGCATCTGATCTTGTGACTTAAATAGCTATCAGTGAGTTTTAGACAGGTTGTATAAGCCAAGTGAATAAAGTCTCCATTTTCCAGATGACTTGTAAGAAAAAGCTTTTCTCTGAGAAAACTGACTAGAGCATTGTTTTCTTTGGACAGGGTCTCATGTAATCCAGGCTTATCTTTTTTTATAGATTTTATTTTTCTTTATTCTTTATGTGTATGAATGTACTGTCTGCATGCAGGTCTGTGCACCTGTTTCATGCAATGCCATGGAGGTAAGAAGAGGGCGTCGGATTCCCCTGGAACTGGAGTTAAAGATGGTTCTTAGCTGCCATGTGGGTGCTGGGAATCGAACCTGGGTCTTCTGCAAGAGCAGTCGGCGCTCTTACTGGCTAGGCCATCTCTCCAGCCCACCCAGGCTTATCTTGAATTTACTGTGTGACTGAAGTTGACCTCAAATTTCTGATCTTGCCTTCACATCCCCAAGTGCTGGGATTGCATATATATATATATATATATATATATATATTAATTATAATATATCATATATATAGAGAGAGAGAGAGAGAGAGAGAGAGAGAGATGATATCTATATATGTATATAGATATAGATATATATGTGATCAAAGTTGTAGCCTTGTAAGCTGTCAGGCCCTCTGAACTACTCTCAGCATCCTTAGCGCTCCTTCAGTGTAGACAAGATACATAGTGATCATTTAGTTTCACAGCTGGCTAATGCTGGAATCCCCCTAAGTGGCAAATGAAGCTTTGCATCCAGTCATTTGCTTCAGACATAAAAAGTCTGAACCTTGGAGGAATATTGACCATATAGCTATGTGGTCATTTAGGGAAACTAAGAATTCCTCACATCTGAGACTCCAACTATAAAATGTGAAACTATTTTAGACACATGATGAAGGAAAGAAGGGATGGCTGTAGCTCTTGCCCAACATTCATGAAGCTCTGGGTATGATCCTTAGGAGAGAGAGAGCAATAGATAGATAGATGATAGATAGATAGATAGATAGATAGATAGATAGATAGATAGATAGATAGATAGGACATGTTCTCTTATGTAAGAATCACTCCAGATTCACTTTAAAAATTTTTTTTGAGAAAGGGGCTCCCTATAGCCCCAGCTGGCCTGGAACTCACTCTGTAGACCAGGGTGGCCTTGAACTCACCTGCCTCTGCCTCCTTAGTGCTAGGATTAAAGGCATGTGCCACCATGCCTGGCTTAAAGACAGTTCTTAGCCGCCATGTGGGTGCTGGGAATCAAACCTGGGTCCGCTGCAAGAGCAGTCGGTGCTCTTACCCGCTGAGCCATCTCTCCAGCCCCAGATTTTTTTATGTCATGTGTATGAGCATACTGCCTGCATGTATGTAACACATGTTGCATGTGTGCATGGCCACGCAAGTGCACACACCAGTGGAAGTGGATGCTGCCACACTTGGCTTGCAACACAGTTACATTGTTTGAAGAACAATAAAGTCAGGGCCTCTGAGAACATCTGAACAATTTCTTCTGAAGACAGAATAGTCTCAGTTATAACCATTTAAAGTTACAATAACTTTACAAAAGAATAAGACAAAGACTACTTTTTATTCTAACATAGGGATGTTCGAATACTAATTATGTCTAGCACTTGTCAGGGGCAGACACACAATCAATGTTCACCCCACATTTGGTAACTCCTGGATGCTGGAACAGAGCTTCCAGGCTGCTCAGAGTGTACAGGGTGGGGTGTTCTTCCCCTCGTAAACTCACACTCATTTCTGACATATTTCAAGCCATTCCTATAGATAAGCAGCTTAGGAAATTAGACCATTGGGTTTCCAGTTGATATCAGACAACCCAATATTCTCAAATCCCTGCAAACTATGCTGGCAGAAGCCATAAATGCAAACCACTGTCATGTCCTAAGGGAGGACAAAGATCTAACTGCTGGTCAGCAGAGACAGCAAGGGACTGGGGAGACAACTCTCAGGAAGCCCTCCCCAGGAGAACACAGCCGAGCGTACATCAAGACCTGGAACCCAAGGAATCTCAAGCCAGGAATCCCAACAGTCCAGACCGTCACAGAACGAGGACACTCCCCAGGCAGGGGTGGAGGACTAAGAGGCTCAGGGGCAAGGACTCTGCTGACAGCAGAGTAAAGATTAGCAATATGCCCACCAGGTGGCACTACCTGCCTTCTGCCCTGAGGAGGCAGGGCATCAGCACAGTGAATTTAATCAATGTTTTCCACCTCAGTGAGGAGTGATGACTCTAACAGTGGATCCCAAAGAGGTAAAGAGCTGGATTAGGAAAAAAATCATTCCGTAATATTCCACAGCAGCTATCAACTTAGATAATATATAATCTAGAAACTTTCAAATTTGTTTCTCATGTCAGTCCCAAGTAATGCTGCCTACTCCACTTTTGACTCAGAAAATGTTAAAAAGTCCTCCAGGACCAGGTTTTAGGTTGAATCCAAAAGGAAAACAAAAGTGTCCAAAATTAATCAATCAATCAATCTTTCTTTCTTTTTTCTTTTTCTTTTTCTTTTCCTGTATCTTTTATTCCTGGGGGCTTGCTGGCCTGCCATTGTAGCTGAAAAGATGCACTTCAAGTTCAGTGAAGTGACCCTGTGTCTCTTTTTTTTTTATTTTATTTATTTTCGTATGTGTATGAATGTACTGTCTGCATGTAGGTTTGTGCACCCGTGTCGTGCAGTGGCCGTGGAGGTCAGAAGAGGGTGTCGGATTCCCCTGGAACTGGAGTTCTCCTGGAATTGGAGTTACAGACGGTTCTCAGCCGCCATGTGGGTGCTGGGGATCGAACCCAGGTCCTCTGCAAGAGCAGTCGGTGCTCTTAACGGCTAGGCTATCTCTCCAGCCCCAACCCTGTGTCTCTTAAACCAGGCATGGCTTCTACTTTATTTCCAGCACTCAGGAGGCAGAGGCAGGTGGAGCTCTGTGAATCTGAAGCCAGCCTGGTCTACATAGTGAGTTCTAGGCCGGTCAAAATTACATACATACATATATAGACCCTGTCTCTAAATAAATAAATATAAATATGAAGACACCCAGTGACATCAGCCTATAGCCTTCTCATTCACACAAGCACCTGAACACACACACACACACACACACACACACACACACACACACACACACAAGGTGCTTGGGAGATGGATCAGCAGGTAAAGGTACTTGCAAGCCTGGTGAACTGAGTCTGATCCCCAGAACCTACACAAAAGTATAAAGATAGAGCCAGGTATGGTGGTACACACCTTTAATCCCAGCACTCAGGAGGTAGAGGCAGGTGGATCTCTGTGAGTTCAAGGCCAGCCTGGTCTACAAAGCAAACTGCAGGCCATCTGGGACTAAAGGGAGACCCTGTCTCAAAAAGACCAAAAAAAAAAAAACTATAAAGATAGAACAGACTCCATAAAGTTCCTCTGACCTTTACACATGTGTCATGGCATATGCACACACACATACACACACACACACACACACACACACACACACTCTACACACAGGATAATTAAATAATTTAAACATGTTTTCATTTTTGAGAATTTCTTACATGGGGATTATATTTGCATTATCTCCATCCCTCCCAGTTCCCCCAACTGCTCTCATACCCTCCCCCCAACTCCCTCTCAATTTGTTGTCCTCTTCTTTGATTATTACTGTTAAATATAAATACATACATTTATAAATACACATATATAAAATGCACTAAGTTTATTTAGTGGTGCTGTGTGTACCTGTGTTTAGGGCTGCCCACTTAGGATTTTCTTTTTTTTTTTTTTTTTGGTCTTTTCGAGACAGGGTCTCCCTGTAGTCCCAGCTGGCCTGGAACTCACTCTGTAGACCAGGCCGGCCTTGAACTCACAGAGATCCACCTGCCTCTACCTCCCGAGTGCTAGGATTAAAGGCATGCACCACTTAGGATTAAATAACCTCTCATATAAATAAATTTTTAAGTTAAAAACAAGGTGAGGGCTGGAGAGATGGCTCAGCAGTTAAGAGCACTCTGCTCTTCCAGAGGGCCTGAGTTCAGTTCCCAGCACCACATCAGGCAGCTCACAACAGTCTATAATAACTCCAGCTACAGGGGGCCTGATTCTCTCTTCTGGTTTGGCAGACACCTGCACATACATGTGTACAAACTCACACACAGAAACATATATATACACACAATTTTAAATTATAAATAAATAAAAATAAAGTCTTTAGAACATTATTGAATATCCCTAATTTGAAAACCCCAAACCTGAAAGTATTCAAAATTTGAAGCCTTTTGAGCATTGAAATGAGTTACATGGAAAAATATCTGACCTCATGTTCTAAAGTCAAATGCAGGGACAGTTCTGGGCCTGGTTTCTCCCCGGTGTAATCCTGGCTCTCCAGAGTTGAGGCAGGAGGATCACCAGTTTGAGGCCCTCATGGGCTATATAATGGGATTCCCACTCACACACACAAAAAAAATCAAGACAGAACCCAAGTAAAATTACTGTATAAAATTATTCAAGCTATATGTATACAGTATATATGAAATATAAATAAATTTTATGTTAGACTTGAGCCTTATTCCCCAAGATAAGAGGATACATTGCATATGTGCAAATATTGTAAAGAATACAGAATCAGAAACAACTTTTGTCCCAGTCTTTTCAAATAAGAGCTAGCTAATAGGCACTTTATATCTTAAATAAGTGTTTGTGTTCATGTGTATGTAGATGCATGTAGAAGCGAGAGGCCAGAGTTCAATCTCAGGTGTTATACTTCAGGAACTGTCCAGCATGGTTTGATGATTGATTGATTTATAAT
This sequence comes from Rhizomys pruinosus, assembly GCA_009823505.1. NCBI lineage: Eukaryota > Metazoa > Chordata > Mammalia > Rodentia > Spalacidae > Rhizomys > Rhizomys pruinosus. The sequence goes on from VZQC01006713.1 coordinate 1,181,083, forward strand.
TTTATGTATTTATTTTTATTTTATGTGTAGGAGTGTTTTGCCTGCATAGATGTACATGTGCCCATGTCATGAAATGCCCAAAGAGGCTAGAAGTCACTGTCATCAGAACTGGGGTTAGAGATGGGTGCTAGAAACCAAACTCAAGTCCTCTGGAAGAGCAGCCGGTGCTCTTAACTGATAAGCCATCTTTCTAGCTTCAATGAGTGCTGCTTTAGACAGGCCACTTCTGTATCCAGGGGCTGGGGCCCAGCTCACCAGAAGACACACTTGGCATGAAGAGACCCTGGATTCAAATCACAGGACATTATATAAATAAATGATAAACCAATCTATAAATAGAATCTTAAATACATTTGTTTTGTTTTGAAACAATCTCCCTACACATAAGTCTAGATCTGTCTCAAACTCAGGATCCTCCTGCCTCGGCGTCTTGATGCTGGGATAACAGGCCTGTGCTACCAGGTCAGGCTCTGATCTTATTTTTTAATATTTTTATGATTTCATTATGTGCATATATGTGTAGGTCTGTGCACATGAATGTATTAACTCAAGTTACAGGTTGTTGTGAGCTGCCTGACATGGGTGCTGAGAATCGAACTCTGGTCTAGAAGAGCAGTGTGCTCTCTTAACGGCTCAGCCATTTCTCCAGCCCTTCATATGTCAATCTTGGTGACAGAGCGTTCTTCAGTCTCTGTTGCCACAACTTGGCTCCACAGAGGGATTTGGATCCACGCCTGCACTATAAGCACCCTTCACGAGTTCTCTTGTCAGGTAAGGAATAATATAGAGTTATTTAAAAAAACATGAGCTTTGTGGCTGAAAACTGCACTTCACCTTCTTGGGCCAACTGAGGAAGAAATCAGCACATTCTACTGCCGTTGGTTTGCACTTTGCAGCCAGCTGAAGACTCCTGCACAACCCAAACTCAGAATGGCTGTTTTGAGACAGGTGATCACTAACTGAATCCAAGTATGAGCTTACCTTTCCCTTTCAGCTTTGTTAGCTTTGGGTCAGGAATGGATAGTTCATTTTATTTACTATCATCCATTTACCTATGGCTTTGTGGCCAGGTTCAAGCCCCTGGCATTGGTTCACCTTAACCAGATGCTTACAGCACCCCACCCCCCACCCCACCCCACCCCACCCCCCGCTCATCTGGTTGTCTTTCTTCCTTTCTTTCTTCCTTTCTTTCTTCTTTCTCTCTCTCTCTTTCTCTCTCTTTCTTTCTTTCCCTCTTTCTTTTTCTTTCTTTCTTTCTTTCTTTCTTTCTTTCTTTCTTTCTTTCTTTCTTTCTTTCTCATATATGAATGTTTGCTGGCATGTATACAAGTGCACCATAGACATGCCGTGCCTGCGGAGGCCAGAAGAGGATGTTGGATATCCCAGAACTGGAGTTACAGATGGTTGTGAGCCACCACATGGGTGCTGGGAGCTGAACCTGGATCTGCAAGAGCAGCTAGTGCTCTTAATTGCTGAGCCATCTCTCTAGCACCATGGCCTGATGTTTTCAAACAAATGAACAAAATGAGATGATTTATTATGCAGAAATGGATAACTTACAACACAAAAATTCTCCCGTACTTATACTAACTTTTAGGAATTTGATATGCCAAAGACTGGTTAGCATGTGGGGAACAAGAAGTCATGTAATTGGTATGACCATTCTGGAAAGCCTTGTAGCATGTATGCCTTCACTTGTATGCACTATGACATAAGAATTCCACTCCAAAGATATACCTGCAAACAGATACGTATGTGCTACAAAATTCATGCACAAAAACATTCATAGCAACACTGTATGTAACTGCCAAGTCTACCAGCAGTAGGTGGATAGATCAAGGGTGGCATGCTCACACAGTAGACAATACAGTCAGGATTAATATACCATTGCAATGGGAGAATATCATTGAGATTTACTAGAAGAGTCAAAGAAGCTGGATTTAAAAAAAAAAAAGAATGAGAGGCCAGTGAGATGGGTCAATGGTTAAGAGAACTGGCTGCTCTTACAGAGGGTTTGGGGTCAGTTCCCAGCACCCACATGGTGGCTAACGATCGTCCATAACTGCAGTTCCAGGAGATCCAACACCCTTTTCTGGCCTCTGCAAGCATTGCACACATGTGGTGTACTTAACGCACATGCAGGCAAAACATTCATACACATAAAAATAAGTAATTAAAATTTTTTATTTTCTATGTGTATGAATGTACTGTCTGCATGCAGGTTTGTGCACCCATGTCGTGCAATGCCGCAGAGGTCAGAAGAGGGTGTAGGATTCCCCTGGAACTGGAGTTCTTCTGGAATTGGAGTTACAGATGGTTCTCAGCCGCCATGTGGGTGCTGAGGATCAAACCCAGGTCCTCTGCAAGAGCGGTTGGCGCTCTTAACCGCTAGGCTATCTCTCCAGCCCCTTGGTGTTTTTGAGACAGGGTCTCCCTGTAGCCCCAGCTGGCCTGGAACTAGCCCTGTAGACCAGGCTGGACTTGAACTCACAGAGATCTGCCTGCCTCTGCCTCCTGACTACTGGGATTAAAGGTGTGCACCACCACACCCAGCTTAAAGACAGTTCTTAGCTGCCATGTGGGTGCTGGGAATCGAACCCAGGTCCTCTGAAAGAGCAGTCGGTACTCTTAACCACTGAGCCATCTCTCCAGCCCAGTAATTTAAATGTTTTTTTTAAATATTTTACTATGTTTATTGTACATGTATAGTGTATTACCTGCATGTGTGAAAGAGCACCTGTGCTGTGCAATGCCTGAAAACTCAGAAGGCATTGGATCCCCTGGAACTGTTCCATGGTTGTTCCATGCCACATGGGTGCTGGGAACCAAACCCAGGCCCTCTCCAGGAGCAGGCAACCAGTGCCCGTAACCACTGAGCCATCATCCTAGCCCCTAAAAAATCTTTTTTTAAAAGAATGAATGTCAAGTATTTCTGAGGCCGAGGTCCAAAATGGAAACCACACTCATATCCTAATATAACTGCAGAGTTACATGAATTGTTAGCTAAGCATAGTAATATTAATAAAAGGACTCAAAAATCAAAAATAAATGGTGCTTACAGAGTTCCACTACACCTCCAGAAGGCAAACAAAAGAAAAAGTTGAAATTACTAAAACCTAATGTGAGTTTGAATAAGAGGCCCCTGTCTTGAGGCAAGCTCTTGTAGTGTTGGGAAAATCACCAGCTCCTGGGACAGGAAGAGGCCGCACTACAGGGCATGGTAGTTAGTGAGGAGGGCTCAGCAAGGGGCAACAAGGCCTCCCTCTTCCTCTTTCTACAGCGACTGTCCCCATCACGGGGAACTGCTGGTGCTGGGAAAGGAGAACTGGCTGGTTCAGGCAAAGGGCGCTATGCCATAGTTTGATGGCTGGCATTGGCCGTGTTTGTGACAGTTCGATGACAAGCAAGGCCAGCTGGTGTCACTGTGGGAATAAAGGATACCTGGGCCAAGGAGGCGGGGCAGAGACTGCAGCTGGGACAGGTGAGTAATCTGTTACCATGGTGATGGGCAGACCTCATGTGGTGTGAGCTAACACCTGGCACCCAGGCCTCCCACCCAGTCAGGAGAATCTTATCTAAACTGCCGGCCAGGGTCTTGGCACACTTCCCAGACTCCGTCCACACACCCTTCTCCCTCCTACGTCTTAGCCAGCTTATCCCGTGATTTCACAGTACCACCAGTTAACACAGAATCTTCCGCTGCATCACAACAGCAGGTTATTTGCCAATAAACCTGAGGAGCAGAACCCCAATGTTGCTGTCTTAAACCCAAAAAGCAGGGTAGCCCAGGGATAGACTTAAGTGATGCCGGAGAATATAGTCACTGATGGTCATCTTCAAAATGAACTTCATTGAAGGGGTTAAAATAGCCCCTCACCTGACCCTAGATAGTAATGATCTTGGGAGAGGGCACCTTTGGGGGTTCATTTCTTTATTCTTTATTTTTTAATATTTTTATTAGTTTGAGAAATTCATATGACGCATCTTGATTAGTCAGACCCCTCTCCTCTCTCCACCCACACCTACCTACCCCTCCCTTCATGTCTTCTGTAATTATTTGTCTTTTTGTTAAGGCCTTTCCAATATAATCTGGATTCCCTGACAAGCTACCAGGCATCACACCCTTAAGGAAAACCAAATGTTCCTCTCCCAGCACCTATCAATTGTCAATAGATGTGCAACTAGGACTTGGGGCTCCCTGCCCACCTCCCCACCCATGCTGGGGCTCTTGGGGGCTTATGATGGGAAGGCAGGCCAGAGAATGTCAAGGGGAGATGTATGCTCCCTGGGGGAGGAAACCAGGTCTTTTGAACTCTGTCTGCTCTGTTCTCTTTGACATGAAAAGCCTTTGGGGAGCACAGGTGGAGAGCAGAGCCCCCACCCCCACCCCGCAGTGAAGCAAGCAGCACTTCCGTGGAGACCTTTGCCCTACTTCCCTAGGAATTACCCGATTAGCAGCCTCCATAGACGCTGCCATTTTTAGACTTGTTCAGCTGGAATCTCACGCTTGAACTTGAACACACACTCATCACTCAGAGAACAGCCCTTTCTAGGGTTCTTCACAGTTACGCCAGGCTATTTTTAAACTGCTCTTGGAAGGCCCCAAACAGAACCCCTTGGGCTCTGGCCACCTGCTCCTGCCTGCCTCCCCGCAGACTGCGGTGGCCAGACTCCGGGCACCGTGGGCCACAGATGAGCGTGGAAGCTGAGACACAGCGCCAGATCAAGGGGGCACCCCAGCCAGTGAGATGGCTCAGTTGGGGAAGTCCAATTCCCCGGTCCCACAGGACAGAAGGAAAGAGCCACCTCCTAAATGCTGTCCCCCAACCTCCACATATGCAACATGCAGGTGCCCCTCCCCCTACTAAATAAACGTACCAAAATTTTTAATATATTTTTACTAATTATTTGAGTTCATACACGTATACAATGGATTTTGATCATATTCACCCCCTAAGCCTTCCCAGATGCCCTCCTCCTAGTTTCATTTATTTATTGTTTGGTTGGTTGTTTGTTTGTTTGGTTGGTTGGTTAGTTGGTTAGTTGGTTGAATAATCCACTGAGAGGGCTGAAGAGATGGCCCCGTTTAAAAGCCCTAGCTCTTGCAGAGGACCTACGTTTGGCTCCCACACACATGCCAGAAGACTCACAACTGCCTGTAACTTCAGTTCCAGGAGCTATGACGCCCTCTTCTGGCCTCTTCAGGCACTGCACATGCTGCACTTACAGACCAGACCAGCAGGAACATGCACATGCACATAAATATAAGAAAATAAGGAGCCGGGTGTGGTGGCCCATACCTTTAATCCTAGTACTTGGGAGGCAGAGGCAGGTGGATCTTTGTGAGTTCAAGGCCAGCCTGGTCTACAGAGTGAGTTCCAGGACAGCTGGAGCTACAGGGAGACCCTGTCTTGAAAAGACTAAATAAATAAATAAATAAATAAATAAATGAATTTGAAATCCAGAGCCAATTTGTGCTATTCATATAATCACGAGTGTGGGGTCATCCAGTAGGGTGTGGTACAAGTACCGACGGCCGTACCCCACACCCTGAAGGAAAACTGACTCTCCCTCAGAGTCCATCAGGTATCAATAGCACCTCAGCTTTGGGGTAGGGCTCCCAGCTAGAATATTGCTGACTGGTTTGATCTTGTGCAGGTCTTGTGCAGGCAACCACAGCTGATGTGGTTCATGGGTGCATCAGTCCTGTCATGTCCAGAAGACACTGCTTCACTCCAGTCCTCCCTAACCTCTGGCTCATGGAATCTGTCCACTTCCTCTTCCTCCATGGTCCTTGAGTCTTGTGGGGAAGGGCTGTGATAAAGATGTCCCATTTGTGGCTGAACACTGCACAGACACTTTCTCTGCACTTTGGTCAGTTGTATCTGCTCTAACTTCCACACATTGCACAAAATAATCTCTGATGAGAACTGAGTGCTGGGCTAACCTATGGGTTCAGAGATAAGCAACATAAAGAGCAGCTTGATACTGTGTCTGTTTAGCAAAATAACACTGTTAGATTCACTCCTGGGGCCCATGAGCTCCCTCCTTGGATTCCTGGCCAGATTTATAGCATCAGGCATGCACTTCCTCCTGTGGAACGGGCCTTAAATCTAACCAGAAATCAGTTGATTATCCCCCATAAGGTTCATGCCATCATTACCCCTATGGGCATATTTTGCCGTGCCAGTTGTTACTGTAGCTGATAAGGTTCACAGCTATGTAACATTGTCGATGGCTTCCACCCCAGCACTACACCTCCTGGAACTATGAGAGCTGGCAGCAGGGAGGAGGCTTCCTGCTAGCACTAACCTCATTTCTCCAAGTATTGTGACCGAAGCGTGTGCTGTCTTCAGCAATAGAGTCTTACTATCACGTTCTAGGGGCCAACCAGGAGCAATGGCAATAGCCTGTATTCTTTGGGGGTTCTCTGAGACCTACCTAACAAACAACTCAAGGGACGGTGTCCCATGACTGACACTAGGCTTTTTATTTGGCACCCTATGGTTTCTGGAAGGAGCATCACCCTCTGTGTTTGGTAGCTCCAATTAAATTCTCATATACAAATATATGAAGCTTGGGCTGGAGAGATGGCCTAGCGGTTAAGAGTGCCGATCGCGCTTGCAGAGGACCCAGGTTCGATCCCCAGCACCCACATGGCGGCCGAGAACCGTCCGAAACTCCAATTCCAGGAGAACTCCAGTTCCAGGGGAATCCGAAGCCCTCTTCTGACCTCCGCGGCATTGCACGACATGGGTGCACAGACCTGCATGCAGACAGTACATTCATACACATAAAAAATGGAGAGATGGCCTAGCGGTTAAGAGCGCCGACCGTTCTTGCAGAGGACCCGGGTTCGATCCCCAGCACCCACATGGCGGCCGAGAACCGTCCGAAACTCCAATTCCAGGAGAACTCCAGTTCCAGGGGAATCCGAAGCCCTCTTCTGACCTCCGCGGCATTGCACGACACGGGTGCACACACCTGCATGCAGACAGTACATTCATACACATACAGAAATTTAAAAAAAAAATGTTTTAAAAGGTGCCTAAATAGGAAATGGGAGTTGAGAGGGGCTGCCTGGGTGAAGTTTCCTACAGGTATCCTCCGGATTTTTTGTTGCTCATTTGCATGGTTACATCTTTAATCACATATTTAAATTAATAATAGTTTAGAGCATGTCTGAAACTAAACATGATACTTCCAGGGCCACTTGCTCAGTCAGAGTGTAGCCAAATTATGTTCTACAGACTTCTAACTTCAGACCCTCAACACACCTGACCATAACAAGGCTCGTCAACCCCACTTCATGCAGCCACTGTTCCTGCTTTCAAATAAATGAGGACTTTACATTTATTCCATCTAGATTTCTCTTTGCCAATCTGTCCACAAATATTTTTTTCTTTTTTCTTTTTTTGGGGGGGCTCTTTTTGAGACAGGGTCTCTCTGTAGCCCCAGGGCTAAGGGACCCTCCAAGGCAAGCCTGGAACTTGCTCTGTAGACCAGGCTGGCCTTGAACTCACAGAGATCCGCCTGCCCCTGCCTCCTGAGTGCTGGGATTAAAAGCATGCACTACCATGTCTGGTGCCTAGCCACAAGATTTCTTAAAGGCCTATCCCATGGTCCACTGTTAATAACGTCTCTCAAAAAAAAATAAATAAATAAATAACGTCTCTCAGGTTTGCCATTTGAAAAATGGACAAGAGCTTTCATTCATTAAACGGAATTAATTAGGTGCCTGGCAGACTTAAAGACAATCAAATAACAGCGTAGGACGACCATCTGTAGAGCCGAGTTGGTTAGAGCTGGGCTGCCAGGACCCAGCAGCCTGGGGACAAGGAGGAAAAATGCGGTGGGAGGATCACGGAACACTGAGTCAGACTGAGAGGTAGTCTCTGACTGTCTGCAGCCACTGAGAGATCTCCAGAGAAGAGGCTCTCACCTGAGGCAGCTCCTTACCTGGAAAGAGAATATCTAACACCTCAGAGTGCAGAAAGGAGGTAGGAAGGACTGGTTTCTGTTTTTGACTGCAAACCTCACAACTTGGGGTACAGTATCTGTCCTTTTGGGGAGGCCTGCCAGCTAACCCAGGCACGGCCCTGGGAACGGCTCCAATCCTCAAATAACCCACTTCTCCTTTTTAACTCTTTCTTTAAAAATTATTTTTATTATTTGTAGTGCTGGGGATGGGCTCTGTACATGCTCAAGGGCGTTACCACTGAGCTACATCCCCAGCCGTTGGTTTAGACAAGATCTCTCCTTCTAGCCAAGGCTAGCCTAAAACTGGAGATCCTCCTGCCTCCAGCTCCCAAGCTGTGGGACCTTTTCCTCTGCTGTTTGTGAACCAACTCTCACCCTTTCCTTCTTCATGAATCCTTCCCACATGGTCTCTGGCCCTCCTGAAAGTTTGCCTGTCTTTCCTCAGATCGGGTCTGAAGAATCTCCCATAGAATCTTGGCCTCCAGGCTTGCAGTGATGACTCAGTCGGGGAAATGCCTGCCGTGCAAGTGTGGGGACCTGAGTTCAGATCCCTAGGACCCATGTAAAAGTGGGCGTGCAAAGAGTTAGGGGGGATAAAGACACACAGATGCCTGGAGCTCACTGGCTAGCCAACTAGCCAGTCAGTGAGCTCTGGCTTCAGTGAGAAAGACCCTGGGCTGGAGAGATGGCTCAGCAGTTATGAGAGATGGCCACTCTTGCAGAGGACCCAGATTCAGTTCCCAGCATCCACTTTATGGCTAACAACTATCCATAACTCCAGTTCCAGGGGATCTGATGCCCTTTTATGGCCTCCACAAGCACTGCATGCATATAGTACACTTACATACATGCAAGCAAAACAATTCATAAATATAAAATAAAAAATTAATTAATTAATTAAAAACCATGCCAGGCTTGGTGCCACATGTGTTTAATCCCAGCACTTTGGAGGTAGGCAGGTGAATCTCTGTGAGTTTGAAGGCAGCCTGGTCCATATAGTGAGTTCCAGACTAGCTGGAGCTACATAATGAGACTCTCTACAAAAAAAAAGTAAAAAAAGAAAACAATAATTTTTAAATTAAATAAAAATAATTAAAAAGTAGACAATAAAGGAAGACACCAAATAACACACACACACAAACACACACACACACACACACACACACACACACACCTTGGCCTAGATATTGGAGTTAAAGTAGACTGATTTCTCAACCTTGCATTCTTTAATTTTTTAAATTTTATTTTTATTTTATGTGTATGAGTGGTTTGCACCACATAAATGCAATGCCCACAGAAGCCAGAAGAGGGCATCTGATCCACTGGAACTGGAGTTAGCAGACAGCTGTTGGCTCCCATGTAGGTGTTGGGAACTGAACCTGGGTCCTCTGCAAGAGTAATCAGTGCTCTGAACCACTGAGCCATCTCTCCAGCCCCAACCTTGCATTATTAACATGTGGGGCTGGGTAGCTCCTTGCTGTGGTGGCTGTCCTATGTCCCTGGGCTCTACCCAAGAGTTGCCATAAGCACCTTCAAATTCTAACAACTTAGAAGTCTGCAAGTGCCCTGAGCCTAGGGAAACTCCCTTGGCTGAGAACATAGTATCTCTGTGATATGCTCCATATTCTGCTTGGTCCTCTGGCTTTCTGTCTTCCTTTCAGGCATTGCCCTTGGGAATTTTTCCTGTACCTGAAGTTACCTTTCTCGCCTTTTCTATTTGTGATCCTCCCTTCCTCCAGCCTCCAGGCCTCCTAAGAGTTGGCCTTCCCTTTCCACACTCTGTACTAAACAGAGGCTCCTTAGTTACATAGGGCACACTGTATTCCACGGTAAGGCCTGGATATCGCTGATGTACACACGGGCATGGACACAGGTCCGACACTTGACCATGTGTGTATACAGCACAGTATAAAAAGAGCGGATGGTGGTGGGGGTGGGGCAAGCATTTCCACAGGAGAATGGAAAGGAGCGCCACTCAGGAGGCCGTCAGGAGACGATCCTATGAGGGACATGCTAGTGAGATTGCCTGCAGCAGAAAGATTCTGAGGGGGTCCTGTGTGCAGCCTTTAGACAGGCCCTGGTGATGTTTATGAAAGCCATGTATGCCGAGCAGCAAAGTGGGCCAAGGAATGGCTAGGAGGTAAGGAGATGGAAGATTCCTTAGGAGAGAACAGTCAAAAACCAAATGGGAGAAAGTGGTTACCAGAGTGGATGCAAGATCCCCAAGGACACTTAGGAAGCCAGGGACATTAGCAGGCTTAAGGACTGAGCCAGAGGGATGGTCAGTGGAGACCAGGAACTGAGAAAGTGAGGCTGGGGGGAAGGTGGGGACACAAGGAGAGGACCTAGTATAAAGAGCAGAGGAGACAGAGGAGCAAACGGACGCAGGAGATGGGTGTGGAGCATTGCTGAAGCCACGGCAACTGAACGGGACCCAGCGTGATGTGTCAGAGAAGTTGACGTGTGCACAGAGGTGGTTTGGAGAAGGACAAAGGACATAGGGAAGGACAAAGAAAAGCCATTAGCGAAAATAGTCGAAAGCTCCTCTGTGCCACCTGTGGAGAACCAAACGAGAGCCAAAGCTAAAGGTCCTGTCACAAGGCCGGGCCCTCTAGCTACTCCCTTACCTGAGGGAAAAAAGTCTGCTCTAAATGAATTCTTTTGTTAAATGTTCAACTTGGGGAGCTGGAGAGATGGCTTAGCAGTTAAGAGCGCTAGCTGCTCTTGAAGAAGACCCTGGTTCAAATCCCAGCACCCACATGGCAGCTAACAACTGTCCATAACTCCAGCTGCAGGGGATTTGACATCCTCTTCTGGCCTCCACAGGCATTGCACAGCATGGGTGCACTTACATAACAGTCATATACATTAAATAAATTAATTTTTACTTATTCAATCTGAAATATCTGGAAATTCACCAATGTGAAATTAAGCATTACTATACAATGCTTCAAGCACAGCCTGTAATCCCAGCACCCAAGAGGCAGAGGTAGGAAGTTCACTATAACTTCAAAGACAGCCTGATCTCTACAAATCAAGTTCTAGGGCAGCCAGAGCTAACAAGCTAGCTAGATCTTATCTCAAGAAGAGAGAGAGAGAGAGAGAGAGAGAGAGAGAGAGAGAGAGAGAGAGAGAGAAACCAATGCTTCAAGAAAGCACCAGATAAACAACACTTCCTTCCAAAAAAAAAAAAAATGAGGCAAGCAGTAAGTATGCAAGGATGGGAGGCATGAGATTAAAGATTATATGGCCTGGAGAAAACCCATTACATGGATCTTTTCATCTGACTTTGCATGTGCCAGACAGCTACATAAAGAACAATTCTGACGTATCAGCCTTTTCACTAAAATGCCAGCTTAGTCCACGGGCAGATTTCCCTGCTCACTTTGCTCTGCCTATGGAACGACGCCACCAATGTTGACTAAATGTACTGATTTATGATTGTCTTTGTTTCCTGCATGTAAGGTTGTCACAACTTCTTATTCCAGGGTAGCTTGAATCTGCGTGCCTGTGTCTACCCATTCAGATTTGGCTCAGAATCACGTAGTCTACTAGCCTACCTTTAAAGCACAGTCCTTTTCCACTTACATGTCTGAGTTGTCTGAAAGCTGGCAAGGAGCTACCAGGAGGAAGGGAGGCCAGAAAGTGAAGTTCAGTGTGGGAAAATGAAGAGACGTTCATGTTGAACAACCGACTCTGCATCACAGTGTGTCTGCTAGGCTAACATCTTTGATTTCCACTAAAGTCATCATGAAGAATTACAGGTGCATGAGACTGACAAAAATGGATGTTTGTTTTACAGAACTAAGATCTTGCTGGTTTAAGTTCTTTGTTTTTTAATTTTTATTTATTTTTATTTTATGTGTATGAGTATTTTGTAAAGTGCACCTGTGTGTACAGTGCCTACAGAGGCCAGAAGAGGCCATTGAATCACCTGGAACTGGAGTTAAAGATGGTTAGCTGCCACATGGGTGCTGGGAGCCAAACCTGGGTCCTCTTAGCGCTCTTAACTGATGAGCCATCTTTCCATCTCCTTGTAGGTTTTAGTGTAATGGAACGCAGGTGGCACCAATACCTGAAGGACCATTTCACAAGGACCATTTCACAGCATCAGGGATCTAAGAATGGGCGCCAAGGAGCAACTGGAAGGCAAAGACGAAACCAAGTCCAGAAAACTTTGCAAAGTTAAGCCAGCATGCTCCCATACAAATTCTCAGGGAGTATCTGGTGCAAGGCAGACTCAGCAGGAAGGAGCTGACCAACATATTAACTCCCTCCTCCATAGGAAAACAAACAAACAAACAAACAAACAATAGGCATATAGAAGATTTTCCCAGAGGAAGAAAAGTATCTCCAGTTCTATAGTGGAAATAAATAAGAAATGGAATAAATCAGGGGAGAAAAAAAATTTTTTTTTTGGTCTTGTCCAGACAGGGTCTCCCTGTAGCTCCAGCTGTCCTGGAACTCACTCTGTAGACCAGGCTGGCCTTGAACTTACAAAGATCCACCTGCCTCTGCCTCCCGAGTGCTAGGATTAAAGGTGTGGGCCACCAAGCCCGGCACAGGGGGAGAAATTTTTAACAAACAGTTCTGCTAGAAGACACCTGCCAAAGGACTCCAAGTCCTGTCCCTGTGGCAGAGCCACACCATGCTGGGTGGCACGTAAATGCAGAGCCTTTGTGGTGACTGGCTGTGTAAGTTAGTAAAACCTCTGGGGCTGGCTGACTCTCATTATTGTGTAAGTGGCCCCGGACTCTTTATCCCTAGCCCACCTTGGTGGCTTTAAACATCACAGATGCATTTTCTTGGAGTTCTGGAGACTGGATGCCCATGATCACGGTGTGGGCAGGGCCGGCTTCTCATGAGGTCTCTGTTCTTGGCCTGCAGATGGCTGCCTCTGGCTGTGCCCTCATGCGGCCTTTCTCTGGGTACAAATTCCCTCTTCTTATATCAGCCCCCCGCCCAGCCCCAATTCAACTTAATTACCTCTTTAAAGGATCTGTCTCCAAACAGTCACATTCTGAAATTAAGACTTCAGTGAGGGGCATTTTATTTATTTATTTATTTATTTATTTTTGGTATTGTGAATTGCTGAATGCTAACTGTCGCATTGCAGCCCGTCTGTTGCACTCCGTCGCTATAGTGCCAATGCCGCAGCGAGGTCAGAAGAGAAGGGTGGTCGGATTCTCTGGAACTTGGAGCTTTCTCCTGGAATGGAGTCTCAGAACGGTTTTGGCCGCCATGTGCGGTGCTGGCGGACATGGAACCGCCGGTTTCCATCTCTAAGAGCGGTTGCGCCTCTTAACCACTAGGCCATCTCTCCAGCCCCAAGACTTCAGTGAGGGACATTTTAGATTGTAAGCAACTGACACATTATTCAGCCCAAACCGTCAGGTTTCTACACATAAGGTTAAGACATTTTCTCAAGTCTGTTTTCTAGGGGACGTTGCTGAGATAACAGCACTTTGCCCTGGAAGGACATGGTCTAATTCCAAGAAACTTAGATCAGAGAAGAGATAAAATGAAAACTTGGCCTGAATATTTTTTTTTTTTTTTTTTTTTGGTCTTTTTCGAGACAGCTGGTCTCCCTGTAGCCCCAGCTGTCCTGGAACTCACCTTGTAGACCAGGCTGGCCTTGAACTCACAAAGATCCACCTGTCTCTGCCTCCCAAGTGCTAGGATTAAAGGCGTGCACCACCACACCCGGCATTTGGCCTGATATTTTGCTTATTTAGCCTTTGCTCCATTCCAGAAAGGACAGAAGGAAGGAAACTCACAAAGAAAAAGAAAAGAAAATGACCAAGCCAGGCGTGGTGGCGCATGCCTTTAATCCCAGTGCTTGGGAGGCAAAAGCAGGTAGATCTCTGTGAGTTCAAGTCCAGCCTGGTCTACATAGAGAGTTTCCCCGGGTCAGCTGGGACTAAATAGAGACCCTGTCTCAAAAAGACCACCACCAACAACAACAAAAGTCCAGTGTGATGCTTTTGCACAGAGCCACCTCCTGGCTTTTCAGGCCCTACCTGAGCACACCACGAGAACTCTTGGTGACCAAAACACACAGGGAGGGTGTGTCTTGGGGATGAGATGGGAATGGCCAGTTAAGAAACAATTTTTCAAGCCAGAGTACTCTGATTGGATTGGAGCCTGGGGCATGCTGGGGGAAGAGCTGTTTTACATCTTCACTAGACTTGTCAGTTGTCATTAGGCATGAGAGAAAGTGTTATTTATTAGAAAAAGCTGATTTCAGTATTAAGTGAGTAACTGCGATTTATTTATTAGCTTATGATTTGATTTTTGTATCACCAGGGATTAAATTTGGGCCTTAAGCATGCTAAGCAAGTAATAGAATTAATAAATAAATACCAGTGACGTTAATCTCTGGAGGCTATGTTGGTACATGAGTGAACAGCTTTGTTTTTTGTGTGTTTTTTTTTGTTTTGGGTTTTTTTTTTTTTGCTGCTTGAGGACAGAACCCAGGAGCTCTACCACTAAGCTGTACTCACAGCCACTGCTCTTTAACAATAGCAGTAAATACAAGAACATGAAATACCTGTTTATTAACTCGGATAATAGTTACAAAGGGCATTCTATACTTCAGGTTAAAAAAAAAAGAAAAAAGAAAAATGTTATTTGAAACTTACACAGTAAGGATGAGGCCAGTGTTTTGGGGAAATCTCCAATAATCATACCTTCAAAACCCACAGTAGTCTGCATTAAGCAATGTGTCAGTTAAACAAGGACGTTATCAACTCTTCCCTGCAGACGGACTAAAATCTGTAATAAAAGTTTACACAAAGTCATAATTGAGCCTCCAGATTGGGTCACAGGCCAAGGAGGACAGAAAGGGATGGTGAGAAGAGGGAGCTAGAAAAATGCCTTGTAGCCAGCTCCCAGAGATTTGGAGAGCACTGTGAAATCTGCTAAGGGAGAACATCAATAGATGATCCAACTCCAGCTTTAAGGCCTAAAACCCACAACATGGTGCAGTAGCGAAACTTTTAATCAACAGCTTAAATCCCATTCAACAGGAGGAAACTCATGTATGGTACTATAAAATACACAGGACTGGAAAAGTTACAGATCTTAGGGAAAACCACAAAGCTCTCACATCCCTAAACAAACGTAATTTCTTACTATGTGAAAAATATAAATCCATATATTACAGACAAGTGTCTCAGTCACCACTCATCAAAGAAGCCTCTTTAATGACAGAGATTATTACAGAGTTCCACAAATGATCATACACAGAGATTGTCTGTGAGTTGCCCAAGCCTAAGTGTCACATCTACAATGCAACCTAATACCTAAGGCTCCTGGAGCATAGTGGAACAAGGGCTAGAGGGAACATGACTGCATCCCTCAGTTCTCATTGAGGAAGCTCCCCTTTGCAACAGATGGCCATGAACACACAAAGACACAAACAGTCAAACTATAGAGAGTAAGAGTCTGCAGAGTGTGGGTCCTTGAATAGGGCTCCTATACTGAACTCCACCCAACCAGGCAGGGTTCAGGGGCCATTGTGGAAGAGGGGACAGAACTATTGTAAAAGCCATGGGAGGAAGTGCATGGCTATGTAGAAATAGACCCCTGGGACCTTTCTTATATGAACCTTCAGCAATGGTGTCAGCATGCACAAGACCCATACAAACTCAAGCGGACAAAAACCCAGCATCAAACTGAGGAAATGGGCAGCAGAAGCCAGTCTTAGCCAGAAAACTATTGGCAGCTGATTATTGCTGGGTGAGGAAGAGCTGATCTTTTTTTTTTTTTTTTTTGTCTTTTTGAGACAGGGTCTCCCTGTAGCCCCAGCTGTCCTGGAACTCACTCTGTAGACCAGGCTGGCCTTGAACTCACAAAGATCCTCCTGCCTCTGCCTCCTGAGTGCTAGGATTAAAGGCTTGAGCCACCATACCCAGCGGAAGAGCTGATCTTCTTAAAGGGAGGGATTCTAGATAGGATGACTACTAGATCCCAGTGGATGAACTTGCACTGATGGATGTCTGGGGACACTAGCTTAACTTAATAGGCCTTAACACAAATGA
This sequence comes from Rhizomys pruinosus, assembly GCA_009823505.1. Taxonomy (NCBI): domain Eukaryota; kingdom Metazoa; phylum Chordata; class Mammalia; order Rodentia; family Spalacidae; genus Rhizomys; species Rhizomys pruinosus. The sequence goes on from VZQC01006713.1 coordinate 1,197,105, forward strand.
CAGAATGCATGGATTCTGGGGATGGGGTGTATAGAAGGGTGCCAATTAATGTAGAAAGGAAGAAGGTAGAAAGATGATTAAGATGGTCTGTATTACACAAAAATTCCATTAAAATTTTACTGAAAAAAAAATGCCTTGTAGGAATGACCTTTACAATATAGAGATACTCTGGAAAAATGACTTTTACTTCAGCTTGCAACCCAAAAGTTAATCTTATCTTAGCTTGTTTATAATTCACTGAGCTGTGTGCTCCTCTTCTGACCTGGGCATGTGGCCTTTGTCCCTCGTGACCCTTCCTTGCCCTAGGTCAGCAGAGATCAAAAAGGACAAATATTCTCTGATTTCCCATTTCATGCTGGATATCTTGCTTCAATTAAAAAAAAAGTTCTATTTGGAGAGCACAGTTCTGAGATAATTCTGAAGAAACAGGTTCTCCACAATGCATGTCTGCTCTTGGCTGAAAATGGATTCTAAAGGTAAACCTGCTTTTATTTATTTTACTTTTTTAATGTGGTATCACATAGTTAATGCTCAGATGTCAAAGCAATATCTTACCAGCTCCTAGTTTTATTTTATTTATTTTATTTTTTTTGTATGTGTATGAGTGTACTGTCTGCATGTAGGTTTGTGCACCCATGTCATGCAATGCCGCGGAGGTCAGAAGAGGGTCTCAGATTCCCCTGGAACTGGAGTTCTCCTAGAATTGGAGTTACAGACGGTTCTTAGCCGCCATGTGGGTGCTGGAGATCGAACCTGGGTCTTCTGCAAGAGCAGTCAGTGCTCTTAACTGCTAGGCCATCTCTCCAGCCCCGAGCTCCTAGTTTTAATCTCTAATGAAAATCAACAGTTCAATTAAAAAAAATTTTTTTTACCTGACATGATTTGTGAAGGTTTTTTTTAGTTATTTATTTATTTATTATGTGTACGAATGTACTGTCTGCATGGAGGTTGGGGCACCAGTGTCGTGCAATGCTGCAGAAGTCAGAAGAGGGTCTCAGATTTCCCTGGAACTGGAGTCAAAGACGGTTCTTAGCCACCATGTGGGTGTTGGGAATCGAACCCGGGTCCTCTGCAAGAGTGGCCAGTGCTCTTAACCACTGAGCCATCTCTCCAGCCCCATTTTTTAAAATTTTTAAAATTACAAGTGTGTGTGTGTGTGTGTGTGTATGTGTGTGTGTGTGTGTGTGTGTGTGTAAGCATGTGGTCAGAGGACTACTTTTGGGAATGGGTCCTCTCCTGCCACCATATGTTCTAGGGACCAAACTCAGGTCACCAGGCTTGTTGAGAAGCACTTTTATCTGCAGGGAAATCTTACTGGCCCACATTTCACCTGTAAACGAAGTATTCAGGGTGATCTCAAGCAGCACTCTATCTGGAACATTATGAAAAAATACAAAAATCAAATGGGAGAAAGTACCTTTTAGCTGCCCCTTGCTGACCAGGACAATCCTGGGTCCCTTTTTTGTGCTATAGCAGAAGCTGGGTGGGACGAGTGCCCAAAGTTGTTCCCAAATCTGCCTTCCTAATCATCTTCAGTCTCTAATTTTTGTCCCCAAGCCATAGGACACCTAACATTTCTCCACAGGTGTTTCAGCATAAAATGTTCACTAAAACTAAAAAGGTTTACTGTCATCATTAGGTTAATTTAGAAAACATGAAAGTGTCCTATCGATGTTGTTACACAAACATCCAGTGTCCTGTCCGATTCTGACAAGTGGCTAGAATAATTGTATGTGTCATCGACTTTTATGAAAAGGAGTAGGCAGCTGGGTGTGGTGGCGTACGCCTTTAGTCCTAGCACTTGGGAGGCAGAGGCAGGCGAATCTTTGTGAGTTCAAGGCCAGCCTGGTCTACAGAGTGAGTTCCAGGACAGCTGGGGCTACAGGGAGACCCTGTCTCGAAAAAAAAACAAACAAAAAAAAGAGTAGACAGGACTAACGAGGTTAAACTCTTGCACACCAGCAATCCCCCAGGAAGTGCCTAGCATTCACTTTTATTTTTTCCCCTTTTTGGGACAGGGTCTCCCTGTAGCTCCAGAGGTCAAGGTTGAAAAGGCAATTTCCATTCCAGGGAGCCTAATCACAAACACAGTTTGGGCTCCAAACAAGTTTTGACTTTAAACAGTTTACGAAACGCAGTGACTATCAAGGTGTCTGGCTAGCTGCTGGAGTGAAAGCGTGTTTGCATCCCAACACAGCTGCGTGCTCCGGCACGGCTGGGACATCCAGCTTTGTGAGCTCCGCTAGGATGAGCGCCGAGGCGGACCTTCCGCAGCAGTCAGGGAATGGAAAGTGCCCACCCGGCCGCCCTAAACGCAGGCCCCGGGCGCAGACCAGCGGTCCCCTCCGACTGGAGGTGCGCGGCCCGTGGGTCTGAGGCGCCCCCTGCATATGCGGGAACTGAAGGGGTCCTCGCTCACATGGCGCGCGGTCATCGCGGCAGCAGCCTGCCCATGACCCCGTGCCGCCCTTCAAGGTCCGCCGAAACAAAGTTGTGACCCACAGCTGCCGTGGGGGGTCGCCGGGAGGGCGTGGCTAGAGGCGGAGCCGGGGTCTCTAAGAGGGCTGGAAGAGACGGAACTTAGCGGTGACTGGATTTGAGGAGGGAATGAGGCGGGGTGGAAAATGGGGCTGGGCTTGGAGCGGATGGGCGGAGCGAGCTGGGCGCCAGGAAGTGGGCGGGGCACAAACGAGAAGGCGTGGCCGCGGGGCGGGTGGCGCCCGGCAGGGGTGGGGCGGGGCGAGGAGGCAGGGCCTGAGGCGCGGGGCAGAGCTAAGAGAAGGGGCGGGGCGGGGCGAGGCGCGGCCACTTGGGCTGTAGTCCCCGGGCCGCCTTTCCTGCTGGCGGCTTGTAGGGCACGCGGCTGAGGAGGTGCGGCTTGGCGGGAACGCCAGGAGGGCGTGCAGCTCCTGCTGTCCTGGCGGTGGGAGTGGGTGGGAGCCGGGGTCCTGCCACAGCACGCGGAGCCGAGCAGAAGGTGGCGGGGCCCGCCCAGGCCGCGATGAAGCCAGGCAGCGAAGACGAGGCGGTGCGGGGCGCCGGCCCCTGGGAGGAGTGCTTCGAGGCGGCGGTGCAGCTGGCGCTGCGGGCGGGACAGGTGAGCGCGGTGGCCCCGGCCGGTCCACTCGGGGCTGGAGCGCAGGCGGGAGGCGGGCGGCGCGCGGCTGCGCGGGGACCAGGTGTGGGCAGGAGAGGGCCCTGTTTCCGCCGCTGAGGGCTGACTGCAGTTACTTGACCTTGGGAGAGTCAACTCCCAGGCCAGCATCCCGCAGCTGTTTCTTTTTAAGGACCTTTGAGTTGATCCAGCAGCCGGGCTGTGGGTGCTCCCTCCCACCGTCCCGCGTTTTCTAGCCCAGGCGCGTGCAGATCGGGCCGGATTGCTGCTGACTGTCCTCCTCCGGTCATCCTGAGTCCAGGCTTTGCCTCGTGGACTCAAAGCCCGAGTGCCTCCGGACAGTGACTGGCACAGACCGGTGTTCAGGGGGAACTGGTTAGGTTGCCGGAAGGATCGAAATCTGTGGGCAAAGCTAAAGAAAACCAGACCGGGTTTGAACTTTAGGTGCGGCTCCTCACTTTTCTCTGTTCCTCAGTCTCTTCAAGCAGTGCGGGTACAGAATGGCTGGGGAGAATATTCAGTGGTTCGTTCCCCAGGTCTGCTGTTCTGTGCTTTGCTCCTTAGGATGTGCTCTGGTGACTTGGGGGACAGGAGTGCTGTAGACAGATTGGCTGATATCTGAAAGCATGGCTTTTGTTTTTGCTTTTGTTTTTAAGTTTGTCTGAAAATACTCTAAACGGAATGCATGAATTTTAAAGTGTTGCTACAATGCCGGGGTGTAGCTCGGTGGTATAGTGGTGGCCAGATTGCACAAAGCCACCCCCAACAAAGCAACAACCGCAAGAACAAATGCTATGGAACTACCCCGAGCATCGTGCCGAAAAAGGACCCCATCCTGCTCCTTAGCTGATGAAGCCTGGAGCTCTGCGTAAAACACTCTTCCTAGAAAGTAGATCCTCAGTGAGCCGGAACTCACAGCCCTCCAGCCTGTCCTCTGTTCTCTTCCAGAGACAGAGCATCTTCAGGGTACTTAGGAACTTTTAAGATTCCACTATAAAAATCTTTCTTCCTGGAGACTTTAAGAAGCCAGTATTTAGCCGGGCATGGCGCCGCACGCCTTTAATCCTAGCACTTGGGAGGCAGAGGCAGGAGGATCTTTGTGAGTTCAAGGCCAGCCTGGTCTACACAGTGTGTTCTAGGACAGCTGGGGCTACAGGGAGACCCTGTCTCGAAAAGACAAAAAAAAAAAAAAAAAAAAAAAAGCCAGTTTAGCATCCAGAGACGGCTGTGTAAAAAAGCTGCTGAGTGAAGTTACAGGTTTCCGTGGTTTTACGAATTTAGGACTTTGAAGAAATAGACCATTAAACAATTTTTATTATTCAACATATGCCAGTCAGAAGCTCGCAGTGCCACGGGCACAGTTCTTAGGGTCCTATGCATTTTAACTTAAGAGATTATAGATTATGGTTTTGCAGCTTGACAACAGCAATAATGCTTTTCTTTTTGTTTGTTTTTAAGAGGGGGAAAAATAAAGATTCTGCCATTAGGAGTCTGGTCAGGAAGCCTGGACTCTGGGCTCCCTCTTGGGAATTATGCGGCTTCCTGCCTGCCTGGCATTGAGTGAGGGAAAGGCTGAGAGACACGGAAGGCACACAAGGTCATAGTAACCTGTGCGAAGAGGGAAAGACTGTCTAGGTGATGTTCTGCGGGGGTACTGACTAGAGCACACCACCCTTAGCCAGCAGCCCAGTGAGGGCTGGAAGAGGGCAACTGGAGATCTTTGAGTCCTCCTTAGCTAAAGGCTCCAAAGGCACCCCCTGCCACCTGTGCCAATGCTCTGCTTTTTTGTGTGTGCCAATCTCCGTTACTTCTGAAGCTGGGGGCCTGGGTGCTAAGTGCTAAAAGGTGGAGGTTGCAAAGGCAAGGACTTCCCAGGAGATAAATGGCTCAGGCCCCTGGGCTGGCAGATTGCACCACCTGCTCCTGAGGTTCCTTTGCCCCATGTGAGAACGCTTCCTGCACCCATATGCCACGCCTCCTTCCCTTCTCTCCCTCATTTGCAGTCTGCCACCCATTTTTTTCTCTAGGGTGTTGGAGCCATCCCTGCCCTTTAGGAGTCCCAGCCATTCACATGCTGAAGATCCTCCTCCTCCCTGACTGGTACTTGCCCCAGGGAGTGGACCCAGGTTTCATTGGACTTGAAGCCTAAAATATATAGTGAACCGTCTTTAAGAAAATACACAATTAATGAATTAAAGTGAGCTACAAAAGTATTTTTAGATTAAGAACAGTCATAACTGTACATCCTAGGATGCAAACAAATACTGCAAATATCATAATGCTTTTCGATCTTCTATAATACATTTTATTTGTTTTTTTTTTTTTTTTTCTTACCATGCAACAAAACCTTTATTAACATTTTTAACAGAGGTTCAGCTATTACTGAAACGTGTGATTTCTAAACTTAAATGGGGCAAAAGGCTGTAATGCAGAGTAATGCCATTACTACCCACTGGAATGCAGACTGAAGAATTAATAGCCACCCCTCAGACGGAGGACAAGGTGCAGGGTGGACTCCTTCTGGATGTTGTAGTCGGAGAGGGTGCGGCCATCTTCCAGCTGCTTGCCAGCGAAGATCAGCCTCTGCTGGTCAGGGGGGATGCCCTCCTTATCCTGGATCTTGGCCTTCACGTTCTCGATGGTGTCACTGGGTTCCACTTCCAGGGTGATGGTCTTGCCGGTCAGGGTCTTCACGAAGATCTGCATGCCGCCTCTCAGACGCAGCACCAGGTGCAGGGTGGACTCCTTCTGGATGTTGTAGTCGGAGAGAGTGCGGCCATCTTCCAGCTGCTTGCCGGCGAAGATCAGCCTCTGCTGGTCGGGGGGGATGCCCTCCTTATCCTGGATCTTGGCCTTCACGTTCTCGATGGTGTCACTGGGTTCCACTTCCAGGGTGATGGTCTTGCCGGTCAGGGTCTTCACGAAGATCTGCATTTTGACCTGCTAACGAGGGTCGGGACACTGCAAACCGCCGATCGCGTCAAGACGCCAGACAGCAGAGACAAAGCAGCCAACAAAGCTCGTCGTCACTCTATAATACATTTTATTTGTACGAATGTACTGTCTGCATGTTGGTCTGTGCACCCATGTCGTGCAATGCCGCGGAGGTCAGAAGAGGGTGTCGGATTCTCCTGGAACTAGAGTTAAAGATGGTTCTTAGCCACCGTGTGGGTGCTGGGAATCGAACCTGAGTCCTCTGCAAGAGCAGTTGGTGCTCTTAATCGCTGAGCCATCTTTCCAACCCCCTATAACAAATACATTTTTAAATCTTCTTTGGCTTCATACCCTCTTAAAATGATAATAATTTTACAGTGTGTGTGTGTGTGTGTGTGCGCGCACATGATGCTAGGAACCCAAGCTAGGGCCTCTGGCATGCTAGGCACATACTCTACCACGGAGCCACACCCCCAGGCCTTACAGTATATTCTCCCCCCTTCTAGTCTTTCCTTTCCTTTCCTTCCTCTTTCTTTTCCTCCCTCCCTTCTGACAGGTTCTCAATATATAACCCAGGTTGGCTTATGAGCCCCTTGGCCTATCCTCCCAAGTACTGGGATTATAGGTGCAGCGCACCATCATGTTAGCCTGTTGTAGTGTTTTTCATGGAGGGAATAGAAAGGTAAATAAGCAGCCTTTCCTATTGCAAAGCTGATTGAAACTTATTACTGGTGGCTTAGAAGAACTACAGGCAATGCAATGTAAATTTTTAGAGTTACCATCAAACAGAACTTTCTATCCATTTTCTTTGACATGTTAACAATATTTTATATATTAGTTGAAATGAGTCAAAATGTGAGAAAGGCTTGATTACAGGCTTGATTGTGTCCACGTACAGTTGAAATTTCATTCTTTCCATATCAGCATCCTTCTGATGCTAGCTGCTGTCCCACACAGGGGTGGACAACACCCCTCCACCCCACCCCCACCGTACCTGCATGTTGATGTCAGCAGGCCAAGTCAATTGCTATGGCTAAGAGGAGGATCATTTCTAGAAGCCACCCCTATACAGAATAGCGAACAATAAACTTAGATGTGCCTGCATACCCCATCAAACCTAAGTATGTCTGCTCAGCCTCCCTATTGCTCAGACCGTCCACACCCACTTCAGTGCCAGCTGTTGCCAGATCATAGTGGAAAGAGATATGGTCATATCTCCAGTCAAAATAACTGAGCTCTGTCCACTTAGAAAAGGTGGTCTGGAGGCTGGAGAGAAGGCCTAGCGGTTGAGAGCGCCGACCGCTCTTGCAGAGGACCCGGGTTCGATCCCCAGCACCCACATGGCGGCCAAGAACCGTCTGAAACTCCAATTCCAGGAGAACTCCAGTTCCAGGGGAATCTGACACCCTCTTCTGACCTCCGCGGCATTGCACAACATGGGTGCACAAACTTGCATGCAGACAGTACATTCATACACATACAGAAATAAATAAAATTAATAAAAAAAATTAAAAAAAAAAAGGTGGTCTGGTAGAGTTGAAGCTGTATTTTAATGTGGTTTTAGATTCCTTTAGATATGTGTTTATTCACCTCCTTTGAGACTGTTTGAAAATGGTGGCACCAAAGCACTGATGAGCAATGCATTAACCAGCCGTGTTTGTAGAGTAACTTGGGAACTTTAGCCTTTACTCTTGAATGTGTTATGAGGTTCTGGGATGGAGTCCTTCATCCTGGCGGCTGCATGTGGCCTACAACACCATATGGGGACCAGAGCTTGGTGGATCTGACTGAGCTGTGTGAGGAAGTGATAAAAAAAAGATTGCTTCTGAAGGCTGAGATGACAGGGTTTGGTTTAATGTAGGGTATGAGAGACAGAGGCACCAGGATGCTGACAAGGATCTGAGCCTGGAAAACTGGTTGAATGGATTTGCCACATCCCAAGGTGGTGAGCTGGCCAGTGGGCGCAGGTAGGGGTGTCCTGGACTGGTGATGCTTGACCTGCTGGTGACACTTGACCTGCCGGCGGGGTTTCTAAGCAGAAAGAGAGCATTTGGATCAGAACTGCAGGAGAGAGGAAGGGCGAGGTAAATGGGGGGTGTCCCCCAGCAGGCCGCTCTGATGGCCCCCACAGGACGCTGTCTGCTCAGGCTCCTGCTCTTCTCTTTCGGGTTCCCGAATGCCAGAGTGTGAGAGCTCTCTGGTGACTTTTCTCTGGAAAGACTCCTCCACTCCTGCCTAGGCTAGACACCTGCCACTGGAGGAAGCAGGGAGGCAGGTGGGGTGGTGATCTCACCAGTTCTACAAACTCCCCATCTGCCTTCAGTCCCTGTGTCACTTGTCCCTGTGCCCACAGTTTCTGTTTAGCTCCATGGGATAGGGGTAAGCCTGTATGAAAAACTGAAACTTCTGTCCATGTTTAATCCTTACCACCCCAAACCCCACCGCCCCAGTGCTGGGGAATGGAACTCAGGGCTTCAGCAAGCACTTGCAGCTGATCCACACACTTGGTCATCATTTGGGGAAATGTTTTGGTTTTGAGGAATGTTTTGTGTGTGTTTATTCATCTTTGAGGCAGGGTCTCATGTAGCCCAGGTTAGCCTCAAACATCCTATGTAACCACAAATGACCTTGAGCTTGATTCTCCTGCTTCTAGTTTCTAACTGCTGGGGTAATAGGCATGCACCACTAGGCCCGGCACCATCCATCATTTAAAACATCAGTAAGGACAGAATCTCTGTGAAGCAACAGCTGGCAAGTTCTCAGAAGCAGATGCCCTTGGGAGGGTGCGGCTGTTCTTCCAGTGTGCAGGGCCCACTAGCCTGACCCTGCTTGAGATGCCAACCCTTGTTTTCCTTATATAACATAATGAGACAAGTCATGGATTTCTTCTTGTTATCTTTGGCTTGGCTTTTGGGGAGATAGTATCTTTACTGTAATTTACTGTAGCCCAGATGGGAGATCCTTCTTCCTGGGCCTCCTGAGTGCTGACGTGACAGGTGTGTGCTACCAAGTACAGCTGTCATTGTGTTCCAGTTATTACTTCTCATCTTCCTCCTCATTCTTCCCCTTCTGTTTCATTTCTTTTATTCTTAATTTTTTTTTAATGAAAAAAAAAAACAACTGTGTGTCTGTGTGTGTCTGTGTTTGGAGGTTGACATATGACAGTCCTCAATTGCTTCTCCACCTTATTTTTCCAGACTGGGTCTTTCTCTAAGCCTGGAGCTCACTGTTTCAACTAGAACAGCTGGCCAGCAAGCCCTAGGAATCCCAGCCTCTGCCTCCCTAGCTCTGGGATAACAGGCACCTGTCACCACGCCCACTGAGGGTGGGGTGCTAAATCCCAAACTCAAGTCCTCATGCTTGCCAAACAAACACTACACCAACTGAGCCATCTTCCCAGCCTATTTATTTATTTATTTATTTATTTATTTATTTATTTATTTTTCCCAACATAGAAGGCCCTGCTGCCTGGCTCAGGCTGGCCAAGAACTTAGGGTCCTCCTCTTGATCTCTTTCTCTTTTTATTTCTTAAATGAATTTTCGTGTATCTCATGCACACCATCTTAATCATCTTTACACCGCCTTCCCCATCAGCCCCTTCCCACAGCCCCCTCAACTGGACTTCATGCATTCCATCATTTATGGTAGAGCCTATCAAGTCAAGTTAGTGCACCCTCATGTCCTTCAGTGCACGTTCATCCACTGGGGTCTAATCGGCCTATCTGGAGTCACCCCCTTAAAGAAGATCAGCTCTTCCTTGCCCAGCAGTAATCAGCTACCCAGTAGTTCTTCGGCTAAGACTGGAGCCTGCTGCCCATTTCCCCAGTTCTATGCTGGGGTTTTGTCCCTTTCTGTTTGTATGAGTTTTATGCATGCTGTCACCATTGCTATAAGTTTGTATGTGCAAGGTCCCAGGTACCTAAGACTCTATATCCATGAGGTCATGCATCTTCTCTCATGGATCTTAAAATCTTTTTGCCCCCTCTTCCACAATGCTCCCTGAGCCCTGGGTGGGAAGTTTAATGTGGGAGTCCTGTCCAAGGACCCACACTCTGCAGACTTATTCTGAACACTTTGGCCATTTGTGACCCTTTGTGTTCATTGTCCTCTGTTGTGTGAAGGAGCTTCATTGATAGGTGAATGATGCATTAATATTCTCTCTACCCTTGTTCCACTAGGTTCTGTAAGCCTTAGGTATAGAGGTTCCATTGTAGATTGTCACTTAGATTGGGCGTTTCACAGGTACTTATTCTCTGAGTGTAACTAGTTGCAGAACCTCTTATATCCTTTTTGCTAACAAAAGCTGAGGACACTGGGAAGGAGTGTGCCCCTACCCTCGAGGTTGGACTTGCACCCATGACTGGCACCTTGGCATTTAGCCCTTGGCAGGTAGGGAGTCCACGAAGTTCCTTCTGGGTCTCACCTGAAGAAGGGCTTCTAGAGAGTGAGTCCCAGTCATTCACTAACTCAAAGGAGGTTCTGCCTAGAGTCCTATGTACTTGGAGCTGGGAGGGGACTAGGCTGAAATCATGTACCCGGAGGAGTGAAAACTCAGTAGCAGAGTTCTGCACCCATCCCCACTCCAGCACTGGGGTAGAGGGAGACTGGGTAAGCACAAGGCACTGGGAATGAATGGGTGCAGAAGGGAGGGGGTCCTGGCCCAGTCCTCACTTCCAACCTCAGTTGGCCTGACCCTTAGATTGGCCTAGTTTGCTACTGCTTTCTCCTGGGAAATTCAGCTGAGGGAAGGCTAAGGAGTCTCAGGACCCCAGTGTTGCCACCCCATCTTCCTCCCAGCCTCTGCTGAGCATCGCCAGATGTCCCTCAGCAGTAGATGGAGGCTGGTCACAGAAGCATGCAAAAAAACCACAAGGGAGATCATACCAGGGCCTGAGAAGTGGGTCAGCTTCCTGAAGGATGCCATGCTGATTTGTATCTTTAAGAAGAGCTATGTCGGGCTGGAGAGATGGCCTAGCGGTTAAGAGCGCTGACTGCTCTTGCAGAGGACCCGGGTTCGATCCCCAGCACCCACATGGCGGCCGAGAATCGTCTATAGCTCCAATTCCAGGAGAACTCCTGTTCCAGGGGAATCCGAGACCCTCTTCTGACCTCCGCGACATTGCACGACACGGGTGCACAAACCTACATGCAGATAGTACATTCATACAAATAAATAAATAAATAAATAAATAAATAAAATATAAAAAAATTTTTTTAAAGAGCTACGTCTCAGGAGGGTAGAGGCCAAGACCAAGGGGCAACTGAAGATGGCAAGGGTGAAACAAACCACAGAATCCAGGAGCTGTGAGAGCCTTGGCCAGAGCCTGAGGTGGGAGCTGAGGGGAGGGAGGGTCAGGCCATGGCGTGGGAAGGTGGGGGCTATGCATTTGGCTAGCATAGGCATTTGGCTTAGGAAGTCTGCTTTTGGAAGAGATGGGTGCCTTTCTTTTTGAGTTTGGAATTCAGGCTTCAGTGACTTACATCCATGTTTTACATATTAAACATTTACTGGATGCTATTTGGAGGGAGGGGGAGACTCAAGCCAGGAGGCTATGAATACATGCTTAGTGGTAACTGTAAAAGTTAAATAAATTTTAAAAAGCACACACTAACTTGTTGCTGGTAGAATGATTAGAATCTCTTAAGACTAAAGGGAAAAGAGTCATGGGAACGGGCTTAAGAACGCACAGCACTAGCTGGACATCGTGGCGCACGCCTTTAATCCTAGCACTTGGGAGGCAGAGGCAGGCGGATATCTGTGAGTTCAAGGCCAGTCTGGTCTACAGAGTGAGTTCCAGGACAGCCAGTGCTACAGGGAGACCCTGTCTCAAAAAGACAGAAAAAAAAAAAAAGCACAGCACACACTAACCTGTTGCTGGTAGAATGATTAAAATCCCTAAGACTGAGGGGGAGAAAGCCATGGAACGGGCTTTAGCAGGTACCTGGCATGCACCCTCATCACCTTGCAGCTTGAGCATGGCCATAGGGTAGGTAGGGCTATACGTTTTTAAAACACAGCACTTGGAGCTGGAGAGGTGGCTCAGAGGTTAAGAGCGCTGGCTACTTGCAAAGACCCTGGTTTGGTTTCCAGCACATATGATGGCTAGCAACTGTCTATAACTCCAGTCCCAGGGAATCCAGTACCTTCTTCTGGCCTCTACAGGCATTTGCATGCATATGCACACATACATACATACATATATACATACATACATACAGGCAAAACACTCATACACATAAAATGAAAATAATTAAATCTTTTTTAAAACCATAGCACTTGACTGAAAACACTATACCATTTATCTCCTTTCAGCCTGGGAAGATTTAGGAATTGAATCAAACTTTTTTTTTCTTCTTTTTTGAGAGTGCATTCCAGGCTGCCCTAGACCTCCCACTGTAATAAGGATGATCTTGAATTTTTTTTTTTTTTTTGAGACAGGGTCTCCCTATAGCCCCAGCTGGCCTGGAACTCACTCTGTAAACCAGGCTGGCCTGGAACTCACAGAGATCCGCCTGCCTCTGCCTGCCTCTGCTAGGATTAAAAGCGTGCACCACCACACCAGGCTTAAAAATGGTTCTTAGCCACCATGTGGGTGCTGGGAATCAAACCCTGGTCTTCTGCAGGAGCAGTCAGCGCTCTTAACCACTGAGCCATCTCTCCAGCCCCCTCCCCCAATCTTGAATTTTTTTTAATTTTTATTTATTTTTGTGTATTAATGTACTGTCTGCATGTAGTTCACTTCACAAATGCTAGGGTTATAGGCATGAACCACCACGCCTCATTTATGCAGTACTGCTCCTTTATAGAACTTAAGGTGAGGCCTGGGCTAAACAGAAACCCCTGGATCCTAGTGACTGGTCCCAAGTTGTCCACAGGACCGCTAAGCTTCACGCTCAGCTGTGTGTCTTGTGGATCTGGAAAACCAAGCTCATAACTACCCACTGAGGTTAGACTTAGCTTCAGAAGAGCACTTTTTAACTATTATTTATTGTTTTTTATGTGTATGAATGTACTGACTGCATGTAGGTTGGTGTACCCGTGTCGTGCAATGCTGCAGAGGTCAGAAGAGGGTGTTGGATTCTCCTGTAACTGAAGTTAAAGACGGTTCTTAGCTGCCATGCGGGTGCTGGGAATCGAACCCGGGTCCTCTGCAAGAGCAGTCGGCACTCTTATCTGCTGAGCCATCTCTCCAGCCCCCCCCCCTTTTTTTTTTTTTTTTGAGACAGGGTCTCCTTGTAGCTCCAGCTGTCCTGGAACTTGCTATGTAGACCAGGCTGGTCTTGAACTCACAGAGATCCACCTGGCTCTGCCTCCCAAGTGCTAGGATTAAAGGCGTGCACCACCATGCCCAGCATAGAAGAGCACTTTCTTTTTTTTGTCTTTTCAAGACAGGGTCTCCCTGTAACCCCAGCTGGCCTGGAACTCACTGTGTAGACAAGGCTGGCCTTGAACTCACAAAGATCCACCTGCCTTTGCCTCCCAAGTGCTAGGATTAAAGGCGTGCGCCACTGCGCCTGGTAGAAGAGCACTTTCTAAAGTCCAGTGTGGCCACCCCTGAGCTCACTGCCACAGTGAGGCATCTTTATCTGCTCCTTTAGCATAAGGTGAACTTCGAATGTAGTGATCCTTGCACAAGTTCATGTCCACCTGTGGGAGGTGGGCACAGGTGATGGGGTCCTCACCGGTCAATAACAAGTGCTGTGGAAGTCTGCAGGTTGGTTTTCATTATGTCACAATTGCACAAATGAGTGCTGGTTTCTATGGCAGGTCCCTCATGAAGGAAGTGGGTTTTGGGGTTTTGTTTGTTCTTTGTGTGGGGGGGTGGGGAGCACAGGGTCTCCCTGCAGCCCCAGCTGGCCGTGAACTCACTCTGTAGACCAGACTGGCCTGGAACTCACAGAGATCTGCCTGCCTCTGCCTCCCAAGTACTGGGATTAAAGGCTTGCGCCACCACACCGAGCAGGAAATTTTTTTATTATTTATTTATTCATTTTTATGTGTATGAGTGTTTCGCTTGCACGTATATAAGTGTACCATGTGCATGCAGTGCCTACAAAGGCCAGAGGATTGTGTTAGATCTCCTGGAACTGGAGTTGGGGGCAGTTGTTAGCAACCATGTCCGTGCTGGAAACTGCACTGTGCTCTTCTGCAGGAGCATCAGTGCTCTTAACCATTGAGCCAGCTCTCCACCCCAGGAGGTGACTTCTTGACTGAGTCGGAGAAGAATGGGCCTGAGAAAGGCTGGTCCTGGCAGCCTTGGAAGGAGAGTCCAGGACGAGTGATGCATTGGAGTGACCGTCCTGGGGAGAAGAGGGAGGGTGGACACGGGAGAGTGACCGTCCTGGGGAGAAGAGGGAGGATGGACACAAGAGAGTGACCGTCCTGGGGAGAAGAGGGGGAACGGACACGGGAGAGTGACCGTCCTGGGGAGAAGAGGGGGGATGGACACGGGAGAGTGACCGTCCTGGGGAGAAGAGGGGGGACGGACACGGGAGAGTGACCGTCCTGGGGAGAAGAGGGGGGACGGACCGGAAGAGTGACCATCCTGGGGAGAAGAGGGGGGACAGACACGGGAGAGTGACCGTCCTGGGGAGAAGAGGGGGGATGGACACGGGAGAGTGACCGTCCTGGGGAGAAGAGGGGAGATGGACACGGGAGAGTGACCGTCCTGGGGAGAAGAGGGGGGACGGACACGGGAGAGTGACCGTCCTGGGGAGAAGAGGGGGGACGGGCACGGGAGAGTGACCATCCTGGGGAGAAGAGGGGGAATGGACACGGGAGACGTCGCTCTTGCTGGCCATGATCCTGTCCTTTACGACCCCATACCAGGAGCAGAATGAAAGGTATTAGCACACCGTGGTCTAGGGAAGGGCTCTGCTATGGAGTCCTCTGGGGCTGAGGTTTCTCCTGTGTCCTGAGGGCCTCTTCCTGTCATTTTGAAGACATGGCTCAAGAGTTGCAATAGGGTCCCTCATTCATGCCCTCGAAGGCAGAGCTTGCCCAGCTGTACAGAGGCAAGGCAGAGTACTCTGGAAACAGCTCTGAGCCTTCCTAAAACTCGGGCTTCTGTTCCTAAAAGGAAAGAGAGAGAGCTTATCTAGACCCAAGCCCAAAAATCTGCCATAGTCCACCCTCAGGGACTTGACTGCCCTAGGGTGGTGGTGGCGATTAATGCTTTGTGCTAGAGAGATGCTTTGCAGCTGGCTTCTGAAGCAGGTTAGTAGGTGAGCCCAAAGATCAGGCTCCCGGGCATGCTGGAACCTTTGTCAGCACAGCGGGAAGAGGGGCCAAGGGAACAGACCAGGGTCGTCAGTGTTCACACAGAGCATTGGTGGTCCCATGGAAGAAAGCTGTGTGGGAGGAACTGCTCAGGCGAATGGGTGTGCTCCAGCCAGTTCCACCCTGGAGATGGGAACTAGCAGTGGAGCGGGAGAGTCCTGGCGTCTCCACTGTCTTAGAGCTCATGTTGGAGTGAGACAGCCAGTGACAGCCAACGAAACATGCAAGCCCTCCTCAGCTGGAGAAAGGTAGACAGAAGTCCAGGCCATTTAAAAGACCTAGACATCCGGGTGTGGTGGTTCACGCCTTTAATCCTAGCACTCAGGAGGCAGAGGCAGGTGGATCTTTGTGAGTTCAAGGCCAGCCTGGTCGACAAAGTGAGTTCCAGGATAGCAGGGGCTACAGGGAGACCCTGTCTCAAAAAAGACCAAAAAGAAAAAAAAACTAAAAAAAATAAAGGTCCTATACAGATTAAATTTTATTAGGGTCAACAGGGAAACCATGGCTGGCTGGCAGAGCTGCGGGGGGGGGGGGTGTTTCCCATCTAGGAGGTAAGAGGGGAGGCTGGCAAGGATCTGGCCAGGGAGCATGTGGGCGTTTTCCTCATGCAGCCACAGGAAGCCGCTTGGGTGGTTTCTGCTCTTTGTCTTTAATCCTCAGGCCACTTCTACAGAGAGGCCACGTGGGTGTGGAGTTGGGATACTGTTTTCATATCTGTTTCCTGAGAGGGAACACAGCAAGTATGATATACGTGAAGCCTCTGTTCTCTCAACCAGGTCCCAGGAGACAGACAGACACACACACACACACACACACACACACACACACACACAGGAGACAGACAGACAGACAGACACACACACACACACACACACACACAGGAGACAGACAGACACACACACACACACACACACACACACACACCAGGTCCCAGGAGACAGACAGACAGACAGACACACACACACACCCTGCCAAGTAAGATCATTCTAGCCTACTGGTGACCTTCCTTGCTCTAGGTTATGAAAACTGTCCTAGCCCCTTACCACCATGGAGCTTGTCAGAAATACTGATCTCAGACCCCAGCCCAGCCTAGCAACCAGTCTTCATTTCAACAGGCTCCTGACCCTCTCCGGCCATTCCTCTCCCGTGCTGTGTCCTATTAGGATCTTCTTGAGGTCAATCTCCCTCTCCCCTTCTCTTCCTCTCTTTCCTCTCTCTCTCCCTACATACCAGACATACACATTACACAGACACACACCTCTGCACCCACACACACTGAACCTCCCTGTATCAGACACACACACAGTGCTAAATGGCCTGCCTGGACTGGCCCAGAATTTGGGATTCCTGGAGGACAGCAGACACTATGTGAACTATGTGAGCTAGACGTGAAGGACTGGGAAGTTTATGAGCACCATGGGGATTTGCTTGGTGAGAGATGACTATGAGTAAAATTGGTGTTGTAAGAAAATTTGCCTGGTGGTAATGGGCAGGATATTGCAAACACGAAAGGGAGGAAGGCCTGTGGTGGTGGGTGGAGGCTGGCAGGCTGGGAACAGCAATGAGCTGCAGTGAACGGACTGTGGGGGGCCGATTTATGCTTGGCCTTGAGTTGCAGATCTTCTCTCATACCTGCCAGTTATGTTTTGCAGCCCAGATTTAAAACCAGCACCACCTGCGTAGGTCCCATATGGGCTAGGCAGTTCCAGGAAGGGCGGTGAGGCAGGGCAGGAGGAAGCTGCTGCGGGCAATGTCCAGCCCTGGGACTGCTGGCCACCATGGCTCTGTTTGTTCTTTAACATTCTACTTGTGGACTGCCAAGATGGCTCAGCGGGTAAAAGCAACAGCTGCCCAGCTGACCTGAATTCGATATCCAGTACCCACTTGGTGAAAGGAGAAAACCAACTCCCACAAGTTGTCCTCTGACCTCCACGTGTGCCCTGTGGCACACGTGCACCCACAAATACAGATGGGCTTGTCACAGGCTGCAGACATGCTGTGTCATGGTAAGCAAAGGCTGTTAAGCCAGGGTAGCTGGGCAGCTGAGAACACTTTGTTTTTAAATTTTTATTTACATATGTATTTATGAGTTATTGTGTATATGCGCATATATATTACACACACACATAAATGTTGGGTGTGGGGGTCAGAGGACAGCTTTCTGGAGTTGGTGCTCCCCTTCTACCTCTGTGAGGATTCTGGGGATTGAGCTCGCGTCATTAAGCTCACATAGCAAACACCACTCACTGAGCCATCTTGTTGGCCCTCAATGGCACTTTTGAGAAAAATACATGATTTGGGGAGGTACCTGGTTCTGAAGGGACTGTGTCAGGCCCGTTTAGGTGTCCTGACTTCATCATTATCAAGTCATGGACGGACAGAAATGGAGAAAATAGCCCCAGGTGGAACTGCAGGTGGCATTTTATTTCACAAGCCAGGAATGATCCTCCCGCAGCACCCAGTGATGGACTGACCACGCTCCATGACTTCCTGTTTGGGGCTCCTGGGACAATACCAGGCCAGCAGAAGGTTCTGGGGCTGTAGTGCCAGCCGAGGCCTCTACCCCTATGTTTAACCATAGCTGAACCCAAGTGGGTTCAACCCAGATGTGCTGGCAGCCTGCACAGGAACAGAGCCGCCTCACGTGAGTGCGTGGTGCTGCCCGCATACAAGACCCAGCCTTGATGCGTGACACACCTCAGCTCTCCAGGCTTCTTGGTGGGCCTTTCATAGCCTGCATCCACAGGCATGTCACATTTCTGTGTGATTCAGAGTAAATTATGGAAAAGTTATTACTCCTAAGTCTTACAAATTTTAAACCATGGGATTATAGGGGGTAAAGGTGTGTTCTATGAATTTATTTGGGGGAGTTCCCACTGATGAAGTTGTGTGGTTTCCAAAACTGTTTTTCTTTTCTTCCAGAGGAAACTTGTTTCACAGGTAGGATAAACTAACTTCAAGTACGGAGTCAGTCTTGTGAAATAAGTAAGGCCTGAGAGGTTAAGATTCCTGGCTGTGACATGGTGGTTCAGTGATGGAGGAGGGGAGCATGGCAGGCCCTGGCCGAACTCAGCCAGCCTCTAGAATGAGCCCTGTAGTTTTAAATGCTTCCTGTGCTTTTATTCCAGATCATCAGAAAAGCCCTTACTGAGGAAAAGCGTGTCTCAACAAAAACATCCGCTGCAGATCTTGTGACAGAAACAGATCACCTAGTAGAAGATTTAATTATTTCTGAGTTGCGAAAGCGGTTTCCTTCACATAGGTAAAGCGTTTTCTTCAGGAAACACACCCCAGCAACACTCAGCCGCTGTCTTGGAGAAGGCCAGGGTCCAGCTGAGAAGCACTGTTGCTTGTCGCTGAAGGGCAGAAAGGAAACCCTGAATTGCTCGGTCCAACTCCTGAGCCCCCCATTGTAGGGGAAGAAAAATGACTGTTTCTGTTCTCTTTACTGTCTCCTTGATGACCGTCAGGTCTCTATGTCATCTTATACATATGGACGAGGCGCCACTTTTAAAAACATTTTATGTGAGTGTGTTACCTACATGCAAGTAGGTGCACCCATGCCACGCAGTGTTCCCAGAGATAAGGGGCCGTCAGATCTCCTGGAACTGGAGTTACAGACAGTTGCTAGCTGCCATGTGGGTGCTGGGAACCAAACCTGGGTCCTTTGTAAGAGGAGCCAGTGCTCTTAACTGATGAGCCATCTCTCCAGCCCCTGAGGCTCCACTTTTAAATTGTATTTTCAGAATCATTTTATTAGACTATTCCTTTGGGTTTCTTTTCCAGGAATATTCTTCCATGTATAATCAGTAAATATGAGATTTTTTTTTCCCTATCATTTGTTTTTCATTGGATGTATCTGTTATCTTAAAAATATATTACATTCATTTCCTCTTTCCAGAGGAGGCTTTGGGTGTGGGGGGGGTAGTAGGGAGGTCTGTTCTTTTTAAGATTCTATCAGAATTTTGTTTGTTCATTTGTTTCTAAGTTTTTCATTAGCATATGTGGTTTCATATAATATGTATGTAATTTGTTCTCATCATATTCACTTGTTACTCTGTCTTGTCCTGCTCCCAGTCCTGCTGATCGCCTTCTCTTCCCAGCTGGTCCCCTCGTCCCTCTTCTTTCATGTCTATTGTGTGTGTGAACCAATGAGTTTAGAGTCATTTATAGGAATGTGGGTGAGAGGTTATTTGCCAGTGGCCATACCACTGAAGAGGATCTCTCCTTCCCCCAGCAACCATTAACTATCTGTAGATTCTCAGTGAGTGGTGGGGTCTCATGAGCCCCTCCCCCTAGCAACTGTTAACTGCCTAGAACTTCTCAGGGAGGGGTAGGGACTCACGAGCCTCTTCCCACTCCATGATGGAATGTTCATAGACCCAAACTTGTGCAGGTCTTATGCAGATTATTGTAGTTGCCAAGAGTTCTGGAGTACAACCGCCATGTCAGACCCAGAAGACACTTCACCCAAGCCTCTAACTCCTCCGTTATTTCTGTTCCCTCTTCCATGATTTTCCCTGAGCTTGGAAGGAATGGTGTGCATGGCCCATTTAGAGCTGAGCACTCCTCAACAGTCACTTATTCTTAGCACTTTGATTAGTTACAACTCTCTTGCAGTAACTGCAAAAAGAAGTTTCTCTGCCCAAAGCTGACAGTAACAATATATGGGCATAAGTATAAATATTTAAAAGGCAATTTGACAAGCACATTATATCTATTTAGCTAAATAATAGTAACTTCTCTACTGGGGTCTCCCTTAGGGATTCACATGCCCACATCTGTACAGGACTCAGAGCCATGGGTGCCAGGCTTCCCTCACAGGGATCAGGTGTACACAGTGCCTAAGAATCAATGACTGCAAGGCACAGACCCCAGAATCCAGTCCCACGCCACACTGCTTTATACCCTGAGCCCACTCCACAGGCTCTCCCAGACTTCTTGCCCCTCCTCCTTCCTGGATCCTCAGGGCTAAGCTTGCTGGCTACTAATGCTCTTTGCTTCAAAAATCTAAATTCTGGTCTACATAGCAAGTTCCAGGACAGCTGGGGCTGCAGAGGGACCCTGTCTCAAAACAGACCCCAAAATTTAATTATTTGCAATAGCTCTATGTGAAATGGGGGAAAGGTCCTATCACTAAGATTTTAAAATAAAACAGACATCAAATCATATTTTAGATCTTAGACACATAACTATGATCCCAGCACTTGGGGGGCAGAAGCAGTAGGATTATAAGTTCGAAGCTAGCCTAGGTTACATAGATCATAGAAAAATTGATAAAATTATTATGAGAGAAAAGATACATATTAAATCCAATATGTTGTGGTTTTTCTGTTTTCAACATATTTATTTCCCTGATGATTAAGGTTGTTGAACACTTTTGAAAATGTTTCTTAGCCAATTATGTTCTTCTATTGAGAACTGTTACATTTTTTTGGCCCATTTATTGATTGGCAGTTTGAGTTGTTTTTTGGAGGGGGTCTAATTTTTGTAGTTCTTTATGTATTCTAGATATTAACTCTATCTGAAGTGTAGTTGGCAAAGATTTTTCTCCATTCCTTAGGTTTTGTGTTCACTCTGCTGATAGTTTCCTTTGCCATAGAGAAGCCTTTTAATTTCATGTATTCCCATCTGTCAGTTCTTGGGAGTGTTTCCTGTGCTGCTGGGGTTCTATTTCAGTTTTACCAGCACCACTTGTTGGGTAGGCTGTCTTAAATGGATTTTTTTAAATTTGTCTGTGTATGAATGTACTGTCTGCATGTATGTCTGTGCACCCGTGTCATGCAATGCCATGGAGGTCAGAAGAGGATCTCGGATTCCCCTGGAACTGGAGTTCTCCTGGAATTGGAGTTATAGACGGTTCTTAGCTGCCATGTGGGTGCTGGGGATCGAGCCCGGGTCATCTGCAAGAGCAGTCGGTTCCTTTAACCTCTAGGCTATCTCTCCAGCCCCCTTAAGTGGATATTTTTGACGTCTGTAATGGTTCCTTCTCTGTGGCTGTGAAAAAAACACCATGACCAATGCAAGGTATAGAAAGGTTTACCTGATGTGGTGGGAAAATGTCCCCCATAGGCTTCAAGTACTCAGACATTTTTGTCCCCAGTTGGTGGTGCTGTTTTGGGAAGTCTTAGAAGGTGTGGCCATGCTGGAGGAAGTACATCACTGGGGGCGGGCTTAGAGAGTTTAACAAGCCTCTCGGTCTCCAGTGGCTCTCTCTGCTTCCTGCGCTCATTGGAAGATGTGAACATCGGCTTTCTGCTCCAGCTCCTGCCACCATGCCTCCCCACCACGATGGACTCTAATTCCCTGGAACCATCAATTGTAAGCTCAAATAAAGTCTTCCTTTTATGAGTTCCCTTGGTCATGGTGGTTTTATCACAGCAACAGAAAAGTGACTAATACACTTGAGCTTATAGTTCAGAGGCTGAGAGTCCAAAATGGCAGGGAGACGTAGCAGCAGCGGTGTGAGAGCAGAAAGCTGAGCCATCACATCTTCAGGCAGGCACAGGGAGCAGAGCCAGTCTAGAGGTAGACATGGCTGTATACTCCCAAAGCCCACCCCTAGTGGCATGCTTTCTCCAGCATGACCACACCTTATAAAACCTCCCAAAACTGTACAACCAACCCAGGACAAAATGTCCAAATACTTAGAACGTTTTCATTCAAACCATCACAATGCATTTGTCAAAAATCAGGTGGCCCTACCTTTGTGGATTTATTTATAGGATCTTTATTGTAGTTCACCAGTCTACATCTCTGTTTTTATGCCAGTACCATGCTGTCTTTATCACTATGGCTCTGTAGTATAGTTTGAGATCAAGTATTGATCCCATGCAATAGTATTCTTTCTGCTTAGGATGGCTTTGGCTGTCCATAGCATTTCTGTATGAATTCTAGGACTGTTTTTTCTAGGTCTTTGAAGAATGTCATAGGAATTTTGATGTAGTAGAGCCATTTTCACAATATTCTGACAATCCATGCATATGGGTGGTTTTTCCATCATCTAGTGTCTTCTTCAATTTCTTTTTTCAGTGTCTTTAATATGTCTATTTTAAGCCAGGTGTGGTGGTGCACACCTTTAATCCTAGCACTTGGGAGGCAGAGGCAGGCAGATCTTTGTGAGTTCAAGGGTCTACAGAGTGAGTTCCAGACAGCTATGGCTACAGGGAAACGCTGTCTCCAAAAAACAAACAAACAAAAAAAAAAACAAAAAAAGTCTATTTTAGAGATCTTTCCCTCCTTAGTTTGGTTTATTTCTGGATTTTTTTTTAAGCTATTGTGACTGCATATCTTTGCTAAATTCTTTCTCAGCAACCTGTTGACACTATAAAAGACACTGATTTTTTTTTAATTTTTTTTTTTATTTAATTTTATTTATTTCTGTATGTGTATGAATGTACTGTCTGCATGCAGGTCTGTGCACCTGTGTCGTGCAATGCCGCGGAGGTCAGAAGAGGGTCTCGGATTCCCCTGGAACTGGAGTTCTCCTGGAATTGGAGTTTCAGACGGTTTTCAGCCGCCATGTGGGTGCTGGGGATCGAACCCGGGTCCTCTGTAAGAGCGGTTGGCGCTCTTAACCGCTAGGCCATCTCTCTAGCCCGACACTGATTTTTGCATGTTGATTTTTGTATCCAATAAAATTACTGAAAATGTTTATTAGATCTAGAAATGTTCTGGTGGAGTTCATAGGGTCTTTTCAGTGTCAGTTGTGTCATTTGTGAATAGGAATGCTTTGACTTCTTTTCCTGTTCTTTATCCCTTTCATAGCTTTCTCCTGTTACTCCAGCTAAGACTTTGGACACTAAAGAATGGCGAGAGTAGGTATCCTTGTCTCATTCCAGATTTTAGAAGAAAAGCTTGGTTTTTAGTATTTAATATAGTGTTGGCTGCAGGTTTGTCATATACAGTCTTTATTATTTGAGGTATAGTCTGCCTTTTCCTAGTTTCTTTACTATCATGAAAGCATCTTCAATTTTGTCAAATGCCTTTTCTGTATCCATGGAGATAGTCATGGGGTTTCTATCCCTAAGTCTATTTATATAGTGTATTAAATTTAGCAATTTGTAATGTTGAACTAACCTTGCATTCTTGGTTGATATGTATAATCTTAATGTGTTCTTTAGTCATTTGCAAGTATTTTGCCATGTTCATTAGAGAAATGAGTATGTAGTTACCTCTTTTTGTGTCTTTATCCAGTTTTGGTATTAAGGTAATACTGGCTTTTTAGAATGAGTTTGGTAGTGTTTCTTCTATTTCTATTATTTTGTGGACTAGTTTGAGAAATTATACTATATTATCCTTAAAAGCAAACTTTAATGAATAAAAATGGAAACAATTTAAAATTTTTAATTAAATTTAAAGGTTAAAATAATACAAACAAAATGGGCAATAAATGAAAAAGTATTGCTTCTTCCTGGCTGGGAAGGGCCTTCCTCACGAAGGGCCATCAGAACACTGCACCAACTTCTGTTGCACACTTTCTGCGACTTGTATAGCTCCTCCCTGCCGTGGCTAGGGGTGTGTGCTGAAAGACTCCTGTCCTACACTGCTGCTCTCTCCTCAGTCTGTACTTCTTGGGGTCTATTATTCTCCAGATGCTGCTCCCCATCTCCTCTCCCCCACATTCCTCCCACAGTCCTGGACCCTTCCTTACCCAGGCAATGCTGTTATAGGGGTAAACATTGCCAATCTTCCAACTTTGGGGTTCCATACCCCTTTTCTGGTGCTATGTCTGCAGGGTGCTGTTTTCTACTCTCCTCCTGCACACCGAGTTCAACCTCTGCCATTCTTCCTATGGTCCTGTTCATCCAGGCGTGGGTAGGAATGGAGGGATGGTGAGTGTTGCTAAATCTTCTAACTTCGGGGTTCCATATTCCTCTTCTGGGGCTGTAACCACAGCTTGCTGTGTTCCCTTCCCATCTCTGGGTTTCCAGCCTTACAAACCATCTTTCCCTGACTTTCACAGAGCCTGGTACTAGTTCTTGACCGAACTTCCCTGGTAGAATGCAGTTCGGCATGGGCAGCTTAATGTGGCTTCTTTATAGAGCAGATCTCATCTCTTACTTCTGCTCTCTGTAGTTCTTTTATTTCTCTATTGGTGGCTTTTTAATTTTATTACTTTTATTTATTGGGGGGGTGGCATAATTTAGCACACATATGGAGATCAGAGGACAGCCTAAGGGAGTCTGTTTCATCCTTCCACCACGTAGGTTCTGGGACTCCAACTGTGGCCGTCAGGCTTGGTGGCCAGCACCTTCCCCTACTGAGTTCTCACTGGCCCTGTTGATAGCTTTTTATCCTGACGTTTTCTCATCTAAACTCCAGCTCTCACAGAACTCCTTCTGACCCAACATCCTGGCTCTTTTTTCAAAATCAGTGCTTTTAAATCCAAATATGCTGCATGAAACTTCCCAGGTACCCTGGAAGAATTTTCACTAACTGGAATGGGGGTTCAGGTCTAATCTGTGGACCAGCAGCACTAACAACATCTGAGACGATACCAGTATAAACCATTGGACCTCGCCATATGCAACGCCCTGAAACTCCAGCTGGAGATTTTGAGTTGGATCCAAATGTAGCTGCCTTGAAGAGATCCAGCAGCATCAGTGACCTGCCACTGATACAAACCCTGTGGACATCCATATCCCCTGTGGTGACATGTCCCAGACTGTCAAATTGACTCAAGCCAGGGAGGAGGATGGTAGCTTGGACTGCTCAGTATGTCCTGCTACGCTCTACCCCCTTGAGGTCATTTTAACCTGATACCCAGTGGTGAGCCTGGCACAGAGCAAGGTCTCTTCAATGCATGAGTCAGACAGCGTAAAAGAAGAGCTGACATGGGAAAAAAACCATTCTACCACCGCAGTGGACTCTGTGTCCAGTCATCTTCCCACTATGCTTTGCCCTGGACTCCCCTGTGGGTTAGCTGGCAGACATAGGGCTGCAGCTCAGGAAGATGGGGCCAGATAACATCAGTCAGTTCCTTCATGGGCAGAAGAGACAGTCCTAACTTACTTGTCACAGAGTAAACAGTAGCCAAACAAGAAGAAAAAAGTCTTAGGAAATAAGGAAAGTGCTTAAGTCCCGCAGTAGAACATGTTACCAAATGTATCCTTAGCCCAGTAGCTATTTCTTATCTATTAGACAGGCTTATGAAATGTTCTGAGCTCTCTAAATTAAGCTGGGTGTGGTGTTTGTGTTTCTGTTATGGTGTGGGTTTTACGTAGCTGTTCCAGTGGCTTTGGGGAAGGTCTCGTTTCACATGTGCTATCTTCAGAGTACACAGCCCTCTCTCTCTGCAGAGCTGCAGGATGTTCTCTCCTATTCTAATATTAGCTTCCAACATGAAGAAAGTCAGGTTAAGTGAGTAAGAGTTCTGTATCCCTCCCCACCTAACATGGAAACAAGTATTGTGGGCACCTTGAAAGACAGAATGTAGTTGAGCCGCTGTTAGCTGCCAGAGGCCCTGTCCAGACTAAGGAGGGGACAGAGGGATGTACCTCCCGGCCTCACATGGGACAACGAGTGCATGAGACTTGAAGTGAGAAAAGATGGAGATGGCAGAAAGACACAAAATCAGCTCCTGGAAAGAGTTCAGGGCCCAGCACAAGAACCTTTGGTTTCTCCATCCAAAAGTGTCAGTCAGAGCAGGAGCATAATGGTGCCACCCCACGATATTCTCGTGTTTGGCTTATGAATAAGCAGCTGTGGTAGGCCCCTGTCCCTAAAAGCCTAAGGGGTTGTTGAGGAATTCCTGATCGATCCCATGGCCCGACAGACTCTGGGTAACAGCATGTATTTGCTCTTGCTTCAGAGCCCCTCTCCATTTCCTTCTTGAAATCAGCTTTTTTTTTTTTTTTTTTTTTGCAA
>VZQC01006713.1:1225476-1236858 GCA_009823505.1 Rhizomys pruinosus
AAAAAAAAAAAAAAAAAAAAAGATTAAAAATTTTTTATGTGTACAAGTTTTTTGTCTGTATATATTTTTTCGGGGTGGGGTCTCCTTTTAGTCCTAGCTGGCCTGGAGCTCACTCTACAGACCAGGCTGGCCTTGAACTCACAGAGATCCTCCTGCCTCTGCCTGTGCCTCTGCCTGCTGGGATCAAAGGTGTGCGCCACCACACCCGGCTTGCCTGCATATATGTAAGTGTACCATGTGTATGCAGTGCCAGTCGAGGCCAGAAGACGGTGTCGGATCCCTCTGGAACTGGAGTTACAGACAGTTGTTAGCCACATTATGGGTGCTGAGAACTGAACCTGGATCCTCTGCAAGAGCAGCCAGTGCAATTAGTTCCTGAGACATCTCTCCAGCCCCTCGTTTTTCTTTTTTGGTAAAAATGTGCTCTTGGCAAATCTCCTTTTTTTTCTAGCACAGATGTGGGCATGGCCCAAGGACCTTGTAGAAAATATCTGGGCTCTGTATTCACCCACAGCGTGTGCTCAGTGCCTGCTAGCTCCCCGTCCTAGTGCACATGGGACTGTCCTGGATGGACCCAGCACCGCCTCATGAGCCTCAGCTAGCACCTTGTCTAGTGCTGGGGACACCTCTGGGATGTGCTCACAAGGACAAGCTCATAGCAGGTGGGACTGTGAGGCCAACCTTCTGGCGTAGGGAGGTACGCCCTGTACTGCTTGAATCCCAAGTGTACGTAGAAAGGAGAGGTGGAAAGGAAAAGTTAGGGGCTTCCGTGCCTTCAACCTGAGCTGCTGGTGCTTGCTGGAACCATTTGAAGAAAGCCAGGTTCATCTTTTAGTTTGGGTTCCTAATGGAACAAGAGAGCACACTCGTGTGATGGCAGTTAAGGAGGGCTTATTTACAGAGGTCTCTTGTTACACAGGAGGGCTGGGAACAGCCAGTGTGTCCCTAAAGGAGGAATGTGAAGGAGGCCTCTGGGAAGACAGGACTCCAACGAGCACTCTGGGCAGGAGGGGCTGTGAAGCAGCCACACTGCTCCGTGTACCTGCCTTTATTTTCTCCCAAAGAGAAGCCAGACACCAGGGAGGGAAGGGAATAGGGTTTTCTGTGGGGAAAGGCGACATGGGGCCTTTGGAGCAGATGTCTGTCGGCCACAGGTGATAGTACTCCTGAGGCCCAGGTCACAGCAGTCAGCAGGAAGGTGAGGGTGGGAGCTACAAGTCCTGCCTTGCCTTCCAGTGCGCTCTCTGGACTCAGCTGCCTCCTAGCTCCAGACTAAATTAGGAACTGAGTTTTTCTGTCTCTGTGATCTGTCAGGTGCTTTGCTCTCCTGTGTCTCTCTGGCTGGCCTGCTCTGCCTCGCTGGTGTGCTTCCAAAGTCATTTTGGTGTTTGGGAGTGTGAGTCATGGGGATCAAGTCCGAGCCTCGTGCCTGCTATGCATACTCTCCCAAGGAGTACATCCACAGCCTTGCCACTCTGCTTTCTGAATCCCGCTGAGTCTGTAGCTGGCACACAAATATAGAGGCTGATGGTCTCTTAGAGACTCTACGTGCTTAACTCAGAGAAGCCATCAAGAAACCAGCCTCATGCTTCCGCTTTCTCCAGTGCAACCAAAAGCCACTTGAGGCAGAACTGCATCAGGTATGGCATGTTGACTCAGGCTGAGCCCCTGCCCCAGCAGGTTCATTGCAGAAGAGGCCACAGCCTCCGGGGCCAAGTGTGTGCTCACCCACAGCCCGACCTGGATCATCGACCCCATCGACGGCACCTGCAACTTCGTGCACAGGTGAGCAGGAGCTGGGAACGTGGTTCCAGGACTCCACGTGGCCTGTAAGCTTTCTTCTTTTCCCAAAAGTAGAGATTTCGCTGGGTGTGGTGGTGCACACCTTTAATCCCAGCACTCGGGAGGCAGAGGCAGGTGGATCTCTGTGAGTTCAAGGCCAGCCTGGTCTACATAGCGAGCTCCAGGCCAGCTGGAACTAAAGGGAGACCCTGTCTCAAAAAGACCAAAAAAAAAAAAAAAAGTCGAAATTTTGACAATATACTAACAACTGTATAGTAGGTTTCTAACCTTGTAAAAAAAATCTTGATATTGTCAAAAAGGTTTTCTATTTGTGACTCTCAAGAATGTCTGAGGAAATTTTGTTTCAAAAACATGTTTGGCTTGGTGTGGTGGCACACACCTGTAATCCCAACACTCAGGAGATGGCGGCAGGAGGATCAGGAGTTCAAGGCCAGCTTGAGTAATCTCAAAAAAATTTTTTTTTTGTCTAGTTCTTGCCTATAATCCCAAATCCAAAGCAGAAAATTGTGAGTTGAGGGCCAACTTTCCCTTTATCTAAAGAGAAGAGGGTGTCAGATTCCCCTGGAACTGGAGTTAAAGACGGTTCTTAACTGCCATGTGGGTGCTGGGAATCGAACCTGGGTCCTCTGCAAGCGCAGTCAGTGCTCTTAACCGCTGAGCCATCTCTCCAGCCCCTATTTCTGTTTTGTTTAAGACACTGAGTTGAACTTAACAAAGATCCTTTTAGAAAGATCCCATGGGAAGGAGGTGGGGTCAGAAAAGGAAGCCAGTGCTGGGAAGCGGCTTCGGAGCTGGGGTTCAGCCTGGATGTGCCTCGGAGAGCTGAGTGCAGCCCATTTGGGAGCCAACCTCCTGACTCCAGACAGGAGTTACGGGAATGAGGGTAGGGCGCTGACCTGCCGAGCTAGAGGTTACAGGCATAACCACACAGGTCCTGGTCCTGGCAGGTACGGAAGCTGTGTGTACTTGTTCACCGCTGTGCAGAGGTAGCCAAAGACCCAGAGGCCCAGCAGGTGGCATGGCTTCCACTGGGGGCAGGTCTTTTAACTTGTCAGTTCTTGGAGACATTTCTGTGCTGCCAGCACCTGCTTCCTGCCTCCACCCTACCTCATTCACAGGCTGCTTTTACGCCATGTTGAACGAATAACATGAGCAGAACAGGAGCGGGTGTCCAGCTCTTGGGCCCCTTGTCATCTGTGTGCCTCCATGGTATGCGTGCATGTGAAGCAATTTTGAATACACATTAAGCATGACCATTGTGTAGGTGACAATTATCTTGAGAATTCAGTCATGTGTGGACAAGGGACCCTTTTGAGGTGATGGAGTAATGTCATCATCTGCCACCAGGCTGTCCTTTCACTAAGCATAGCCCCTCCCCTTGATATGTTTTGCTGAATGGGACCTCTCTTACTTCTGCCCCATTTATCATCCAGGATGCTCAACAGTGATGCACTGGGCTAAGCCATTTTCCAGGTAAAGACCATGTGTTCATCTTAGCAACTTTATGGCTCTGGTATCTGCAGAGCTTCTTCCTCTGCAGCCCTCAGGGGAAGCCAGGCCTGGAAAAACCACTGAGAAGAGTGTCCTTTGAGAAACAGCCTCCAGCATTGACCTAGTGGACACCATCAGAAAACCGGCAGCACTGGGCCTGTGGCCGACAGAACTGACGGAGAGCTGTGCGATGCCTGTGTAGAAAGCCCAGAGCCTTAGCCTGGCTTTTCAGGGTTTCTACACAGGATTCTGTTCATGTAGATTAGTGGTTTTTCATGTAAGCTCATAGTGCTTAGTCTTTCCTTGTCCCTTCCTGTTTTTAAACTCCTATGGTCTTCACATAATGGGGAGATTTGTTTGAGAAACAGCAGTAAAATCACAAAAATGAAACCTCAGGTTGTGGCATTTACATCCCTCTACCACTGGCTAACCCTGCTGTTGACTGCTGGAAGCTCGGACAGGAGCAAGGGTGAGGGCGTTAGCATTGCTGGAAGGTGGCCTGTGGCTCAGAGCTAGCATCTGTGTGGTGGCTGTGGTACAGGGCCTGTGATGTCACCTGCTGGGGCATCCTCATACCCTTTGAAATGGGGGCTTTTGAGAACTCTCCACCCACTTCCGGTTGCTGAGAACCAAAACTGTGATTATTAAAGTCATCCCTGATTGGGTATTAGATGGTCACTGTTGGATAACACTATCTTACACGGCTTCTGGAGCGCTAGTTTCTTGAAAACTATCTTACAGCTAAGTCTGTTTATATTGGAACCAGTGAGTGAAACTAGCAAGTTATTTTGAAAAACCAAAGCTAGACATAGTGCAGAAAGGTCCTTATATGTTGGAAGAGAGCTGCCACAAAGCCACACGGGCCTCTGAGAGCGTGCGCTCCTGCATTTCCTGTAACCCGTCCTGTTTTCCCTTGCAGATTCCCCACGGTAGCGGTTAGCATCGGATTTGCTGTTCACCAAGAGGTAACGTGGCCTTTCTTGTTTGGTTTCAACCTCTGCGTTCCTGTTGGCTCTTTGCTTTGTGTCTTAACCATGACTAGTATTTCAAAGTATGTAGTTTTCAAATCCAAGGAAGTAAACAGCTGCAGACCTAATTTTGGAGTGGGTAGGTTTGGGGCTCACCCCCATCCCTAGAGCAGCCTTGTTCTTGTTTTTGCTGTATCTTCTCCTGGATGCTGTGGAAAGTGGTGTTCTGAGAAGATGGTCCACATGAGTTTCCATCTGACCCCTGGAGCGTGTGATCTTGTCACAAAAAGGCACTCCTATTTTGGGATAATTTTTTTAATCTCAATACTCTATTAATTCTGCATTTCCTTCTGGCTATTAGTATGAGAACATGGCCCTGTCAGGATTCCCAAAGACTTTCTGAACTTAGCAACAGCACAAGGCCTGAAGGAAAGGCAGGGCTTGGAGGTTCATTCAGGAAGACTTGCAAGAACCTTAGTTTCTTGTAATAAGGCAGGTTGGGACTCCCCATGTCTCTCCACAGATGACCCGCTCCTCCCCACCCCCTTAGAACAGCAGCCATTACTATCCTCAATATCATCATATGTCCCCTCACGGAAACAGAAGTTTACAC
Source organism: Rhizomys pruinosus (assembly GCA_009823505.1). Taxonomy (NCBI): domain Eukaryota; kingdom Metazoa; phylum Chordata; class Mammalia; order Rodentia; family Spalacidae; genus Rhizomys; species Rhizomys pruinosus. Next base: position 1,230,352 of record VZQC01006713.1, read on the forward strand.
ATATAAAGCACTTGTGGTAGAGATTGGTAAAAATCTTGATACTAAAAATTGGGTCAAGAGTTGACCAGCCACTGGTTTCCCTGTTCAGTGTTGTCACAGAGACCACTGTGCATGAAAGCTGTTATTCTAGCCGCCAGGTTACCATAACTGGAGTCAGGGCTGCGAGGAAGGCAGGCTGGCAGCCATAAAGGCCAGCCAGGTCCTCACACGGCTGACCCCTACTACTTCCGTTCCATGTTTTAGTACTGCACAGGAGTACTGCGTTTAGTCACATCCCCACCTGGGGAGCGCCTCACCCTTCCCTCCTGCCCTTAGGACATTTCCCTTGATCTTGGGGCCCCACCACAGGCTGGCTGAGATCCACATAATTCTGTGCTACCTGGATTTTGGCATCATGTTGTAGCCAGGATGATAGAAAGGGGCAGGTTAAGTATCACTATAGAGCCACACACTATCGGGAAGCATTGACTTGACTGAGTGGTCTGTTCCAGAAATAAACCTCTTCTGTAGGTTGGGCACCCATTTCAGGGTGGCTGAGCTCACCTCAGGACTGCCCAAGACTCTGCTAAGTTGTAAGTTGTCTTCCTGACCTACCCAGAGGTTGGCACACGGCTCCTGACACCAGGCATGTGTATAATAAGCCTAAGTGGTTAAAACAACAACAACCAGACAGCAGACAAGGATGCTTGACGGGAGGGCACATTCCTCATCGACCTCTTCTCCTGTTACCTTGTACTGAGAGGCTTTGTCTGATGCTGTCACTGGATTTGGGGGTTGAGGCTCCTGTTTCTGCCTGCTCAGGAGCCCCTCTGGGTGGTAGTCCTGCTCCCCTGGGGGCTGTCCTTGGGCTCACTACTTCTGCTCACTCTCTGGATATGTTTTCAGTTCTTCTCTTACAGGGCTTGCTTAGAGTCACAATTGACCTTATTGCCCTAGTTAAAAGAGAGAGAAATAAATAAAAAGAGGCCATTCTGAAGAGTAGAACCTTTTTACTAAATTTGGCTTACTATTACTTTATTGTGATAGTGTTTAATATAGCTGTATTGCTTTCTCTCTCTATATATATATATATTTGGGGGGGGGAGGTCGGGGTCTACCCTTTAGTCCCAGCTGGTCTTGAACTCACAGAGATCCGCCTGCCTCTGTCTCCCAAGTTCTGGGATCAAAGATGTGTGCTATCATGCCCGGCAGGTCTTAATATATTTTAACATAGCTTTCTAATAAAAGAAAGCCTTTATGGCCTGGTGTAGTTTGGTTAATTGATTTATATTTTATGTGTAAGAGTGTTTGCCTGCAAGTATGTATATATAGCATGTACATGCCTGGTGCCTGCAGAGGCCAGAAGAAGATGTCACATCTTGTGGAACTGGAGTTACAGATGGTTGTAAGCTGCTTAGTAGGTGCTGGGATTCAAACCCGAGTCCCTTTGCATAAGCAACAAGTGCTCTTAACCACTGAGCTGTCTCCTGGACCCAGGTGTAGTTTGAAATCTATGTATTTTTTATTTTTTCTTTATTTATTTTTTTGGTCTTTTTTGAGACAGGGTCTCCGTTTTTAGTCCCAGCTGGTCTGGAGCTCGCTATGTAGACCAGGCTGGCCTTGAACTCACAGAGATACACCTGCCTCTGCCTCCTGAGTGCTAGGATTAAAGGCGTGCGCCACCATGCCTGGCCTTTTTCTTTTTTTTATTCCATTTCGGGAGGCAGTTTCTGTCCGTTGTCACAGTACTGGCACCTGCACCAAGCAGAGCCATCATCTTTGAATTCCTGTTATTTTCTGTGTCAAAGAGTGATGTCGTACTTTGCTTTCTTCCTGTCCCCTGCAGCTGGAATTTGGAGTGATTCATCACTGCACAGAGGAGCGGCTGTACACCGGCCGGAGGGGCCAGGGCGCCTTCTGTAATGGCCAGCGGCTCCAGGTCTCCAGGGAAACAGGTGGGGTTTATCCAGCTTGTTTCAGAGATGAGCAGATTGACAAATGCCCAACATCATAATTACGTCAATAGTGGTGCATTCTTTGCACAGGGTTCCAGCTTTTTTTTTTTTAAATTTTTTTTAATTTTTATTTATTTCTGTATGTGTATGAATGTACTGTCTGCATGTAGGTTTGTGCACCCGTGTCATGCAATGCCGCGGAGGTCAGAGAGGGTCTCGGATTCCCCTGGAACTGGAGTTCTCCTGGAATTGGAGTTACAGACGGTTCTTAGCCACCATGTGGGTGCTGGGGATCGAACCCGGGTCCTCTGCAAGAGCGGTCGGCGCTCTTAACCGCTAGGCCATCTCTCCAGCCCCTTTTCTGCTCATTTCTAACGTAGGTGTCAAAGACCATCCATCATGAAGTGCCCCAAAGCCTAGCTCTTGGTTTTTATTGCTAATGCCAGCCTCAGTCCTGAGGTGTCAGCCCTTGGCTTTGAACCCTCTGTCTTCCTTGTAGCCTGTCCTCTGCTTCCTCCTCTTCTGTTTTCTCCGGCCCATCCTCCTGGACCACGCTGCTGTGCCTGGCTGGTCTTAGGGGAATCAAGGGGAACAGGATCTAGCTGCAAAGAGCTGACCACCGATGCCAGCCAGTTAAGGCACCATGTGGAGCTTGCAGGCCTGTGGGGAGGACAGTCTGGGGAGAGAGGGTGCAGAGCAGAGGGAGGGGTGCTCCCAGGGGCCCTGTGAGGTACACTAGCAGGACAACTTGCCCATCAGCAGTCTAACCCCAGACAGAGCCCCTAAACTTGCCCCATTCTCCACCCAGAGTGTTTGGTTTGGTTGTGGAGCACTGTTAATTACAGCCATGCTGGCAAGAGGCACACATCCAAGCCTAACTGGGAAAGGAGGGTGAAGAAGGCAGCCATTAAACACGCTTGGGTGAACTTTGCTCTAGATACTGTTGGATCCACACTAAACTATTCACACACCGGCTTCCTGGTTGGCTGCCTTCACAGCTCGGTCAGGCGGTGGCTGCAGGCTCCGATAGATCCACCCACCCCAGCTCCGACTCCTCACTTGGTCTGGTTCCCACTTTGCAGGCCCCAGGCAGCATCCGCAAACTTGGTAGGAAAACTCTGAGCAGAGTTCCCGCTCCCACCGGCCACCGCCTTCTCTGCCTCTGCTCGCTGCCCTGCTGCGTCTTCACTCTCCAAAGCACATTTGAGACTTGAAATCCAGTGTGGTCCCAGAGCTGTCCACCAGATGTCAGAATGTTCCGGGCAGCAGGCCTTTGCAGTACTGTAGAGACCTGGCTTCAGGTTCTGTTTCTGAGTTCTGCTAAAGCTGTCTAGAGTAAGTTAGGTGACCTCTCAGAACTCTGCTTCTTGTGCTTGAAAATGCAGCTGATAATGGAAGATGAAGGGGACTGGGCAGCTGAGGCATGTGGCACTCGTCTGTAATCCCAGCACTGAGAAAGGAGAGGTAGGAGGGCCGGAGGGGTAAAGGCTACATAGTGTATTCGAGGCCAGCCTGGGCTACGTGAGACTTTTTTTTAAAAAGTCACTGTAGGGGGCTGGAGAGATGGCCTAGCGGTTAAGAGCGCCGACCGCTCTTGCAGAGGACCCGGGTTCGATCCCCAGCACCCACATGGCGGCCGAGAGCCGTCTGAAACTCCAATTCCAGGAGAACTCCAGTTCCAGGGGAGTCCAGCGCCTTCTTCTGACCTCCGCAGCGTTGCACGTCACGGGTGCACAGACTTGCATGCAGCCAATACATTCATACACATATGGAAATAAATAAAATTAAAAAAAAAAAAAGTCACTGTAGGACAACTGAGTGAGGTGGATACCTACCTGTTATACCAGCATTCCATAGACTAAGGCAGGAAGATTCAGTTCAAAGCTAGCCTGGCCTACATGAAGAGGCCCTGTCTCTGGCTGGAGAGAATGGCTCAGAGGTTAAGACCACTGGCTGCTCTTGCAACAGACCCAAGTTCAGTTCCCAGCACCCACATGGCAGCCAGCAACCATCCATAACTCCAGTTCCAGGAAATCCAGTGCCCTCTTCTGGTCTCTGTGGGCATTGCACACACACGAAGCACTTACATGCATGTAGGGTGTACACTCGTACTCATGATAAATGATATATCAAAAATTTTTTCTAAAAAGAGTTCGTGGACTGGAGAGATGGCTCAGTAGTTAAGAGTGCTGACTGCTCTTGCAGAGGACCCAGGTTCAATTCCCAGCACCCACATGGTGGCTAAGAAATATCTTTAAGATAGGCATGGTGGTACATGCCTTTAATCCTAGCACTAGGGAAGCAGAGGCAGGTGGATCTCTGTGAGTTCAAGGCTAGCCTGGTCTACAGAGTGAGTTCCAGGCCAGCTGGGGTTATAGGGAGACCCTGCCTCAAAAAGACAAAAGAAGAAAAAAAAGAGTTCTTGTCTCAAAATCTCCAAAATGGAAAGAAAAAAAACTAATTTTGAGGATGATTCAATAAAATTAAAATTACATGCAGACAGTACCCAGCGCAGTGTCTGTGTGGATTCCACATAAACTGAGCCTTTGTTACACAAGAAACCTGCTCCTTCTCCCAGGAGAGCAAGGTTACTGCAAGTGGGACACAGCTAGGGAAAGGGTCATCAGAACAAATGCCTCTCCCCTGTCTCCTGCTTCCTTGTCCCACCTTTCTAGAATGTTTATTATTGCACCTTCCTGGAATATCTCCAACTCTAAAATTAAAAGCAAAATTATACTTAGAGCAAAAGGACTAGACACTGACCAAGAGGAGCTTTCAGGCTGGTGTGTAGCCCAGTAACAAGGCCGTTGCCAGCAGGCACTGTATCCACAGCACTACAAACACTGCTGTTACTAACACTAATAATGATAATTGTTTAAATGCCAGGTGCCACTTTCCAGCTACATCAGCACGTGTCTTCAGTGTGCTTGCTGCTCCTCAGGAAACAGTTACAGTGTCACTCTCCACCAAAAACTACTAAATCATCGTTATACCGTAGATGGTTCTTATGAAGAAGAGTCCTTCTCGACCATGGTCTGGATTTCGGGGAGTCATCTTTTTTTCCCCGAGTCAGAGTCTGATGTGGGGCCTTTTCAACAGAAAGTGCTAGGAAACTGCTTTTCAAATGTAAAATGCAGTGTGGTATCACACTCGCTGTGTGTGTGTTTGTGTGTGTGTGTGTGTGTGTGTGTGTGTGTGTGTGTATAGTGCTGGGAACCAGACCTGAGACCTTACACATTCTAGGCAAGTGGACTCCCACTGGAACATGACACCCCATGTCCCATTCTGATGTTTAGTTAAACTCATGACCATGATCCTCTCTGCTTGACTGCTGGCTCCTTGCCATACAATCAACATCTTGGGTCACAGTGGCACTGGAGTGATAAAATTAGGAGCACCACACTCTTCTGCTTGCTCTAATCCCACAGTACACATCCATCCACCCCTGTCAGAACGAGGATTCCAGCCTGCTCTGGAAAAATGATTCCTGAAATAGTTTAAGAGTTTCCACCTTTGGTTCTGTTCTTCTGTCCTTAGCAGATCTCCTGGGAGGGAAGTCAGGTCACAGGGAACGTTGCTGAGATCTGATCTCGGTTCTCTTCAGTTAATCCATCAGCTGATGCAATTACAGAGATGGTTTCTTTTATGTTGTTCTCTGCTTTGACAGTTAATGTGTAAATTAATGTGAAAGTACAGTGTTCCAGAATGGACTATGTCAGACAGAGTCTGTGCAAGGAGCTTCACTGCTCCCTGGCCCTCTACCAGGTTTTCCCCTCTCCCCTGCAGACAGCCATTTAGATGATTTTAATGGCAACATCCCAGAGCTTATTTTTAAAATAGCAGCTGTTTGGTTTGCTTTTATTCTTTATTCTGGTATAGTTTCTGGTACTTAAGGTTTACATTTTGTTAAAATCCCTTTACATTAACATTTTTATAAAATGTACCTAAAATGATTGCTACTACTGATTGTCAGCTTTAAAGGATCCAGAACCTAAGAGACAAACCACTGGGTATGTCTGAGGGAGTTTCTGGATTGCTCCGACAGGAGAACGTGAGGAAACACCAGCATCTCCGTACCCCATGCACACACTGTGACCAAACACGCTGCTGCATTCCCCACCATGATGGGCTCCTCTCCCCAAACTGAAAGCTGAAATAAAACCCTTATTTAGTCACAATAATAGGAAAGTAACTAGTACATCTCATCCTCTCTGTTTGGGGATAAACTAGCCTCTTTTTCCCAGTATGTGTTTAGAAAATGGGTTTTATTTTTATTTATTTATTTATTTATTTGGCTTTTCTTATTATTTTTATTTATTTATTTGGCTTTTCTTTTTATTTTTTTCTCTTTTATTTGTTTATTAAGGGATTCTACAATATAATAACACAGTCGTTTTCAGATAACATTGATATTACTCAGTTTGCCATACAATTAGGTAATTGGTGCATTTTGCAAGTATCTTTGTCCAAATTTTGAACAACCCAAGGTTCCCATAGTCCAGTTGGTGATGCTTGTATGCACAGGCATGTTGATCAATTAGGAGTCCAGTCTATATTGCTGTAGTCTCATGAT
>VZQC01006713.1:1248796-1285842 GCA_009823505.1 Rhizomys pruinosus
TTCAAATCTCAAATGCCTTTTCAGTGTGTTGAAGGCTGAAAGCTTGTTTTATTTTGCTTGCCTCCTTCCGATGCTTTTTTTTTTTTCTTTTTTTTTCTCCCTCCCCCCCCCATTGTTTATGGAGTGTTGACTTGTCTAGGTTTCAGGCTTTCACTTATGTTTATATATTGGATATTGGAAGTCTAAGTCACTCTTCCTTTCCTGTTCTGAGGATTCTCCTAATCCACTGGATACTCTCTCCTCAATTCCAGTTGTTGGGGCGGGGGGTGGGGGGGGAATGCCTGACTTAGCCCATGCCCCGGTACCAGCCTGGAGCAGTGGCGGGCTGCTCCAGGTGATCCTAGCAGGTCTGGAACCTGAGCCCTCAACACACGACCTCACTATGGCACCCGAGCCAGACCCAAACCCAGCGGCTTTTCTTTTTCTTAAAGCAATGAGCAAGCTTGCTCTGGTCACAGCTTCCCCCCAACTATGGATTGGGGTGCGTGCATGCTTGCCTGTGTGCGTGCATGTGTGCGTGAGTGTGCTGCCATGCAGCTCGCTGTTGTGTGCCATGCTCTCACCTTGACGCTGCAGCTTCCTCACATAAATGCAGACTTCACATCCATCAGTACTGTACTGGTGTCTCTGCTGGTTTTGCTGTATGAAGTATATGATCTGGTGCAGCATTTCTCAAGCTTCTCTCCTAGGAGCGACGATTTACACTCCTTAGGAAAACTTTTAGGAGCCACAAAAAGCCTGTATTTGTTATTTTTTGCATCATTGTGACAAAATGTCTGACAGAAGCAAATCAAAGGCAGAAGATTAATAAATCCTTACAGTTCCAGACGGCATCGGTCCATCAGCTCAGTTCATGGAGGCGGGAACATGTGGCAGAGACTGCTCACATCCTGGTGGGCCAGGAAACAGCAAAACAGGAAGTTAGCATGGGTGACATAGCCCACAGGGTCCTACTCCAAGTAACCTGCTTCTTCCAGCTAGCCCCTACCTTCCAGAGATTCCAGAGCTGCCCAAAATAGGACCACTAGTCTGAGAACCAAGCTTAGACTACGTCAGCCTGCGTAAACAGTTCATACTCAAACCATAGCAGCCATTTGTATGTTAGAAACTTAGTAGAGCTTTAAAATACTGACCAATTTGTTGCTAAAATGAAAAAAACATATTTTTACATGAATAATATGTTCCTATAGAAAATAACTAGCTTCTGGGGCTAGAGAGATGGCTGCGGTTAAGAGCACTGACTGCTCTTGAAGAGGACCCGGGTTCAATTCCCAGCACCCAGATGATGGCTAACAACCATCTTTAAGCCAGGCGTGGTGGTACTTGCCTTTAATCCTAGCACTTGGGAGGCAGAGGCAGGCGGATCTCTGAGTTCAAGGCCAGCTTGGTCTACAGAGTGAGTTCCAGGCCAGCTGGGGCTGTGAGGAGACCCTGTCTCAAAAAGACAAAAAAAGAAAGAAAAGGAAAGAAAAAAATAACTGCTTCCAAAACACAAAGTCACAGTTACAATCGGTGCTGTTTCACTGCCCCCAACCCCTTTTATGTCTGGCTGAAGAGAAGACAGAGTCTCATGTCTGCCTCTGCATTGTCTGATGTAACTTACTGTTTTGATACATATATGTAGTTGCAAAGGGCAGAAGTATTCTAATGTGTTTTCAGATAATTGAGAATATTCTTTGATAACTAAAATTCAACAAGCACTGGTTTCTTGGTTTAGTTGTGATATGGAATCTAATGGCGTGGTGAATTCTGTGGTAATCAGTTATGGTCAAATCCATTGGGCTGTCTTGTACCTTGTTTGGGGCTTTATGTGTTTGAGTTCAGTTTAACTTTTTGTGGTGCTTTGGATGAAGCCCAGGGCCCAGCTCACGCTAGGTGAGCATTTTACCATTGAGCTAGGAATCACTCATACACACACATACATATTTTTTTTTGTCTTTTCAAGACAGGGTCTCCCTGTAGCCCCAGCTGGCCTGGAACTCGCTCTGTAGACCAGGGTGGACTTGAACTCACAAAGATCCGTCTGCCTCTACCTCCCAAGTGCTAGGATTAAAGGCGTGCACCGCCACGCCCAGCCACTGTGTATATTTTGAATGGAGGTCCAGGGGTGATATGTCATAACATCATGCACTGGTCATTTGGAAAGTGGTTCATGGATTTTTAGCTACTCCAGTGGGGGAAGATCCATTTTGAATTAGAGGCTAGTTCTCAGCTAGCATCCCTCAGGGCATAATGTGTCTTTTAAAGGTCAGGGACGGTGGACTTTGCTGGAAATTTAAACCCAATTTATGGCTAGTGGATTAGACAGGGGTCTATCAGATTGCCAACCTGGTAAGCTAGCATGGGGTTGGATGGAGACCAATCAGGTCACCAACCTGTGGAGTGAATTGTGAGTGGGTGCAGGCTGAAGATAGGCCATCAGCCATCAGCCTGAAATTCCTGTCCAGAGACCAGCAGTCTTTGGGCAGGTGGGAAAGCACAGCCAGACGGGAAGTGGTCCACTGCCCAGGCTAAGGACCTGAGTTGGAAGTAACTCTCAGGTTGGGTTACAAAAGTAACCAACTGACCTCTGCACTGAGGGGTTAGTTCCCCACAATGACCGCAGGGGGCCACTGTGCTCCCCTTCCCCTTAGCAGAATTATGCTGTACCTGCTCATAGCAAGAGAAACTTTCACACTCCAAATGTTGACACACTTCATTATAAAATACTGAAAACAGCACATTCATTGACTTTTTTTTTTTTTAACCACGGTTATTCAAAGTCTGTAACTGTTAGGAAAAGATGGACATTTTGCCAAATTCTCTTGTTTTGTTCAATTTTTGAAATATGCTCTCATTATATAGATCTGGCTGACCTCGAAATTGCAGTAATCTTCCTGCCTCTGCCTCCTTACTGCTGAGATCACAGGCATGCCCTACTATTCCTGGTACAAGTTCTCCCAAATTCTACCCTCCACTTGGAAGCTTGGACTTTATCTGGTGATGTTGGCAATTGAAGCGGTGGGCATACTCCCCAAATACTCACGTCCCAATAACTGTAGTTTATCTGAATCCTCTGTTTGCCTGCCTACTTACCAGAAAGTTTTTTTTTTAAGTCTACTTACAGTTTAGGATTTAGTGCACTTGATATTTGCAGCTCCATCACTGAAATGCACTGACCTTTTCCTACTGTGTGTCACAGGAGGAGTCACGTCTGTTCGTGCCTATTGGGACAGTGAGGCCTTGGGCTGCTGTGGTGGAGCCACCCACCCCCATGGCTGCTGTCGTGCCCTGAGTGCACAGGGCAGCACAGTGAAGAAGACTCGTGTATCTCAGTTTAATGGTGGAATGCTTCCAAGGCCACAGCCTATGGACAGTGATGAGGGCCACACTTTGAGAGTGAGGCCTTAGTTGATTTCTCAGAGCAGGCTCCTGAGAACAGTATTTCCTAACTTCTTTTTGTTGTTGTGGTTTTTGTTTTGTTTGGGGCGGGGGGGGAGCAGGAGTCTCCCCCATAGCCCTGCCTGGCCGGGAACTCGCTATGTAGACCAGACTGGCCTCTGTCTCACAGAGATCCCCTTGCCTCTGCCTTCCAAGCACTGAGATTAAAGGCATGCACCACCACCCCTGGCTGTTCCCTGACTTATGTTCATTGTAGTTCATCATTGCCTTCACTACAAGTTGGTAAAAGGTGGAAGGCTTGAAAACTGATCTTTTTTTTATGGCAGGGTCTCACTATGTAGCCAGCCTGACTTTGTGCTCATAACCTGCCTGAGTGCGAGATTACAGACATGCACCACCAGGCTTGGTGACGGTTTTCTTTTCTTTCACTTGGAAGGAACTTTGGTTTTCTCCCTGAATGTACATGGGCTTTTTTTCTTTAGAGTAGAGCAGTTTTACTGTGGTAGACCTCAGTCACATCTGCTGACTCCGTTTTCCTAGGGTCATTGTGTCCTTTCAATATTTTATGGCTTGCTTTATTTCAGATGAGTATTCTTTTTTTTTTTTTTTTTCTGGTCTTTTCAAGACAGGGTCTCCCTATAGCCCCAGCTGTCCTGGAACTCGCTCTGTAGACCAGGATGGCCTTGAACTCACAAAGATCCACCTGCCTCTGCCTCCCGAGTGCTAGGATTAAAGGCGTGCGCCACCACGCCCGGCAGATGAGTATTCTTCTCCTGTAAAGTATTATCTATTGTGTTCTGTTTTATGACATGTTTATTTTTTATTGATGTGTACATGTGTGCACACGTACACATATGTACATACCCCTGAAGCTGGAGTTATAGATGGTTGTTAGCCACGCAGTGTGAGGGCTGGGAGTGATCCTGGGTCCTCTGCATGTATCCTCTCTCCAGCCTGTTTTATGTTCCTCTTATTTCATTATCTGAGATATTTTCAATTTTTTTCTTAAGCTCTGTGCCTCTCATTTTGAGTTTTACTCTTTTTTGTGCATTTTGTTTCTTTTATGTAAAGGTATTTCTGTTTTGTGGACAGATCTTCAGACATTCTTTCACTGGCTGTGGGATGATATTCCATTGTTTTTATTTACCCTATTTTATTTATAGTTGTGGGGGAATCAAACCATGGATCTTCCAGTGTTTTGTTTTGTTGTATTGTTTTGTTTTAAGACAGGGTCTTTTTTTTTTTTTTCTTATTTCAAAGGGAAGAATCAGGCACACTCAAACAAAACCCAAGTCCAGCAAAGTAGCTCAAGGCTGGACACCTGGGATTCACTCACAATCTTCTGGGCTCCAAAGAGTCTCAGCAGCTCCCCTTCTCTGACTCTGCCGACCGTGGCACACAGGTCATCTTGCAGGCCCAGGCCGACTCCATTTCACACCTGCTGCTGCTCTTGGTGGTCGTCCCATGGTCCCAGCATCTCCAAAAAAGCTGGGGTTGCCACTGAAACTGAGGCAGCACCTTCACCAATGGTCTCTTCTGACCTCTCCTGGTGCAAAGCCTCAGCTTCTCTCCATGACCCCCGCAATCCTGGGGTCTTCACTGCAACTGAGGGGCACTTCCACCAATGATCTTTCCTGACCTCTCACAGTGCCAAGCCTCGGCTGCTCTCTGTGACCCCCTCAAATTTCAACACCAGAACCATATAGGAGACTCTTACACACTACCAAGTCCTGCTTCCGGCTTGACTTGGAGGCTCGCGCCCCTTCTGGAACATAGCTTCTGTGTGCTGACCCTGAAGAAATTCTTCCCAGAAGATTTCACCACAGTGATGCTGGTCTCTTGTTACTTACAGCTGATTCTTCAGCCCCAGCTGACCAGAACCCACAGATTAAACAGACCTGATGATCTCTGCTTCCCTTTGAAACTAGAAACTTAACAAGCCAGGCCTCCATCGTCTTCAACTCTTTCAGCAAAACTGTTCCAAGTTCCACAGCAACGATCTTTAGGCATTCAATGATTTTTCTAGCCCAAAGTTCCAAGTGCTTCCACAATCCTTCCCCCCAAAACACCAAGGTCAGGTCTGTCACAGCAATAGCCCACTCTCTGGTACCAATTTCTGTTCTAGTTTCTCTTCCATTGCTGTGACAAAACACTCTGACTGACACCAACTTGGGGAGGAAAGGGTTTATTCAGCTCACATCTCTTGGGTCACAGTTCATCACTTAGGGAGCCCAAGGCAGGAACTCAGGGCAGGAATCTGGAGGCAGGAGCTGAAGCACAGGCCATGGAGGAATGCTGTTCACTGGCTTGCTCCAAGACAGGGTCTTATGTGGCCCACACTTGCCTCTAACTCACTGTATAGCTAAGAATGACTTTGAACTTGTGGATCTTCCTGCCTGCACTTCTCAAGTGTTAAGATTGCAGGTGTGTACCACCACTCCTGGCTTATGTGGTGCTGGGGTCAAACCTGGGGCCTTTGAGGGAACATTCAAGATTCAGGTCATAGTGCACACTAACAAATATCTGCAGAGATGACTGTGCTTCAGCTTCCAGAAAACCACCCAGAATGTGGAGCCTTATGACCACACTTATACCAATGTATTTTACAAACATCCCGATTGTTCCAGGCTTTTTATAGACCACTAAGATATACTCACATGAAAATAAACTTTAAATTTGTCTAAGTATTTAAAGGCATACGTACCCAGTAGAACACAAGCTAGTGGCTGTCTGGGGCTGAGGAGTTAGAATGGGGACTGACTGATAGCTAATCTTCTTTGTCAACACAACCAGATTTGGAATCACCTGGGAGATTAAAGTATAATTCTGGGTATGTCTATAAGGATGGTTCCAGCTTTCAGAGGAATAATTTGGGAGGTGGGAGACCCACCCTGAATGTTGGTGGCACCATCCCGTGGGCTGGTGGCCTGGGCTGGTGGCCTGAATGGAGTAAAGGGTAGAGATGAGAAGTCACTCTGAGCACTAGCATCCCCCTTTCTGTGTTTGCTGCTCCACCGAGATGTGGACCGAGCCACTGTGACATGTCTTCCGCACTGTGATAAACTACATCCTCTGAAAGCACAAGCAGAACAAATCTTTCCTACCTTAAGTTGTTTCTGTCAGGTATTTAACTAATATCCTGTCTAATAAACACATGATTTCACTCTGCAGTAGGGGGAAGCTCTTGATCATACCTTTCATAAAAGATCTTTTAAAATGTTTTATTAATTTGAAATTTTCACACAACTTCATATTCTCTTATAACACACTGAATCTGGTTAGCTGCCCATATACTCATGGGTATGGGGTCACCCACTGGAGCATGTTAACCAACCAGGACCACGCCCCTAAAGAAAGTGACTCCTCCTTCCCTAACAGTCATCAGGTGTCAGTAGCTCCTGAGCTGAAGGTGGGGGCTCTTAGGCACCTCCCCATTCCCCACTCCTGCTCCGTGCTGTAATGTCAGATGGCTTGAGCTTGTGCAGGCGACCACAGCTGCTCATGAGTGTAGTAGTCCTGTCATGTCCCAAAGACACTGTTTCACTCTGATCTTCCCCATCTCCGGCTCTTACAATGTTTCCACTCCTCCTGCCTTTATGATCCCTGGGCCTTGGGGGAAAATGGTGTGATATACATGTCTCATTTGGTTGAGCACTCCACAGACACTTATTCTCTGCACTTTGATCAGTTTTGAGTTTCTGTGTTAACATGCACTGCACAAAAAACCTTATCTGATAATGTCTGATAGCTTCACTTATCTATAAATATAGAGATACAAATCTAGTGGGCAGTTTGATATTATGTCCATTTAGCAAAATTATAATAGTAGGTTCACCCTGGCATCTATGAGCTCTTTGGCAATGGGTTCTTGGTTAGATTAACAGTACCAGTCAGGCGTTTCCTACCATGAACCGGGCCTTAAGTCCAATCAGAGAGTGATTGGTTACTCCTATAACATTTGTGCCATTATTGTACTTCTGGGTATCTTGTCATGCCAGTCATTATTGTAATTCACAGGGCTCACCCCTGGATAAGACTGTTGATGACTTCTCCCCCAGGAGCATGCATTGCACCTTCTGGTACTATAAAAGCTAGCCAACTATGAGGAAGCTTCTCAGCCAGTACCAACTTTATTTCTCTATGTCCTGGACCAATGTATGTGTCTTCAGCAGTGGGGTCTTATCATCTGATTCTGGTAGAAATCGAGATCAATGACAGTAGCTTGTGTTGTTTGAGTTTCCAAAACAACCTCAACAACAACCAAGGGGAGGTATCCCACACCTGACTCTGGACTTTTTGTTTCACACCTATGGCTCTTGTGATGAGCAGAATCCCCATGTGGGGTAGCTGCTATTAAAGTAAACTCTTGTATATTAATACGAATATATATGAAGCTTATAAAATGTGCCTTCTTTAAACATCTTGGCATTAGTTGTCCCTCTCCACTCTGCTCCCCTCCCATTGCCCTCCCCACTTAAACCTCTCCCCCATTGTTCCCCTTTCCCTCTTGAAGATAATCATTAAAGTGGGTATCCCAAGCCGGGCGTGGTGGTGCACGCCTTTAATCCTAGCACTCGGGAGGCAGAGGCAGGTGGATCTCTGTGAGTTCAAGGCCAGCCTGGTCTACAGAGTGAGTTCCAGGACAGCTGGGGCTACAGGGAGACCCTGTCTCGAAAAGACCAAAAAAAAAAAAAAAAAAAAAAAGTGGGTATCCCAAAGTAAAGGGCACTTGATAGGAATATGAAAATATTACTGGATGTCTCCTATCAAAGGATATTTGAGAGGGTATGAAATTGATACAGCTCTTCTGGGGGCAGTTTGTAAAATTGTACCAAAATTTTAAATATGCTTCTTGATTCATAAATCCCATTTGTGTTAACCTATCTTTTTTTTTTTTGTCTTTTTGAGAGAGGGTCTCCATGTAGCCCCAGCTGTCCTAGAGCTCGCTCTGTAGACAAGGCTGGCCTTGAACTCACAAAGATCTGTCTGCCTCTGCCTCCTAAGTGCTAGGACACTCCCAGCATGCTACACACATACATACACACATCAGGTATTTATTGAGGGCCAGTAAGATAACCCAGCCTGATGACCTGACTTTGATCCCCAGGACCTACATAGTAGAAGGAGAGAAACGACTCCAGCAATTTGTCGTCCAATGTCCAGTGAAAACACACACACACACACGCACGCGCCCACGCGCGCGCACACACACGCACAAATAAGTAAATAAATAATTGTAATAAAAAGGTATCAGCACTATTTACAGCCTTAAGAATCAGAAGTGAGAACAGCTTCAAACAGGAGAACTGAGCTGTAGCCAAGACTGGAGAACAAAGCTGCATTCAGGATGGGAGAACCTCCGGATTCCCGAGGCTGAAGGATGTCGTGTTTGAAGGCTCCTCCGTGGCAAGCCCAAACCACCATCAGTCCTGTCCTGGTGGTCCACACTGGGGTTTTCCCTTCCCATGGTCACCAAATGAGGTCCAGTAAGCACCATGTCCTGTCTTGATCTTCCTGTGCGAGTCTCCGTGGTACAGACTGGGTGGTCCAACAATGGCCGCCTGTACTCTGAGGAGGCTGAAGCCCCAATAGTTGCTCAGTCCACAGGCTGGATGTCTCGGCATTTCCCATCTGGCACTGAGGGTTTGGGGGATTCTTGGAGAGACATGAGTCTTCAGTCCATGTTGGAGGGTTGAAGGGCTGTATCTCACATCTTTGGATGATGCCAGGAGTGGTGGTAGCCTCCGGGTGGCTGCACTTGCCAGTGGGACAGGCAAACAACTGTGCGCTTTTTTTTTTTTTTTGCTTTTGCTTTTTGTCCTTTTACTAAATTCTCAAGTTTTATATCTGAAGTACACTGAAGTCCAGTTTCTCAGGGCTTACTAATTATAGATTTCTGGTTATACTTTCCTTTTGGACACTTGGAGCCACACTGTTGGCTCAGGTTGACCAGGGTTTTTTTTCTCGAGGTCGGTTGGGGATCTGGTCCTTAGGTTTTTTTAGGGGGAGGGAGCCCCTGGTTCCTTTTGACTTTTCATTTGCTGGTTCCATCCACTCAAGGATGGGGTCGGGTCTTGCAAGACCAGGCTTCCCTTTTTGGGGGCATGAGCAGACTTTCCTCTTTGTGGACTGGACACTGGCTGAGGTCCCACTGGTGGATCTCTAGGACCTCCCTACACAGGGGGAATGGTGACTCACGTTTGCAGGACATTTCAAGAGATGCCCCCATGCCAGCCTGTTTTCTTATGCAGTACATAGCAGCCTGCCCAGGGATGGCACTACCCATGGCGAGCTGGACTCTCACATCACCAGACAGTACTTCACGGGCATGGCCACAGGACAGTCCAGTGGGAGGAGTGCCCCAATTGGAGCTCCCTCAACCCAGTGTGTCAAGTTGACATTAAAGCTGTCCAGCACAATTGACTTCTTAACTTGACACTTGAAACACATCACACCACCTTTCCATTTCTTATCCTGAAGATGTGATAACATTGATACTACAGTATAACATAGTGTAGCCTTGAAAGCCCCACACTCCTTAAAAAATCCAAACACATAAAGAATCAGAAGTGTTCATCCAGAGCAAAAGAATTAAAGAAATTGCCATTATCTCATGGACAGGGATAGAGCATAGTGATTGAGTCGAAGGTACTGAATATGACACTGCTTTTTAGAGCAAGTCACAAAACAACCTACAAAGCCTTCTAATAATTGAGTAGGAATATTGAATTGAGGATGAGTAGTATATCTGTATGTTTGGGTATGTGCATATATTGATAAGGGTTGAATGTGAAATGTCCCCCAAATCTCACATTGTAAAGGATTGTTTGTTGGCCAGTGTGGCTCTTGGCTATCAGGGCCCTTCATCAGTGAACTGGTCCATTGGTGGATGATAATGGAATCCTTGGGCGGTGGTAGTGAACTAGGAAGTGGAAGAAGGTAGGTCACAAGAGCAACTTTGAGGAGCGTGCCTTGTCCTGGCCCCTGATACCCTCTGCTTTCCGACCGTCATGAGCTGTTGCTCCTTCTCAACTGCACTCCCACCCTGCTTTTCGACTGTTGTGAACTGATGAGCCTTCTCAGCGCACTCCCACACGGCCTCTCCAGAGGCCCAGAGACTGAGACCAGGAGCCAAAATAATTCTTCCTTTTAAATTTCTCTAAGATATTTGTCACACTGACCAAAACCCAACAGTACTGCCAGGTGTGATATCAAACGTCTTTAATTCTAGCATGTGAGAAGCAGAGACAGGTGGATCTCTGTGAGTCTGAGGCCACCCTCGCCTGGATAGTGAGTTCTAGACCAGCCAGTGTTACACAGAGACACCTTGTCTCAAACAAAACAAAATCTAGTGGTACATAACATGTCAGACTTGAAGGTAGACAGACAAGGTCAGGGCAGGTCAGGCACGATGTCCCTGCTTTCCTTTTCCTCCATCGCCCCTTTGGAGCAGTTCACCTTCCATTTTCCAGACTAAAGCAATGCACACACTCCCACTTCTCCCTTCTCAACCCACCTCCTCGTCTCCTCCTGGTTTTCTGGTTTTTTTTTTATTTTTTATGTGTATGAATGTAGTGTCTGCATGTAGGTTGATGCACCCATGTCATGCAATGCCCAGAGGTCAGAAGAGGGTGTCGGATTCCCCTGGAACTGGAGTTCTCCTGGAATTGGAGTTTCAGATGGTTCTCAGCCACCATGTGGGTGCTGGGGATCGAACCCAGGTCCTTGGCAAGAGCCATCTCTCCAGCCCCCTGTTTTAATAGACTTTATTTTGGGGGTAGTTTTCGTCTTGCAACAAAATCGAGCAGTTTCTTCCTGGTCTCTGCCTCCCCGCGTAGCCATTTATCAGCATCCTAGCGGAGTGCTGCGTTTGTCACCAGAGCAGCGTTCTCACATCTCAGGTGACTGCAAAGCCCAGAACAAGCGTGGCTGAGAAGAGCACAGATTTAAAAAGCAAGCATTATCTAATACCTGTGGCAGGCAGAGAGCACAGGAGTTATTTCCAAATAATGACTCAGAACAAAAGGCAGCGATCTTATTCAGGGAGTCGATGTGTATACCCACACAGGAAAGCATGTTGTGAGTGAGCACATTCCTGAAGGTGCTCAGCTGGAGCTCGTGGCCCTAGAAGGAAAGGTGGTTTGGAGAAAGGAAATTTGGAGTCATGCTTAATCCAAATCCACAGTGCACATGTTGAAAAGGTTGAAATGGCAGGGGCAGGAGTCCCTCTCACATGCTCAGCTTTCTCAGAAACCCTTATCGACACAGAAGGGAAGCCCTCCTGGAAGATACAGCAGTACAGAGCTTGCCCTACAGGTGCCCACCTCAGTGGCTAACGCATGAGTCTCTGAACCTACATTCATTGTTGCTCAAAGCCCATAGTTTATGATAGAATTCATGCTTCTGGTGTGGATTTTATGCCTTTGGACAACTGTATGATGACATGGAGTCATCAGTAAATATTGTTGATGCATTTTATCTGTGTGTCTCTCTCTGAGTGGGTGGGTGTGTGCATGCGCACGCCTAAGTGCTGTGTATGGACCAGGGGACAGCTTGAGGGAGTCCATTCTCTCCTCCCCCCATGTGGTTCCCAGGGATCAAACTCAGGTTTTCAGGCTTGATGGCAGGCACCTTTACCCACTGAGCCATCTCGCCAGCCCACATTGGCTCCTTTTAGGTTTTTGTTTTGGAGACAAAATTTTGGACCCTTATAGGCCAGGCTGGCCCTGAGTTCACGATCCTCCTGCCTCTGCCTCTGCCTCTCAAGTTTGGCCTCTTTTGCTTAGTGAACTGCATTTGTTTCTTCCTTGTATTTTCAGGACTTGATAGTTCATTTATTTTCAGTGATGAATAGTATTTGTGATCATATTATATCAATTTATCCATTTACTTACTGAAGAAATCTTAGTTGCTCCAGGTTAGTGCTGTATAAACATTCACATATAAGATTTATTTAAGGGCTGGAGAGATGACTCAGCGGTTAAGAGCACCGACTGCTCTTGCAGAGGAACCGGGTTTGATTCCCAGCACCCACATGGCGGCTGAGAACCGTCTTTAACTCCAGTTCCAGGGGAATCCGATGCCCTCTGCTGACCTTGGCAGCATTGCACGACACGGTGCACCAACCTAGATGCAGACAGTACACTCATACACATAAAAAATAATAAAAAAATTTTAAAGATTTATTTAAACACTGTTTTCTACTCCTTGCAATGAATGTGAAGGAGTGTGATTTCTCGGTCCTGCAGTTAGGTGGGTGTTGGTTTTGTCGAGAAAGGAACTGACTGCCATGCTGTCTGCACTCTGGCTCCGCCACTTCACACACACCAGCAATGAAAGTTCTTTGGGCTGACAAGATGGCGCAACAGGTTAAGGCACTTGCTGCACAAACCTGATGGCCTGAGTTCTGATCTCAGAAAGGAGAGAACCAACTCCACAGCCTTGTCCTCTCTTACACACACACCCACACACACAATTTTTTTTTTAAGTTCTTGTAGCTCCACAGCCTCCCCAGCATTTGCTGTTGAAAGTGCTTTGGAGTTCCGCCATCCTCATAGATGTGGAGTATCTCGTTACTGTGTTAATTTGCATGTCCCAGAAGAGCTGTGGAGCATCTTTTCATAGGCTCACTTGCTACCCGTGTCTGTTACCTGTGTCAGATTCTGTTACCTGTATCAGATCCTTACACTAGCCAGTAAAATTCTCTTTAAATCAAAATTTCTTCCCATCAGGTGGAAACAATACTAATTTAACAAAACAAAGCATTTTATTTTTGCTGTGCTGGGTATAGAACCCAGAACCTCCTGCACACAGGGCAAGTGCTTATCACCAAGCCACACTCCCAGCCCCAGTGGTGCTTGAATGCCGAGATTTGAGGAAAAACACTTTCAGGGACTGTTACTATTGAGTGCCTACCCTTGTTCCTGGCCTTTTGAATGTTTGAATGTCTTCTTCAAAAGCTTTCTATCTCCCCTGGAAAAATACCACCTCAGTTTGCAGCCAACTGAGGCGGGGTTTGAAGAGTAAGCAGTGGGGAGGTCACCTGGCTCCTGTCCAGGAGCACTTGATTTGAGGGAGCATCAGAGTAGTAGTCCTTCACATGGTTTGTGCAGCTGCCTCCGTGCAATGGCTGCTGGGTACCCAGCACGCCCAGACCCCTGGAGGCCAGTGTTAGCTCAGCTTTAGTGCTGGGCATGGCTGGCCTGAGCTAAGTGGGCCCTCCCTTGCTTTGGTGTGGATCCAAGTATCCGAGGGAACTTTTGAAGTGTAGACCAAGAGCTGCCTATATAGAAAGGGGCAATGAAGACTGGAAGATTTCCTAGGACAGCAACGTAAAGGAGGTTGTTTTCACTGGTCATGGAGTGGCCGGGATTTTACCTGAGCATGCCTGCTTTGGCTCCAGCCTGCCTGTGGTGTGGCCTGCTGGGATAGGACGTATTTGGCATGTGTGGGTGTGTGGCAAAGCAAGGACCAGCGCCCCCCCAACTCCCCCACAGTGAGTCCCAATCATGTTCCTGACCCATAGCCAGGCTTTGGCTCTAACATGTCACTCTGTCGTGTACGAGGGGCCCACCATGTGTGTTCCAAATGACCCCTGTGTGCAATGTGCTGTACGTTCCCTGTGTCCTCCTCACAGCAACAGTATTTTAAGTCACTTCATGGGAAGATGTCCACTCCTGTGATCACAGTGGATAGAGAAAGGTCTGTGTAAAATACTTCTACAAAGATTTATTTATTAAGTATTTTTTCATCTTTGAGCAGAGTATTGGCAGTGAGGGATCTTTGATGATGACAAGTGTCATAAGCCAACAGATTCTCCTGAGGCCGTGTGCCCCTGCAGAAGATGGAGTGTCCCTGGGTGGGAAGACTGAAGAGCTTGCTCCTCAGCAGTCAGTCTGAAACAAAATAGCTCTGGGCAGTGACAGCTTGGACTTAACAGCAGGTTAATTTCTCTATGTCCTTCCTGCCCAGCATAGCTGTCAGAAAGACTTAGGAGAGTCAGCCACTCCTGAGGGAACCCCGGTGATTCTGTCACAACCAGGACTTGATCTTTGTGTTGATGGGCAATTCTTTCTTTGCAGATCTCTCAAAGGCCTTGGTTCTGACAGAAATTGGACCCAAGCGTGACCCTGATACTCTGAAGCTATTCCTGAGCAACATGGAGCGGCTGCTGCATGCCAAGGCTCATGGGTACAGGTCCTCAGTCCCGGGAGTACCTGGTAGCCAGTGGGTTGAAAACGAAACGTGCTCTTCCTAAACACTCCTAAGGGATGTGAAGAGGTAGGACAGGAGCCCCCGGCACCAGGCTCACAGAAGTATGCCATGTTTGTGTCACAGATGGGTCCTTCTGGTCTATATTTGAGAGTCCAAGTAACCGCCCTCAGGTCCCTCAACCAGTTAGGCTTTGGAGTTTCTCAGTGGACCTGCTTTAGACCAAAGCTGTCCAACCTTTCGAGACTGTGCCATGACGTTACCATCTACAGACAGGTTAGACCACATTCATACCTATCGTAGGACAGATGTTACCCATGGGGCCACAGATTGGACATAACTGCTAGAAAACTTGCTCCTACATGTTTAAGTCAAAATGACTTTTCCCACACAAACATACACCATCTATGTGGTAACCACCAGCCAGTTGAAGGCCCTGCATGTAACTTTCTAATGTTCAGTATTCTCAGAACTTCAGGCCGGTGGCTGAGCTGGGTGGTCCAGTCAGTGGCAGTCTCAGCACAGCACAACAGCATCGTTGTGGAGCAGACTTCCGCCCAGGCCCTCACTCCAGGCCTGTGCTCTGTATCCTGAGCTTAGACCTTGCAGCTCCTTGTTAAGTGCTGAGTGTGCTGAGCAAAGGAAAGGGGACGAGCAGCAGGCACGTCAGGGACCTGTGATTTCACCATGTCTGCCCTTCCCTCTCCCCCAGGGTCCGAGTGATAGGAAGCTCCACCTTGGCACTCTGCCACCTAGCCTCAGGGGCCGCCGATGCCTACTACCAGTTTGGTCTACACTGCTGGGACCTGGCAGCTGCCACAGTCATCATAAGAGAAGCAGGTGGCATTGTGATGGACACCTCAGGTGAGATCTGTGGCTCTTGGCCATCCTCCACCACTGTACCAGCAGCAGAACTAGAGCAGGTGACCATGGAGCACTTCCCGAGATCCCAGCACACTGGATCCCCCACTTCTCAGAGTTCCACAGATGCCACCACACCAGGTGCATGCTGCAAGTGACCAGCCGTAGAAGACTTTTGTCTGCACTGCCTCACACACAGAATAGTTTGGCCCAGTAACAGCCATCCACACGGCATTGCTGTTTTCCCATGGCTTCTGGGAGAATCCAGCCGGATAGACTGAACAGATCTTGTGGGCCCCTAATTTTGAGGCTAGACAGTTCCCTGATACCTGTAGCCCAGAGCTGGCTGGGCACCAGTACCCGGCAGGACTGTCCTGTTCCCTCTGTCTCGGTGCCATCAAGTCTCAGTCACTGATTCCCACCCCCACCCCCCCCAGCCCGTACCTCCTGAGGCGTCACTGACCCCACGAGCCTCTGAATAGACATGTAGTGCCCTGCAGACCCTCCCTGTGTTGCTGACAAATCTTCTTAGGCTCATTTTTCTTCCTCAGTTTTTTTTTTTTAATTTAATTATTTCCGTATGTGTATGAATGTACTGTCTGCATGCAGGTTTGTGCACCCGTGTGGTGCAATGCCGCGGAGGTCAGAAGAGGGTCTCAGATTCCCCTGGAACTGGAGTTCTCCTGGAATTGGAGTTTCAGACGGTTCTCAGCCGCCATGTGGGTGCTGGGGATTGAACCCGGGTCCTCTGTAAGAGCGGTCGGCACTCTTAACCGCTAGGCCATCTCTCCAGCTCTTCCTCAGTTTTAATCCAGAGTTTGTTAGCAGAAATGTCATGGCTAACTTTTAAGTTTTGGGTGCAGAAAGTGGACTTTTGTGTCTGGTTTCTATTTTTGTCCTGTTTCTCTTTTGAAAGTCTTTAAGCTCCTGGAAAAGCATAAAAGTGAAGCTATGTTGCCTTCAGCAGCAAAACTGTACCAGCAAATATCATATTAAAAAGCGTCCCACAAACACAGAGCTGGAGAGATGGCTCAGTACTTAAGAGCACTCTGCTCTTGGAGAGGACCCGGGTTTGGTTCCCAGCACCCACATGGTAGCTCACAACATCCTGTAACTCTGATTCCAGGGGGTACAGTGTCCTCTTCTGACCTCCCCAGGTTCCTGCACACATCCCCTCCACATGGAGCACATGCGTACATTCAGCATCCACATATAAATAAATAATAGATGCATGTTTTGTTCACGCATCCCACACTCACTCTTGTCACCTTGAGGCTCAAGCCTTTGCTCATTTTCCCCAGTGAGTGGACACGTGCAAAGGCAGGGTGGCCCTCCCTGACTCCCTGCGTCAGAGCAGAGCCTGCATCCCTGGGGCCGCAGCAGCCTTCTGCTTGATCAGGCACAGAACACACTGCTCCCCCTCTTGGTCTAACCCCATTGTGCATTTCACAGAGCTTAGCATTTGACCAGCACAGCTCTGACACTAGGTAGCATCAGGCCTCAGTTCTGTGCAGCCTTGGCCGCGTTCCCACTAGGGCACAGTGGGTAGTACAGAGGCTCCATCCTCCCTCTGCCAGGTTCCTTTCTTAGCCACCTGCTGGGTACAAGTCCCGTGACTCCACCTCAGAACTGCGGGCTGTTTCCCTAGGTATACACACGTGTGAGAAGTTGCTATACCTGACTGTTCTTCAGGCTCCCATACCCAGATGTTTGCTCTCTCCTCTCTGCCCACAGGTGGACCCCTTGACCTCATGTCTTGCAGAGTGGTTGCTGCTGGCACCCAAGAGATGGCCGTGCTCATAGCTCAGGCCTTACAAACCATTAACTATGGGCGGGACGACGAGAAGTGAGCATCACACAGAGCAACAAGGCCCCAAAGGCCCTTCCTGCAAGGCTCTACTTCAGCGGCTCTCTGGGAAAAGGCTACATGGGTGACCTGTATTCTGAGACACGTGTCTGCTGCCCCAAAGGGAGGTGGCACACCGCCGTGTGTGACTGGCTCCTGAATCACCGCTCTCTCACTGGGACTTGGTGCTTAGCTGCTTTCTCTCTGATCTCACGTAGCCCTCTTCAGGTCGGTACATGTTCTTCCACGAGGGCCAAATCTGAATCTCTTGTGAGGTGTGTATTAGTGATTCAGTCTGATCGCTTTTTCCAGAATGCAAATCTCAGGTAATAAAGCTTCAGAACTTGTTCTGAGCCCTCGCTGCCTGTGGTACCACAGACTGCAATAAATCAGAATCACAGTGCCCTGCCCTCCTGCTCCTTTGTGTCACCTGCTCCCTCACTTCCTTCCCAGCCGTAGACCAGGTCTGTGGGAGAGGTTTGCCCAACGGCCAGTGTGGCAGTTTCTCTGCTGCCTTGAATGAATGCGGCACAAAGCAGCACTGCTTATGTTCGTTTCCAGACTCTAAAATGTTTTAGAAAACAGACTGGGATGTGGCAGGTGGCATCTCTGAAATGACCATCTATTTAGTGAAGAGAAAGCCTAACTAATTTTCTGGGTCTTATTTGTGTCTCTTTAGAATTCCAGGGGGTTTTTTTTGTTTGCTTTTTGTTTTTTGGTTTTTGTTTGTTTGTTTGTTTTATCTTTTCGAGACAGGGTCTCCCTGTAGCCCCAGCTGTCCCGGAACTCACTCTGTAGACCAGGCTGGCCTTGAACTCACAAAGATCCGCCTGCCTCTGCCTCCCCAGTGCTAGGATTAAAGGCATGCGCCACCACGCCCGGCTAGAATTCGAGTTATTTATATGAGTAATTCAGCCCTAGACTGGAACGTACCCTCATAGTCAACACAATGACAAGGGACAGAACCTGCATGTCAGTGTAAACAGGACAAGGAACAGTGTTTGTGGCTACAAGGTCTGATGGAAGGGGGCTGGGAGAGTGGGTGGTGTCTTCCCCCCCCCCCCAAGGAGTGACTCTGCTTCTTCTGGCCACCAGGCCACCCGGTATGGAGGAAGTACAATGGCTCAGAGTCTGCAGACCCCATTCCAGCCACACTTTCTGGCCTCAGGTGCCAATGCCCCCTCCCTTGCAGCATGGACAGAGGCCTGTGTGTAAACCTGGCAGAAGTCCCCGAATTCAGCAATGTTAGCCTTGCAGTGGCATCCACTGTCTCCAGGCTTGGGTTTCCCTGGATGAGATAACCAGATTACCTGAGCACCTGGCCAAGTGCAGGACAGCTGGCCACATGTTCACAGGTGCTCTCCACACAGAATGAGTGGCCACCTGGAGAGGGGCAGAGGGGTTGGTTCTGAGTTTGTTCGTATTAAGGCGGCAAGTCAGTCGGACTTTGTGTTCTCCTTAATCCCAGGAGACTGACCTGTTCTTCCGAGTTTTTTAATTTTTTTTTTTATGTGTGTGAATGTACTGTCTGCATGCAGGTTTGTTCACCTGTGTTGTGCAATGCCGCAGAGGTCAGAGGAGGGCGTCGGATTCCCCTGGAACTGGAGTTAAAGACGGTTCTCAGCCGCCATGTGGGTGCTGGGAATCAATCCCGGGTCCTCTGCAAGAGCAGTCAGCGCTCTTAACCACTAGGCCATCTCTCCAGCCCCCTCCTTCCTAGTTTTTATTCTACTTTTCTGTCCATAGAAAAGTGCCCTGCCTCAGAGATAGCCAGCCTTGCCTCAGGCCGGGCTCTGCCTGGTAAGGAATGACTCGCTGCACACTGTCCTTGGCCATTGTCTTCTGCTTCTCAGAACCTAAAAGACACCCTTCGATTGGACTGCTGTACTCTACAGAGCGGGGTCATGCTTCACAGTTAGAGCCTGTAGGTCACAGGCAGAGGAGACATCAAGAGCATGACCACCATGTGGATGTTCATGCCAATGTTCCTCCATCAACTCTGTGCATGTGACTGAACACATGTATGTGCTACAGATGGCAAACCATGTGGAAGGTGATTTTGGAACAGCCAAAATACCTACGAACTAGCTGTGACATTCCAAGGGAGATTAGTTATGCTACATGCAGGAGAATAGTGATCTATGAAGAGTCCTTCCAGCTCAAGGGAACCAGCCACTTCAGTCCTGGTGGGAAAGTATGCAGGGTTAGCCTCAAATAGAAGATCAAGTGACCAAGAAGGGACTTGACGGCCATTAGAGGTAGTCACCAGAGCAGGGGAGGCACTTTGTGGATGGAGCTTTAAACCACATCGTTGGTTTCCTGAACCTTCCACAGGGACAGAGAACAATCAAGATTGCTTTGGTGAGCCCTTTCCGTGACCACCACCTCACCCTGTCAGGCAGTCCTGCCATGTCACAGGGATGGCTGCTTTCTGCAGGTGTTGGGCACAGTCAGGGCCTAGATGTGAAATACCAAGCAGGTGTTTTGTCAGCTTGGTGGGGAGCCTGGAGAAAGGGCTGTACCTCAGTAGATGTCATGCAGGTGGGAGACCAGGCATCATGACGGCTACACCTCAGACAGATGTCCACCCCTGCAGTAATGGTGACCGTTCGCTGCACAGGAAGCGGGTGGCCAGTAAATATGCAGAATCCACCCAGCCTTGAACCCCTGTGCTGTGCATGCATGGCCGGCACTCTGCTCAGCTTGAAGGCACTGGGTAGGACTGGCTGGCACTCCAACCATGTCAACAATTAAAACATTTCCCCTAAATAACATAGGCTGCTCCATAGGCTGTAGTTACATAAGCACATAGATAATCCAGCCATTTTGTATTACTGCCTTGAGTGGCCCTTAAGGGAGTGACAGTGTACTATGTAAATTAAAATGATGGATACAGAGCCTTTATTGAAACCCACATGTCTCGGGGGAGGAATGAGAAACTGAAAATCATACTAAAATATGACAAATTTATATCATTTTGAACATAATCTTTTAGGAGTTGCAACTGAAAATGATGGAGGGATTTTGTTGTTTTTCTTTTTGGTGGTGGTGGTGGTGGTGGTTTTGGTATTTTTGAGACAGGGTCTCCCTTTTATTCCCAGCTGGCCTGGAGCTTGCTCTGGAGACCAGGCTGGCCTTGAATTCACAGAGATCCACCTGCCTCTGCCTCCTGAGTGCTGGGATTAAAGGCATGATGGAGATTTTTTTATAGTTTTTTTTTTCATTTTATTTTTTATGTGTATGAATGTACTGTCTGCATGTAAGTTTGTGCACCCGTGTCATGCAATGCCGCGGAGGTCAGAAGAGGGCATCCGATTCCCCTGGAACTGGAGTCAAAGACAGTTCTCAGCCACCATGTGGGTGCTGGGGATTGAACCCAGGTCCTCTGCAAGAGCAGTTGGTGCTCTTAACCACTAGGCCATCTCTCCAACCCCGTGATGGAGATTTTTTTTTAATATTTTTATATTTGTATGAGTGTATTGCCTGCATATAAGTGTGCCTGTGTTGTGCAGTGCCCTCAGAGGTCAGAAAAGGGTGTTGGATCCCCTAGAACTGGAGTTACAGACAGTTGTTAGCTGCCATGTGCATGTTGGGAATTGAACCTGGGTCATCTGCAAGTGCTCTTAACCCCTGGGCCATCTCTCCAGCCCCATCATGGGGATTTTTTTAGCATAATTTTGGTTGGTAGGAAAGCTAGGGATAGAACTTGTGGCCTCGTTCACATTGGACGAGCTTTCCACCACTGAGTGACATCCCAGCCCAAGTGTGCATTTTCGATGCTTCCACAGGTTGCTCTTACAGAGAACCTGGGTTCAGTTCTCAGCACCCTCACAGCACCTGACAACCGTCCCAGACTTTAGTTCTCCTGGATCTGATGCCCTTGTCTACCTCTGGACGTTGTACACATGGGTGCACTTACACACTGCCAAAATGCATAGAAAATGATTTTTTAAAAAGCGTCAAGAGAGGGCTGGAGAGATGGCCTAGCGGTTAAGAGTGCCGACCGCTCTTACAGAGGACCTGGGTTCGAACCCCAGCACCCACATGGCGTCTGAGAACCGTCTGAAACTCCAATTCCAGTTGAACTCCAGTTCCAGGAGAATCCGAGACCCTCTTCTGACCTCCGCGGCATTGCACGACACGGGTGCACAAACCTACATGCAGACAGTACATTGATACACATACAGAAATAAATAAAATTTTTAAAAAAGTTTAAAAAAAAAGCGTCAAGAGAAAGTACCAAGCTGAGCAAAGACCAGAATTCTGGTTCAGATTTAAGTCTTGGTTCTAGACAAATTGGCCCAGGGACCGCAGGCAAGGCCCAGCACGTCCTGAAATACTGTAGAACTGTCTTCAGGGACTTTTCTAGATTTCTTTTCCCTCTGCTTGTAAGTCTGGTGAATGCCATGCATACTACATTGTAATTAATCTGTCAGGGACAGGCTGTGCTTGCCAGCTGTGTAGAAAAGAACTTGTTCTTAATTAGTGGCAAGTTTGCATTTTTCCTTTGATGGGAAAATGAGCTGCTTAGGCTTGCTGCATTGTGTGAACTCTTTCCCTTTGAGGAAATGGAGACACACACACACACACACACACACACACACAGCCTCACTGGCAAATAGCAAAGCCTCCCAAGCTATCTTCGTGGGACCAGCCGCCTTGGGCTTTTTGAGCTACCAGATCCTTAACAGCCATTTTGAGGAGACAGCTTTCGCATGGTGTTTGCCCTTTTCCATCTCTGGAAGTAGCTTTATCATCAGCTTTATTGCTTCATGCACATTCATTCTAATAGAACTTTACAATGACTCTCAGGCTGACCTTGAACTTCCTATGTAACCGAGGATGGCTTGAACTCCTGCCTCCGCCTCCCAGGCCTGAGATGACTGACAAAGAATGTGCCACAATGCCCCACAGTAAGGAGAGTTTAAAGCTATGTTCCACTTTCTGATTGTCCCAGTTGGCTCAGATTTGTACATTTTTATTTTCTTAGACTATACTCAAAACAGCTCCTAGACTATAACACGACACACAGGAAATTCCTCAGATTCTTCGTGCATTTTCAGATATGATGCCTATTAACTATACTGTGTCCTTTAGCGCTAACGGTTGTGGAGAATTGTCTCCAAATAACTTCCTCCAGGAATTGTCTCCTGGGGACCTTGGAGACAGCAGCTTAAACAGCCTCTGCAGCTCACAGTCACTGGGTCGGTAGTGGGGTCCAAAAGGACTCTAGCTACCAAGCTTCCGGCCTTTGCATAATCCTGCTGAAGAAGCAGCAGAAAGAACCATGGGGAATGGGGAAGCCCCTGGGCTGGGCCAGGCAAGGCCTGTGCTTGCTTGCCTGGACCTGCAGCCCTGCCAGGAATTCAGCGGGTTAGCTGGCCTCCGTGGTGCTGAGTCAGCAAAATCATCCACCATTTCATTTTGACTTCTGTTCCATCAGCATTTGCCTCACCTGGTGGTCTGCTAATTCATTCCTTCAGAGATATTCTCTCTCTCTCTCTCTCTCTCTCTCTCTCTCTCTCTCTCTCTCTCTCTCTCTCTCTGGTCTTTTTGAGACAGGGTCTTCATATAGCCCCAGCTGCCCTGGAACTTGCTATGTAGAATAGGGTGGCCTTGAACTCACAGAGATCCACCCGCCTCTGCCTCCTGAGTGCTGAGATTAAAAGCATACACCACCACACCCAGCTCTCCTTCGGAATTTTCTTTGAATTGCATATGCTGTCCACAAGTCAGGATGTGGATTTGTGCTGCAGTGGTGAATGTCCTCAGGAAAGGCCCTGGGCCTTCCTCTACTCATAGACGAAGCATGTCCCAGGTTCCTGGTCTGCCTAGAGTGCAGGGCTGTTGAGGGATGTCTCTGGCTCTCACCGGAAAGACTTAACAGCATCGGGTGGCTTTGCTATTCCGGTTTTGTCGCCAGCATTCTTCACAGAAGCTCAGCCCTACACAAGCTCCCCACAGTCCCATTAGCCCTGGAGTGTGCTGGCTCAGATTGATCAGCTTCTACTTCTAGGAAGCTTATGGGAAAGAAAGGCCGACCTCATTTTATCATATCATAATCATTTTGTTCACTTCAAAAAGAAAAAAAGAAAAAGCTGGGTGAGGTGGTGTAGGCCTTTAATCCTAGCACTGGGGAGGCAGAGGCAGGCAGATCTCTGTGAGTTCAAGGCCAGCCTGGTCTACATAGTTCCAGGCCAGCTGGAACTACAGCGAAACCCTGTCTCAAAAAGACCCCCCCCAAAATAATTTGTCAATACATGAAAACTACATATTTATGAAATACATGTGATGTTTCAATGTATATTGAATAGACTTCAATGTTAACGTCAGTAATGGTATCTACTTATTTGGCATTTGTGAAAAAAACCTTCGAAATGCTTTCTTCTAGCCTTGTAAGACATGCAGTGTCTAATCATCTAGGCCCCCTACTATGCTATATATTATACAGCACACTTAATGTTTTAGCTAGCACTATTCAAAAGTTAAAAGCCCCTGACATCTCTAATAGCTTACCGGGATGGTTTGCCTATTAGAGAAAACTAGGAATGCTTTATCGCGCTGCCCCCAGCTCAGACAGGCTTTGCCCGATTGAAAAACCACTTGCAATCAGTTCTACAGTCTGTACCCCAGACTCTCAGTGTCTGCCCTGTAACCCTCAGTAGGAACCACATTCATGTCTGCTTTTTTCCATGGAGACAAAGTCTAACTAGAGTATATCTTAAAAAGCATAAGTAGGGGCTGGGGAGATGGCTCTGCTGGTGAAGTGTTTTCAGTGCAAGCGTGAGCACTTGAGTTCAGACCCCTGGCACCCACAGGAACAGCAGGGCATGCCTGGAGTCTCAGCAGTGGGGGAGACGAGGGCCCCCGGAGCTTGTCTGTCAGCTCGTCTAGCCAGCTCATGAGCTCCAGGCTCAGTGAGAGACCCCGTGTCAAAAAATAAATTAGAGGGGGCTGGAGAGATAGCCTAGTGGTTAAGAGCACTGACTGCTCTTGCAGAGGACCCAGGTTCGATCCCCAGCACCCACATGGCGGCTGAGAGCCATCTGTAACTCCAAATCCAGGAGAGCTCCAGTTCCAGGGGAATCCGACACCGTCTTCTGACCTCCTTGGCATTGTATGACATGGGTGCACAAACCTACATGCAGACAGTACATTCATACACATACAAAAATAAATAAAATTAAATAAATAAATTAGAGAGCAACTGAAAAAGATAACCAGTGTCAACTGCTGACCTGCACACATACACATATCACTCATGTGTATGCGTAAACACACACACGCACATATACTACCCATGTGTGCATGTACACATACACAAAGCATAATCAGAGTCAGCGTAGCCTGAAAGACTGAGTGGGTCTCAGAAGCACAGGCCATCTGAGCCAATGGGCTGTGTGTGAGGACACCGCTCAGCAGCTGGCCAGTCAGCACTGTTGTCAGGCTCGGGTGGAGGCTTCTGTAGGCACTGAGGGAACCCTAGGAAAGACCCCAGATTGGGCTTTCTTCATAGCTGCGTCACAACTCTTCCCCGCAGGCTTCCCAATCCAGCCCCCACACAGCTTCCCCTGACTATCATGGGGGTCCAGGTAGTGATGCACAATCACTGAGAAGTTGAGCATCCACATGTCCACATGGGGACAGCCTGGACCCTGGTGTGTTCTGCTGCTGGCCAAGGCTGGTTGAGTTGTCCCTCAGTGCTACTCAACCCAAGCATGCCAGCAGCTGCCCCGGGACAGATAGAAAACAAACAATAGACACACAGAGGGGGAGGCAAGTTGGGCGGTGGAAAATTAGTTGAAAGGAGGGTTCCATTATAACAGTCAGATCCCCCAGGCTCATGAGGCCAGGAGGAGCACACCAAGCTTAGCATGGTTAATCACAGCAGCACTGAGCTGGCCAAAGAGGCCACAAGAATCAACTAGAGGTTCAAGGGAAGAAGGTATCGGTGAGGAGTGTAGAAGGAAAAAAGGGGCTGGGCGTGGTGGTGCACGCCTTTAATCCTAGCACTTGGGAAGCAGAGACAGGCGGATCTTTGTGAGTTCAAGGCTAGCCTGGTCTACAAGGTGAATTCCAGGACAGCTGGGGCTACAGGGAGACCCTGACTTGAAAAGACCAAAAAAAAAAGAAGGAAGAAAGAAACAACACAGGCCTTGGCATGGGGAGGATCAGGAACGTCACTCCCAATGGGTAGGTTCACATGCAGCAACATAGCTTTACCTGAGTGTGCCCTTTACTGGAACCTTCTGTTGGCAGAAGTTTCTGCTTATGGCTAGTCATGTGTGCCAAGTTGCCATGGGCCTGTGCCCCAGGAACCCACTGAATCTGTAGGCTTCTGACATTCAGCAAGGTTCTGACATTGAGCATAAGGCAGGAAATCTGGGCAGGGGACGGCGTGAGCAAGCGGTACCCTCTAGTTCAAAGACCTCATACATCAATACAGAAAGTAAGTCCACAGCTCTCACAATGTCTGGGGGCTTTTCAGGCTGAACGACGGAATAAGATGGGGCTCCCTTAGGGATAACCCGATCCTCCAGATGCCACACGTGTGCGCATGTTGAACATTAGGAAAATCCAGGTATCGGTCAGCTATTCCCAGGATATAAGAGGGAAAGACATGTGAAGCAGGGATTGGTTAGGTTAAGTATGCCATCTCCCAGCTACCCCCTGGGACCAGGCCATCAATTGGAGTAGCGCAGCTTGATTTGGCAAAGGGCACATCTGTCTCTGCTCAACAGTGGCTGGGTGCTGCCCACAGCCAGTACTGGAGCTGTCCACCGAAGCCAGGGCGAAAAGGTCAGGACTGCGCAAAATGTTCTGCCCTTGTTTGCCACTTCACACCCAGCCAGCGACGGGTTCCCACACCTCCACATGGGATGTCACCAAGGTCCCGCCCAGCCCCCAGTCCTCACAAGCTGCAGGTGCTGCTGGGCAAGTCTGTGGCCCCCTGGCTTAGAAAAAAAGTAGATTATCTCACCAGGACCTTAGTGACTGAGGGTCACATTTCATACACACACCAAGTATCAAGGTCTGGAGCTTGGAGGTGGGGTTTTTTTTTCCAGTTTTCAACAAGGATTGACTTAAATCTCTTTAACATATATCACTATTAAGCTACGTAACAGGGTTGGAGGCATGGCTCAGTGGACTGGGGCTCGGTTCCCAGCACCCACAAGGCAGCTACAACCATCTGTAACTCCAGCTCCAGGAGGACCTGACACCTTCTTCTGGCCTCTGTGGGCACTGTGTTCATGCCGTACATTTTTTGTTTGCTTGTTTGTTGTTTGTTTTTTTAATTTTTTTTTGTATGTGTATGAATGTACTGTCTGCATGTAGGTCTATGCACCCGTGTCGTGCAATGCTGCGGAGGTCAGAAGAGAATCTCGGATTCCCCTGGAACTGGAGTGAAAGATGGTTCTCAGCCACCATGTGGGTGCTGGGGATCGAACCAGGGTCCTCTGCAAGAGCAGTCGGCTCTCTTAACCGCTAAGCCATCTCTCCAGCCCCCATGTGGTACATTTACATGCAGGAAAAACACTCATACATAAATAAAAATATTTAAAAATAAAAGATGTATGAGGGGCTGGAGAGATGGCCTATCGGTTAAGAGCACCGACTAGTCTTGCAGAGGACCCGGGTTCAATCCCCAGCACCCACATGGCGGCTGAGAGCCGTCTTTAACTCCAGTTCCAGGGGAATCCAACACCCTCTTCTGACCTCCGCGGCATTGCACAACATGGGTGCACATACCTGCATGCAGACAGTACATTCATACACATATGAAAATAAATAACAGGGCTGGAGAGATAGCCTAGCGGTTAAGAGCACCGACTGCTCTTGCAGAGGACCCGGGTTCCATCCCCAGCATCCACATGGCGGCTAATAACCGTTTGTAACTTCAATTCCAGGAGAACTCCAATTCCATGGGAATCTGAGACCCTCTTCTGACCTCCGCGGCATTGCACAACATGGGTGCACAGACCTACATGCAGACAGTACACTCATACGCATACAAAAATAAATTTAAAAAAAAATAATAAAAATATATATATTAAAAAAAAAGATGTATCAGCTGGGCATGGTGACACATGCCTTTAATCCCAGAGGCAGGTGGATCTCTGTGAGCTCAAGGCCAGTCTGGTCTACAGAGTGAGCTCCAGGTCAGCTGGGACTAAACAGAGACCCCATCTCAAAAAAAATACAACAAAAAAAAGATGTATCTCACTCTCACATCCCAATAGTGTGAGAGTTGCTTTGTTTGATGGTATTTTTGTTGTTTGTTTCACCTTCCTGAGACTTTAATGAAATTGACATTCATGGGTAAAAGTTTACAGTGTTGGGGCTGGAGAGATATCTCAGTGGTTAAGAGTGCCAACTACTCTTGCAGAAGACCCAGGTTCGATTCCCAGCACCCACATAGTGGCTAAGAACCATCTTTAAGCCGGGCATGGTGGCGTAAGCCTTTAATCCTAGCACTTAGGAGGCAGAGGCAGGCGGATCTCTGTGAGTTCACCGCCAGCCTGGTCTACATAGTGAGTTCCAGGACAGCTGGGGCTACAGGGAGACCCCGTCTCAAAAAGAAAAAAAAAAGTTTACCACTATTTCCCTTTTTGCGTAATTTGAACTCATGTCTTCACACTGCCCCTCCTGCTTTCTGCAGACAGACAGACCATATTGTCCAGACTGTTCCTGGACAACACTGCTTATAGGAAAAGACTCCTAGAAGCTGGTGGACCAGGTCTGATCCAGGAGGACCTGTAAACAGACTAGAATCAGAAGCGGACCACAGTCACGCAAGAAGCAGCCACCGGACTGTGACAAAACACACCCGTCCCTGCAGGGACTGGAAGAGCAGACGAGTTCTTGGCTTGTCCTGGAGCTGCAGGAGAAACGGGGAGTTTGACTTTACCTGCGGCTTTTGATTTTTGTCTTGGGTGAAGCTTTTGCATCCTGCTTCATGGCAGCGCCTGGCGGGGCAGTTGGCAGAGGAGAGGCCCCTAGAGGCGCACCTCTGGAGTAGGGGATGTTTGGACCAGATGTGGCAGTCTCAGGACCCCACTGCAACGCTGGAAGAAAAACAAACAAGCAAAAAACAAAAAACAAAAAACCACAAGCAACTTCCAGCACCCTGGGCTGTGGCGTCCCCACACTGTAATTCTTGGCTGGTCAAAGCTTCTGTGCTCAAAGCACAGCAGCTCACCCTCGGTCCGGGGCGCCACTCCACAGGCGCTGGCCGTGGAGAAAAGCAGTTTGACAGCCCCAAGCCCCAGGTGACCACACAGCTCCACGTGGTAGAAACAACCAGGCCCTGGCCAAGCCAATGCTGGAGTTCTCTGCCCCTGGGGACTCGGTCTAGAACTGGGCTGGCAGCGGTGGGCGCCCTGTTGGAGAGCGCGCTTTCTCAAGGGCAGCGCGCCCTCTGCTGTCCGTGCCGTGAACTGCATGACGCGCCAATTCCTCACCACCGTCGGGCCACAGCTCCCCAAAGGTGTCCTGGGCCCTAGAGGATGTTATATGAGGTTGTGTGTCCTAGAGGCAGGGCAATCTTAGCAGATCCTCTTTGTGGTTGTCTGGGCACAAGATGGCAGGATTATGACAGCGTAGGTTGTCGTTTCTACATCGTGATAAAGTTGTCTATCTAAAACCGAAAAATGTCAGCAGAGGCCATGACTAAAATGAAATAAAAATTCAAGTCCACCGGGCGTGGTGGTGCACGCCTTTAATCCTAGCACTTGGGAGGCAGAGGCAGGCGGATCTTTGTGAGTTCAAGGCCAGCCTAGATTACATGGTGAGTTCCATGCCAGCTGCAGCTGCACAGAAATCCTATCTCAAAAAGAAAAAAAAGGGACTGGAGAGATGGTTCAGTGGTTAAGAGCATTGGCTGCTCTTGCAGAGGACCAGGGTTTGATTCCCAGCAACCGCATGGTGGCTAACAGCGCCCTCTTCTGATCTCCGCAGACACTGCACAACATGAGTGCATCTACCTACATACATGCAGGCAATACACTCATACACATAAATTAATAAATATTTTTTAAAGAAAATTAACATCTGGTGTTCAGGTAAGTTTTTGACATGCAGTATTTGGTTTCGCTGTTGTTTGGTTCTGAATTACAACTTTGGGAAACCACTTAGTAAGTTTGTGTTAAATGTAAATGGAAGTTGAGTTGTGTGTCTGGACATCAAAGAGTCCACCTAATTATGTCAAGGACACAGATGATAGTTTGAATTTTTTTTAAGATCTTTCCAAATGCTAGAAAAAAAAATCTAAATTCATCTGAGCCCAACATGCTAACACTCACCATACTGTAACCATACTGTTTATTAAATTGTGAAACCTCACTAAATTCTAAATTCTTCTACTATCTGTGCCTGTTTCATCATCAAGAAGAATATAATAGTGCCTACTGAGGCTGAAGGGATGGCTCAGTGGTTAAAAGCACTGGCCTCTCTTCCAGAGGATCCAGTTCAGTTCCCAGCACCCTCATGATGGCTAACAACCCACTGTGACTCCAGTTCTAGGGATCCAAGATCCTTTTCTGGCCTTCATGGGCACTGCATGCACACGGATGTACTTACACATACGTGCAAGCAAAACATACACATAAAATAAAAATAAATATTTCAAAATTAGTAGTACTATTTCAGGGTAGGGGTTAAATTAAATGCATATTGTTAAAGGAAAAAATATTCCTCAACCCTTTTAGGCTCAAACTAATTAAAGCCTACAAATTAAACATTAATGAAAAAAGGCAATTTATTTCCTTGTTTATTATGAAAAATTGGAGAACCCGTTTACAAGTCGAAAGCAATAAAATTAAATAGAAAACATAATTTATTGGCATATTTTTATATAATGCATACAATTTTAATTTTTATGTGCATGAGTGTACTGTCTGCACGTAGGTTGGTGCACCTGTGTTGTGCAGTGTCATGGAGGTCAGAAGGCGTTGGATTCCCCTGGAACTGTAGTTAAAGACGGTTCTTAACCGCCATGTGGGTGCTGGGAATTGAACCCAGTTCCTCTGCAAGAGCAGTCAGCACTATTAACCGCTGAGCCATCTCTCCAGTCCCAAGGCATACAATTTTTAATAATATTTATGTGCACAGGAATTCACAGAAAAGTAAAACTCAAAGAAGCAGTTACATTAGGTGACATATACCATTTTAGCAAAGAAAGGGGGCGCTGAGCTTCAAAGCAATCATGGGAGAATAAATAAGAACTATACAGAAGGAAACTGATAGAAGAGAGGGATGCGTCAGTGAGATTTCTCTATGTTTATGCAACTTGGGGCTGACTCTGTGTCTAGAAACAAGAGTCACTGTCTCCTTCCTAGGCTGGAGAAAAGTAGATGCTTTACAAAGGGAAATTATACTCTGTTCTTAGAGCAGAAAAGGGCAAAAAAAAATTTTTAAACAAATAAATAAACAGAAAAAGTCAAAAAGTCACAGGTTTTCCAATTTAAAAAAAAAAGTGCCAAGTATGGGATACCTCCTCTTGAGTTGTTGGTCAAGGGTGTTCGAAACACTCCAACATAATTGAGTATATTGCCATTGCTCTTGGATATCCACCAGGTCTTAATAGTGAGGCCCTACTGCTGAAGACACCACTCTGCTTTAGTCACAAGATATGGAGAAATCGAACTGGTACTAACCAGGAAACTTCCTCACCGCCGACTAGTTTCTATAGTACCAGAGGATGCTATGCAGGTGGCTAAGGGATAAAAGTTAACAGCAGTCTTATCCAGCTGTGAACTCTGTGAGCTACAATAACGACTGACAGTGAAATATGCCCATGAATGCAATTGTGGCATGAATGTTACGGGGGAAACCAAACACCTTGTGATTGGATTTGAAGCCTGCTCCACAAGAAGAAACACATGCCTGGTGTGTAAATCTAAGAACTCATTGCCTAGGGAGCTCATAGACACCAGGAGTGAGCCTCCTACCATTATTTTCTAAATGGACATAGTCTAAAACTGCCCCCTAAATATGCTATATCTTTACCCGTAGTATTAGTTCAGCTCTCAAAACTCATCAGAGAAGCTTCTTTGTGCAGTGAAAGATGGTTAATGCAGAAACTCACCACTAGTGAAAGTGCAGAGAATAAATATCTATGGAGTGTTCAGCCATAATGGCTCACCTCTACCACCTTCCCCCCTCAAGGCTCAGGGAACATCGAGGAAGAGGAGGCAGAGAGACTGTAAGAGCCAGAGGCTGGGGAAACTGGACATGACAGGGCCATTGTGCTCAGGAACTCATGGCAACTGTGGTTGTCTGCATGAGACCTGCACAAGATCAAGCCACTCTACACTCCACTGTGAAGTGGACAGGGACTAAGGAGCCACCATCCCCAGCTGAGGAGCTACTGACAGTTGTTGGCCATTAGGAGAGAAAGAGTCCCTTTTCTTTAGGGGGCTGGTTCCCAGTACATCGATCAAGCACCAATGGATGGCCCTACACCCCAGTGTGTATGGGCAGAACAAATTGAATTCAATGTGTAAAAGAAAAGATGGGGGCCAGAGAGATGTGAGCACTGGCTGCTCACACAGAGGACCTGGTTCAATTTCTAGCACCCACATGGCGTCAACAACCATCTGTAACTCCAGTTCCAGAGGTTCTTATGCCCTGTTCTCATCTCTGTGGGCATTGAACAACATGGGTGCACTTATATACATGCAGGCAATATGCTCATACATGTAAAATAAAGATAATAAAAAAATTTTCTGGCTGGAGAGTTGGCCTAGCAGTTAAGAGCATCAACTGCCCTTGCAGAGGACCCGGGTTCAATCCCCAGCACCCACATGGCAGCTGAGAACTGTCTTTAACTCCAGTTCCAGGGGAATCCGACACCCTCTTCTGACCTCTGCGGCATTGCACGACACCGGTGCACAAACCTACAGAATGTACTGCAGACAGTACATTCATACACATAAAGAATAAATAAAATAAAAAAAATCTTTTTAAAAATATTTTTCTAAAATACTAAACAAAAATATTAAAAAGAAGACATGAAATTGGAGGGGATGAATCGGGAAGAAGTTGAAGAGAGGAGATGAATATCAAAGTACAATACAGCACGTTTGAAAACCTCAAGAATTAATTTTAAAATATTATATTAAGGCCGGACATGGTGGCACACACTGATCCCAGCACTCAGGAGGCAGGGGCAGGCAGATCTGTGAGTTCAAGCCCAGCCTGGTCTACATAGTGAGTTCCAGGACATCCTGAGTTACAGGGAGACCCTGTCTCAAAAACACCAAAAAAAAATAAATAAATAAAAAATATATTAAAGTATAAAACAACAAGAAAAGGAGTGGGCAGAGAGCTCTTTTTGCCTCTGATAATCCTTGTGCCAAAGTGGTATGTTAGGAGATGGCTTAAAAAACCCAGTCCTGCCGGGCGTGGTGGCGCATGCCTTTAATCCTAGCACTTGGGAGGCAGAGACTGGTGGATCTTTGTGAGTTCAAGACCAGCCTGGTCTACAGAGTGAGTTCCAGGACAGCTGGGTCTACAGGGAGACCCTGTCTCGAAAAGACAAAAACAAAAACAAAAACAGTGCTACTCTTGGCCATGAAGAGCGGACCTAGAAAGTGTTTATTATATTTATATTTACTGTAAGTAGATTCATTTTATTCTTTGACAATTTGCAATTTGCACCTGTACATAATCTGCTTTCCCGGCCCAGTCCCTCTTCCACTGTCCCTGTCCTACTTTCACATCCTTCTTTTTGAATGTCACCCACTAAATTTAAGGTTTCTCGGATGAGCATGGGTAAAGTTATTTACTGGATCATGGGTGTTCTCGTTTCTCTTGAATTGCTGTGACAAAACACTCTGACCAAAACCAAATTGGGGAGGAAAGTGTTTATTTGGCTCACATCTCCAGGTCACAGTTCATCACTGAGGGGGCCCAAGGTAGGAACTCAGGGGAGGAGCCTGGAGCCAGGAGCTGAAGCACAGGCCGTGGAAGATGCTGCTGACTGGCTTGCTGTGGGGGTTTCTGAGCTTAGGCGTGTGAGTTAACTTTTCAGCTAGCATGCTTTGAGCTCACAAGCCAGATCACAAGGCTTCTCCGTTTACTAGGCGCCTACTAGGCGCCGAGCTGGGAGGACATGTGAGAACGCAAAGGGTCTGCGATTGGCCGCTAGGAGGTCATGTCACACTACCTATATAAGTAACCTGTCGTACAAAATAAACAGATTTGGGGGCTGGAGAGATGGCCTAGCGCTTAAGAGCGCCGACCGCTCTTACAGAGGACCCGGGTTCGATCCCCAGCACCCACATGGCGGCCGAGAGCCGTCTGAAACTCCAATTCCAGGAGAACTCCAGTTCCAGGGGATTCCGACACCCTCTTCTGACCTCCGCGGCATTGCACGACACGGGTGCACAGACCTGCATGCAGACAGTACATTGATACACATACAAAAATAAATAAATAAATAAATAAATAAATAAATAAATAAATAAATAAATAAAAACAGATTTTATATTATTTGTACCATCTAACCTGATCCCAAGGTCGTCAATTCACATGTGTTCCTTTTGGCCGACGGTCCTGCAGTTGGCTTTCCAGCTGGGTGTTTGCATGAAGCATGATCAGCTCCTCAGCTGGGTATTGAGCTGTGGGACCATCAACTCCACAGCTGGTTGTTTGGCTACAGGACTATCAATTTTGTAGCTCCATGTTGGCTGTGGAACCACCAGTTCCAAGAAAAACCCCGGGCCAGCAGCCCCCTTCAACAGCAGGAACCACAGCTCGCTCCCCTGACTCCTGCTCAGCCTGCTTTCTGATACAGTACACAACAACCTGCCCAGGGATGGCACCACCCACAATTGGCTGAGCCCTCCCACATAGCTCAACAATGAAGACAATACCCCACAGATATGGCCACAGGCCAGCCCAATGGAGGCAGTTCGTCAAATGAGGCTCCCTCAACCCAGGTGTGTCAAGTTGACACGAAAGCTATCCAGCACAATGGGCAATTTATCAAAGGCTACACTACTGAAAAAAATGTCACCCCCTTCCCCCATAATGCCTCATGGTGGGATGGAAACTCATGGACCCCTGGTACCCATGGTGGAATGTTGGCAGAGCCCAGCTTGTTCAAGTCTTGTGCTAGTAACCATGGCTGCTGGGAGCTCCTGAGTGCAAGGCCATCCCACATATAGAAAACGTCTTTTCACAGCACACATCCTCTGGCTTTTACTTTTTTACAGCCTTTCCTTCTTCATTGTTTCCTGAGCCTAGAAAGGGGGAATGTGGAAGTCTGGTTTAGGACCACGCACATGTTGACCAATTACGAATCTCTGCATTAAACTTCCTGATCAAAACTGAAAGCAGAATTAATCTCTCAGGATAAACATAAATATGTAGCACGCAGCTTGACACTATGAACATTTAGCAAACCGGCAGTAGTAGGTTCCCCAGTAGGGCCTATAACCTCCCTAGCCTTGAGCTCTTGAAAAGGTTTATGGTACTAGGCGTGAGTTCCCTCCTGTAGAGCAGGCCTCAGCTCTAATCAAAAAGCAACTATCACCCCCATGATGGTACGCCACTATTCCACTAGTGGGCGCATCTTGCTCAGTAAGCTGTTATTGTAGCTTACCTACTCACAGCTGGATAAAACTTCTGATGGGGGCTGGAGAGATGGCCTAGCGGTTAAGAGCACCGACCGCTCTTACAGAGGACATGGGTTTATTCCCAGCACCCACATGGCACCTGAGAATCGTCTGAAACTCCAATTCTAGGAGAACTCCAGTTCCAAGGGAATCCAACACACTCTTCTGACCTCCGAGGCATTGCTCAACACGGGTGCACAAACCTGCATGCAGACAGTACATTCATACACATAAAGAAATAAAAAAAAAAAAAACTACTGATGATGTTCCCCCCATCAGCCTGCAACTGTTAGTGAGAGTCTGACCTAAGTGCCACAGTGACCTACGACAGCACATCATCCCTTGCCTTGAGAAGCTTACAATTTGAAGCAAACAGAGACAAGCATGCACATGAATAGATACATAGCACAGGCACCTGGAAGGGGCCCTCTTGGCTGTATCAGCTAATGGCAAGTGGCATCGGTGGGTGCATATAAAGAAACAAGAGATCGCACAAGGCTCAAGCCAGAGAGAGTTGAGCTTCACATGACCTCCATGAGAATTCCTTCCCACAACTGACCTAACCAGCTCCTCTAGAATGAGTAACATTTAAACATAGGAAAAGAAGCACTTCAGAGAAGAAGTGCATGAACATCACTGGATCGTCTTGAACACATACAGTAAGCCCAGATCTGAGTCAGCTGCTGGTGTGACTGTCATGAGGCAGCAGGGCGGTCAGTGGGATGAGCAGCTGATGTCACAGCAACCAGCACTGACAGAGCCAGACACAACACACTGCACAGTCAGGTGCTTCATGACCCATGCTGCAGTCTCTGGCTAGTCCTGCAGACAGTAAGGCACTGTCCGGGGTAACAGGCTGATGGGTCCTTGCTTAGGGAAGAGAAAAGCAAAGCAGGTTCTAGGTAAAGAAATGTTGAGTTACATGGTCCTGAGTGCTGGTACAGAGTATGTCTGATGGCAAGTCCACGGAAGTACGGAAAGATGCAAAACAGAAATCACGGCAGTGAAGGAACCCAAAGGCAGTTGATAAATAGTCACAGTGAGCACAGGCAACACTCAAGGCTGGAAAGACTGGGGCTTGATTCAGAATTGCTGAAAATAGGGTGATGTAGAGAGCCAGTTTCTCTGAAACGGATCCCTGGTGCCTGTACATGTAGTATAAGGCCTCATGAATCGCTTCCTGTTCCTGAGACAAAAGGGAGAAGATTAACGTGTGGTATGACCAAAAGGATCTATGCAAGGGTACATGGTGAGGAGATTCGTGGTCCCCATCCAGGCCTGGAAATAGGGGACATGAGAAGCTAACGTAGCCTCCTGAGCCCCCGGTATGAATGCACCGCGGCTGAGTTTCATTTCTCTTCAGCTGTCCCCAAGGCTTTGTCCAGGGGCACTGCACAGGACCCGTGTACAGGGCATGAAAAGGGTGTGGTGTTGTTACAGCACGCCCTGAAGAGTCCTCCCCACCGGACTGTGCTAGCCAGGACTGCGTCCTCCTGGAGTTGTGGGGTTTTGTTTTTTTGTTGGGTGTTTGGTTTTTTGGTTGTTTTTTTTTTTTTTTTTTGGTTTTTTTTTTTTTTTTTTTTTTTTTTGGTCTTTTGAGACAGGGTCTCCTTTAGTCTCAGCTGACCTGGAACTCTTAAGTACACCAGGCTGGACTTGAACTCACAGAGATCCGCCCGCCTCTGCCTCCCAAGAGCTAGGATTAAAGGTGTGTGCCACCCTGCAAACCAACAGAGGTGTTTAGAAGCCTCCCAGGCCTCCCCAGCTGTGTCACTCACCGACAGCTGGGGCCTCAGGTTTGTGCAGGCACAGGATGTAAGAGAATGGATGAGATGGGCGGACAGAAGGGCAGAGAAAACCCAGCAGGCACGTCAGCAAGCTGCTGCATCAACACTGTGATGAACACTTCCTAACTACACTGGGAAAGAGTCAGGTGTCAGAGCACACCAGGGAGCATCTGCTTCCCCTGGTGGCCAATCACAGGTTGGCACCCTCTACCTAGAGCTTCCTGTCCCGCTGCCCTACCTCCCCAAGGGGCAGGTGGCTTCTTGAGCCAAGCAGGCCAGGAGTGAGTGTTGTGTAAGGAGACCCCAGGGCATTAGGGTGGTCACTCCACTTTGTCCTTT